>ONZH01002317.1:0-87980 GCA_900303285.1 Rhinella marina
GTCAGATGGGAAGGATTGTTTCAGCTTGTGCACCAGGGCCTGTTGATATTTATTCACTCTCATACTCCTTTCCTCTGCAGGGATGAGAGTGGAAAGGTTCTGCTTGTACCGTGGGTCCAGGAGAGTGAACACCCAGTAATCGGTGTTTGAAAAAATGCTTCTAACATGCAGGTCATCGGATAGGCA
This sequence comes from Rhinella marina, assembly GCA_900303285.1. Classification (NCBI taxonomy): domain Eukaryota; kingdom Metazoa; phylum Chordata; class Amphibia; order Anura; family Bufonidae; genus Rhinella; species Rhinella marina. Next base: position 187 of record ONZH01002317.1, read on the forward strand.
GCCTAACATGAAGTCTGCCGTGTGCGCCAGAGTCCCAACACGCAAGAATTCCCTCTCCTCACTGGCCTGACTCTCCATTTCCTCTCCTTCCTCCAAGTCCTCCTCTTCTCTTTCAAGCCCATACACGGTCAAGAGTTAAGAAGGACTAAGCACTGGTACCCTCTTCTGTCTCGCAGACATTCTCCTCCTCTTCCTCCTCATCCTCATCCCCCATCTCCGATATGCGCTGAGAAACAGACCGGAGGGTGCTCTGGCTATCAAGCAATGTATCTTCCTCCACCGTCTCTTGTGACAAGCGCAAAGCATCCAACTTCATGCTGAGCAGTGAGTTTTTCAACAGGCAAAGCAGCGGGATGGTGAGGCTCATAATGGTGGCATCGCCGCTGACCATCTGTGTTGACTCCTCAAAGTTGCTCAACACCTGGCAGATATCAGACATCTACGTCTACTCTCATTGTAGACCTGAGGAATTTGAGTGACCTGACTACCAGTTCTGGTGGAAGTTGACATCTGGCAGTCTACAATCGCTCTGCGCTGCTGGTAAACTCTGGATAGCAAGTTTAATGTTGAATTCCATCTCGTGGGCACGTCGGACAACAGTCGGTGAGCGGGCAGTTGTAGGCGGCGCTGCGCTGCCCTGAGAGTGGCAGCATCTGTGATGGACTTGCGGAAATGCGCACAGATGCGGCGCACCTTGGTGAGCAAATCAGACAGATTGGGGTATGTCTTGAGGAACCGCTGAACTATTAGATTGAACACGTGGGCCAGGCATGGCACATGTGTCAGTCTACCGAGTTGCAGAGCCGCCACCAGGTTACGCCCGTTGTCACACACAACCATGCCTGGCTTGAGGTTCAGCGGTGCCAGCCACAGATCGGTCTGCGCCGTGATGCCCTGTAACAGCTCTTGGGCGGTGTGCCTTTTGTCAGCAGTTTGAGCACCACCTAACGACTGAAGGCGCCGTACCCACGGATGGTAATTCGGTGGAGGAGGAGGGGTCGGAGGAGGAAGCATAGTATGTCTGAGAGACCGTGACCGAGGTAGGCCCCGCAATCCTCGGTGTGGGCAGTACATGAGCGGCCCCAGGGTCAGTCTCAGTCCCAGCCTCCACCAAGTTAACCCAATGTGCCGTCAGTGAGATATAGTGTCCCTGCCCGGCAGCACTTGTCCACGTGTCCGTGGTTAGGTTGACCTTCTCAGAAACAGCGTTGGTCAGGGCACGGATGATGTTCTGTGACACGTGCTGGTGTAGGGCTGGGACGGCACATCGGGAAAAATAGTGGCGGCTGGGGACCGAATACCGAGGGGCAGCCACCGCCATGAGATTGCGAAAGGCCTCGGTCTCTACCAGCCTATAGGGCAGCATCTCCAGGCTCAGAAATTTGGAGATGTGGACGTTGAGGGCTTGGGCATGTGGGTGGGTGGAACTGTATTTCCTCTTGCGCTCCAGCGTCTGCTGTAAAGACAGCTGAACGCTGCGCTGGGACACATTGGTGGACACTGTGGAGGATCGTGGAGGCGAAGGTTGTGGTTTTCCGGCGGGAGGCGCTCGTGCCGGGGTCCTGGGCAGGGGGTTGACTAGCAGAGGCAGCGAGTGACACAGGGGAAGGAGCAGTGGTGTGACCCGCAGGAGGTGGTGAACGGCCTTGGTTCCATTGAGTGGGGTGTTTAGCACTCATATGCCTGCGCATGCTGGTGGTGGTTAGGCTAGTAGTGGTGGCACCCCTGCTGATCCTGGTGTGGCACAGGTTGCACACCACAGTCCGTCGGTCCATCCTCACTTTCTTTAAAGAACCTCCAGACTTGCGAACATCTAGGCCTTGCCACGGGAGCTTCACTACGTGAAACAGTTGCTGCTGATGCACCAGCTCTGGCCCTGCTTCTCCCTCTGGCCCACACCACTGCCTCTTCCAACCTGTTCTGGTGCAGCACTTGCCTCCGCCTCAGAAGCACTGTCTTCACTCGGCTTATCAACCCAGCTTGGGTCAGTCACCTCGTCATCCTCCGATTCCTCAGTCTGCTCCCCCCTCGGACTTCTGCCCTGACAACAACTTCACCACTGTCTGACAACCGTGTCTCCTCATCGTCCGACACCTCTTTACAAACTTCTTCCACTAACTCAACATTGTCATCATCATCATCACCCACAGACTGCGACAGTTGGAAAACTTGGGCATCGGGAACGAGGTCAGCAGCAACCTGAGAAGTGGTTTGGTTCTCTGGGAAGGGTCCAGAAAACAGTTCCTGAGAGTATGCCCGGATCGCATTCCAAATTTTCCTGGGAGGGGGCAGACTGGGGGAAGGAGGTTGAGGTGGAGGAGCCAGAGGAGTGCTCCCTTGAGTAACGTGGGTGGACTGCGTGGAAGACTGACTGGTGGACAAATTACTTGAAGCATTGTCCGCAATCCACGACATCAGCTGTTCGCACTGTTGTGGTTTCAACAGTCCTCTACCACGTGTCCCTGTAAGTTGAGACATGAAGCTAGGGAGTGTAGCTCTGCGGCGTTCCCCTGCTCCCTCATCAGAAGGTACTGTCTCACCCTGCCCAGGACCACGGCCTCTGCCCCCTGCAGTAATTGAATGCCCACGCCCACGCCCTCGTCCTCGACCCTTAGCCCTGGGGTTCAACATTTTCTGTATATAAGTGTATTATATAAAAAAAATAAAATAAATGGGCCTGCTGTACTGAAACCCACAAACTTGTTCAGTCTGAACAAGTAAATATATAGGTGGATAAGTTAGATCATAATTACGTATGTTATTACGTACCGTGCAGTATGGAGCAATTACACGGAAACTATTAGATTAGGCAGACTTGGTCTGCTTAGTTGCAACCCAGACAAATGTCGCACAGAGATTTTTGTAATCTAGCTGTATAAGTGAGAGCAAAAGACCTTGTTTAATTAAGTGACGTACAGAATGTGTCACCTGGACAGAAAATACGGATTGTAGTGAGTGGACAGCTGAACTGTGACACACAGAATGGTTCCACGCAGCTGTGTGAAATGGATTTGTATCACTGAGCTAAAACAACAAAAAAACTATTTTTTTTATATATATTTTTTTTATATATTTTTTTTAGTTTAGCTTTTTTTTGAACGTGACGTGCAGAAACTATCAGAGACCTAACTCAGCCCCTGCTGACGGTGGCTATTTTGACTGCAACAAAGACAAATGTCGCACATAGATTTTTGTGATCTAGCTGTATAAGTGAGAGCAAAAGACCTTGTTTAATTAAGCGACGTACAGAATGTGTCACCTGGACAGAAAATACGGATTGTAGTGAGTGGACAGCTGAACTGTGACACACAGAATGGTTCCACGCAGCTGTGTGAAATGGATTTGTATCACTGAGCTAAAACAACAAAAAACTATTTTTTTATATATATTTTTTTTATATTTTTTTTTTAGTTTTTTTTTTTTTTAACGTGACGTGCAGAAACTATCAGAGAGCTAACTCAGCCCCTGCTGACGGTGGCTATTTTGACTGCAACCCAGACAAATGTCGCACAGAGATTTTTGTGATCTAGCTGTATAAGTGAGAGCAAAAGACCTTGTTTAATTAAGCGACGTACAGAATGTGTCACCTGGACAGAAAATACGGATTGTAGTGAGTGGACAGCTGAACTGTGACACACAGAATGGTTCCACGCAGCTGTGTGAAATGGATTTGTATCACTGAGCTAAAACAACAAAAAAACTATTTTTTTATATATATTTTTTTAAATATTTTTTTTAGTTTTTTTTTTTTTAACGTGACGTGCAGAAACTATCAGAGAGCTAACTCAGCCCCTGCTGACGGTGGCTATTTTGACTGCAACCCAGACAAATATCGCACAGAGATTTTCGTGATCTAGCTGTATAAGTGAGAGCAAAAGACCTTGTTTAATTAAGTGACATACAGAATGTGTCACCTGGACAGAAAATACGGATTGCAGTGAGTGGACAGCTGAACTGTGACACATAGAATGGTTCCACACTGCTGTATGAAATGGATTTGTATCACTGAGATATAACAATAAAAAAAAAAGGGTTATATATGGCGATAGCTTCACTACTAGTGCCAGCCAGCCAGCCAAGCCAGGAGACAAAAAAAAAATTTCTTGTAACCCTTAGAAGAGCTGTTGGGTTCTTGTGAGATCACTCCTGCCTAACAAAGAACTAAATGCAGGCCCTAACACTCTCCCTGAAACGCAGCAGCTCTATCCCTAACGACATCCAGACAGCATCTGAGCCGAGCACCGCGGGCAGTCACTAGTATATTCCAGGGTCACCTGATCAGGCCAGCCAACCCCTGCTATCGACATGTAAGGGCCCCACGTGATGCTGGGTGTACCGCAGAGTCTCCTGGCTTGTGATTGGCTGAGTTTATAGGCGCCAAAAATGCACAATGCGGAAGTTGCCATTTCCTCGAGCATGGCGAGATACTCGTCCAAGCAGCGAGCACTTACGAATACCGTAATACTCGAATGAGCACCAAGCTCGGACAAGTATGCTCGCTCATCTCTAAATTCTATAGAAAATATACTAGTGCAAATGCTACATTATAAATGTGAGATTCTTGGCAAATACTTGTGAGAATCTCACATTTATAATGTAGCATTAGCACTAGTATATTTTCTATAGTGAGTATGGCACTACTGTATTTACTTTGTTATTTATGTTTACAGAGTATTGTTGCATTGTGTTTGTTTTTGCTTTTGTGCTTTAGGCCATGGCGACATGGACCTGCACATTGGGATGTGCTGACTAACTCCCATTTTGTGGTATTTAACCACAGTATCACTGTAGGTAACACTGAAGTACACTGTATGGTCAAAATTATGTGAACACCTGACCCTTACAGCTGTTTGAACATTCAATTTTCAAATCATGGGTGTTAATAATCGTTCTGATTCTTTTTGCAACTTTAAAAGCCTCCACTTTCTGGGAAGGCTTTCCAGGAGATTTTGACATGTGTATGTGGTCTGGCTGATCAATTATCCTCACTGTTCCTCCGCTGCCATGTCCCCATGACTTTGCCTGAGACCTGATGCAGGAGGTTGTGGTGATGCCATCGCAACCTCTTGTGCTGCTCTACTGCCTAATGGCTTAAAGCCTATGAGACCGAACAGCTGAAGATGCAGTCATGATTGTGCCCTCCATTAAGGGTAGCAAGGTGACACACTAGGCAGGCACCTACCCACAGTGCCAACCCTATCAGGAGAGCTAACAGGTCCTCTTTAACAAATTATGCTTTCATTGAATATACAAATTGAGAAGGAGTTTGCTATACCTCTTGGTTGTACGTTGATCAAAAGGAGTTAGACTGCTGGCTATTTAACCCTTCAGTTCATGCATGCCTTAGAAACTACTTTCATTTCAGGGTGAGCCTTGTATTATTTAAAGGTATTCTCCTGGAAAGCTATCAACATGGCATCCAGGAACTCATCCTAGAATGTGACTAGCATGGGTTGCCTCCCCTTCTACAGCTGGTTAGGAATGAGGGTGAGGGGTCAGGCCTTGTTAACTGTGCTTTGGCACTGCTGTAACTTCACACTGATCAGATGGGCTATCAGGCTGCTCAAGCTGCTCGCTTACATTATGTATGATTGCTCCAGTACTACATATTACACATCAGGAACTCTGCTCTACAATAGATAGTCATGATGTGATTCTATGTCATGGCTGATCAGCCTAATAGGAATGGGGAATAGTATTATATCCCTCCAACCCATTCCTGTAAGACTGCTCAGTAATGACAGGATCACATCAAGACATTTTGTTGTGCAATAGTTAGTGCTGGAGCAATTTTACATGAGGTATTCTGCCAGGCTGAGTAGCCTGACAGGATATCTCATCAGTGTGAAGAGACTGCAGAACAGGTGCTGGAGTGCCCTGCCCTAAGCAGCTGTACAAGTGGAGGCAACCTGTCCTAGTGTAGATGGGTTGTTGGAGGGCATGCAGATAAAATTCCCAGAGAACCCCTTTAAGTATTTCCAGCATCCTTTAAAATGTAGGTCTCGGCCAGGGATCCGCAACCTTTACCACTCGAGTGGCTGTGAATCTACATCTCCCAGCATGCATACTTATTTAGATGTTCTTTTAACGCATATAGAAGTGAAAGAAGGATTCTGGGAGTTGTAATTTTAGAACAGCTGGAGTGTCGGAAGTTGCTGATCCCTAGTCTAAACCCCCTACCCCTATTCAGACTGAGTTGCAATATAGACGCAACCCATGGACAAGTGTGGCACTAGTTTTTGAAGAAGTTCAACTTTTCTATCTCAGACAATCTAATTAAATTACAAATTAACCAAAACATTTGATAAAGTGGTTAATTGTACGTATGTGGACAGTGATATTTGTTTAATGTAGTGTAAGAAGTCATTATACCTTAGAGCTAGGTAAAATGTTTATTGAATATTGCTCTTGATATTCTTAACCGTATCGCTTTGCAAACAACCAGCAGTTATATTGTTTTCTAATTAATCCTGATTATGAACATGCGCCTGCAACATGACTTGAATTAATAGGTCATTTCCTCTCCTGTGAAGTGGAAAATCAAACCTAGAGAATTACTAAATGCTATTCTTAGATTTTTTCTTGTAATACTCTGCCCTTTGCTTAAATAACATTGTTCTGATGATTGGACTGATTTTATGCTGTTCCAGAGGCTTTGAAAAATGCCTGCTCTGAGTACTTTGAGCTTGACTGCACTCGGTCATTATAGTACGTACATTCTGTCATATGGGATTGTTATACATGTCTCAGCTCTGCCAGATTTCCAGTCAAACATGAACATCTCATTTAATCTTTGAAATTTAATATCCATTCATTATATTGCATGTATAATTAGTCTTACACATCACGTTAATATTTTAATCAAGCCCTGCAGTAATATTGATGGGCTAACTCTAGTCTTCTATGTTAAAAAGTGATGTAAAAAGTCGGTCGTACACAAAAAGTCATAGAGAACATAATTGCAGCAATAAAAGTCTATGTGACTTCTGTATGACCCAAAACCAGACAGAAAAAATGTGCCTACTGCAAAATTAGTGACTATACTGTAATGCATATAGAAATATGAAAATCTAGGAATTATCCTGTCGTGTGTTCTGTAATTCTTTGACTCAATCAACAAAATCTTTATTTTTTTATGTACAGATGCATGTTATATATGTGTATAGATGATGTTTGCATCTATTTTTATTGTAGGCAACTCTGATTTTTCATTTTTTTAGCACCTTGATTACATAGCATTATTTTGCTTACTGCTTGACAGATAGATCAGCCTGCTCCTGCTCATACAACAAAAATAGCTTTGGCCTATTGAGGCATAGTTTCATTGGCTTCTGAAGGTATCCTGTAGCATCTGTCACCAAGACATCAGTAGCAGATCCTTTAAGTCGTGTGGGTGACAGGGTAGGGCCTCCATGGATCGGCCTTGTTTTTCCATCACATACCACAGGTGCTCAATGGATTTGAGATTTGGAAATTTTGGAGGCAAAGTCAACACTTTTAACTAGACCACTGCCATATGGGAATACTGTTGCTATGAAGGGATGTCCTTTGTCTACAAGTCTTAGTCTGGTGTTTAAGTAGGTGGAAAGTATACACTAATATCCACAGGAATGCCAGGACTCAAGAACATTACTCAAAGCATCACAGTGTCTAAAGAACATAACCCAGAGCAACACAATGTCTCAAAACACACAACTGCTATGCTTACTACCTTGGCTCCATGAAATTAGATCCAAATCCAAAATAAAAAATTTGAGGAAACATCAGCCCATTGTAATAGCAGTCCAAGGAAAAAAAAAACTTTACTGATTCTTAAAATCCAAAAACTTTATTAGATATCAATAGAACAGGAAGTAGTACACAGTCTACGTATGTGAACAAGAACCTTTCTGTGTTTGAAATGCATAGACTGTGGACTATTTTTCTGTTAATTAAACCCTTAGTGACCACTAATATGCCTTTTTAAGGCAGTCATTAAGGGGCCTTAGGCTGGGCCCGTACTTTTTTTATGGAGACCCATGCAGTGAAGAGCGGGGGGTTGGCTGCTACATGGGGCGGTCTAGAGCAGCAGAAGCATCGATTTGGACATTTTAACACCTTAGATGCAGCTTTCAATAGCGAATGTGGCATCTAAGGGGGTTAGATAGAGAAAGCTCCCTCTGTCTCCATCAGCACCCCACGAATGAGGCTATGGGGTGCCAATGCCTTTGCATGGCAGCCTGGGGCCTAATGTAGGCCATAGGCCTGCCTGTAGTGTATTTCTAGCAGGCTCCGCCTCTCTGCCACAGCCTGCTAATGACTGTCAGTATAGCACCAACAGTATAATACTTTGCTCTGCTTAAGCAGTGCAAAGTATTTTAGAAGTGATCAAAAGATACACATTTTTTCTATTGAAAGAAAGCTTTTGCAAAATTGCAAAAATAATATCTACACGTATTTTCTATCGGCACAATACCAGAATTGCTGTTTTTTGCTTATTCACCACCAAAAAGTAAAAAATAAGCAAACAAAAAGTGTTTGTATTCCAAAATGATGCCAATGAAAAGTACAATACAAAACCACTCCCTAACACAGCTCTGTAGAAAGAAAAGTAATATAGTTGCCGGTCTTGGAATGCGTCAATGCAAAAAATATATATTTTTTTTAAAGAAGGGTTTTTATTGTGCAAAAGTATTAAAACATTAAAAAAATATCTATTTGGTATCATTGAAATTGTACTGACACAGAGAATAAAGTTATGTAATTTATGCCAAAAAATTTAGGCTGCAAAATTTATGATGTAAAAACTAAGTGGTAGTATTGCTGTTTTTATGCATCCCCTCAGAAATCAGTAAGCATGTACCCCAAAATGGTGCCATCAAAAACTACAACGTGTCCCACAAAAAACAAGCCGTAATACGGCTATATCAATGGAAAAATAAAAAAGTTATAGCTCTTGGAAGATTATTATGAAAAATAGGGCTAATAAAGTTTTTGTACTTTAAGGATCATTTAAGCTTTTTTCTTTGCATCACAGTGTCTCCACTGGCTTGCTGTCTTTCTGTAGTGCTTCCTTGTGCCACCTCTTTCCTAGGTAAGCCACACCCAACCATTTGCATGATATTTGTTTTGTTAAGTTAAATTGCTGCAACCTCATATTTGTTGAGTAAGGCATCAAGATAAAGATTGTTCCACTGCTGTGCTGTGGTTAACTGCCAATGTGATATGCTAGCTCAACACCAAAAGGCCTGATAGAGCATGGAAGACAAAGAAAAAGTTAGCAAGATTGTTTTACTTTGTAAAGAAAACCAAGTCAGTCACACTATCAAGGAGGTAGGCCTGTTATTGTTTAAAGTCTACAGTCAAGAGAAAACTATCTTGTACAGTATCTCAAGATACAAACCACTGGTAACACTCAAGAACAGAAAGGCTAAATAAAGGCCCCCACGCATATTATTGTATTGTTTGATGAACCTGCCATTTTTGGTGTGACAGGTGGAAAATCTAATGTGTATAGGGAGCTCCAAACTCACAGGCAATTCTGGATCGAGAAGGTGTAAATAGAATATTTTTGCTCAACCCTTTGGTTTGCCTCACAGCAGCTTTCCTCTCTCTCCCCACTGAAAACATATACAGTACAGATCAAAAGTTTGGACACACCTAATTCAAAGAGTTTTCTGCATTTTCATGACTATGAAAATTTTAGATTCACACTGAAGGCATCAAAACTATGAATTAACACATGTGGAATTATATACTTAACAAAAAAGTGTGAAACAACTTAAAATATGTCTTATATTCTAGGTTCTTCAAAGTAGCCACCTTTTGCTTTGATTACTGCTTTGCACACTCTTGGCATTCTCTTGATGAAAATTTACACTATATAAACAAAGACCCTTAAAAAACATAATGTTTAATTTGATTCATTTAAAAAATCCCAAGAACAGTTCATATATAAGCATACTAAACAATATCAAAGCCCTGGACTAGCGGGCTGTCTATAATGAACAGTTGTGCGGGAAAGGTAGAGGAGGAAAGTAATATCACTGAGACCTTACCCTATTCAGGTTACTGTCTAGGTCTCAGCCCAGGGGCCTCCCCAGATGGTAGGGATTCCCTGTCCTCCAACCTAACCTATCTTCCCCTATTGATACCCTAAACACAGTCACAGTAGGAATATTATCCTCCAAAAACCATTAATTCAATATCCTCAATATATATTTCATCAGATGTCCTCAGTGTGTATTTCCTCAACGCGTTTCCCCCACCGTATGGGTTCATCAGGAGGACTATATAATATATATATATAAAGAGTTTATGATGCATATAGATATCACATTGATCCCCAATACATGGGTAACTGATAATGCTGATGCAAGATAGCAGGGGTGAGCGTGTGACGATATGGAGATATAAGCACTCCCTGTGTTTGTTCACACATTGATGATGACCTGCAAGATAATATACAGGAAGTTAGGGGCACATAACGGCCAGCCTTACCTTAGTGTCTTTCATCAACTGACGCTACTTACCACCATGTGGCCATTGCTATACTCCACGCACATCCTGCTACACCAGGCATGTGGCGTGTGGCGGCCCTAGTCCTTATATGTGATGGTACGCGCTAAAAGTTTAGGTCACGTGGCCGGAGATGACATAACCGGAACTTCCGGTGTGATGCAGCGCCAGTGTGGTGGAACGCATATGTGGAACGCATAGATCGCGTATCCTAATCACATGACCGGGCATGTGTGGAACGCATAGATCACGTGTCCTAATCACATGACCGGGCTCCTGCCGCATCAATAATGGTAATGGGTCTCATGATAAAGAATCACATCCCTGTATATGGATCAATACACAGGGAAATTAAGCTAAGGCCAGAGCCAAACGGCTTGAAATAGGTAGAGTGACCCAAACGATAATACCGCCACTTGCCGCCGGTAGTCCTATCATTTTTGATTGCTACCCGTCACAAACCCAGCTATCCCATCTTAGGCTAAGCCCAACAAACAGCAATATATGAATCAATACAAAATTGCAGATATAAATAAGACTCCATCGACCAGATAGTGGTCGATACAGTATGTAGCCGAATGAAATAGATATAGGGCTATCAAGGTTATATCAAAAAAACAAACCTTAGTTCGCATAGTTCTAATATTTTGGGTACTTCGCGTACCACTGGTCCAGTTGCTGGATATAACATTTATTCACGGAGACCTCTTCAGAGGAAACAACTAAACGTTAGTCTCTCATTCAAACCGAGGGGGGACTGGGAGCGGAATCTATATATCCACTCCGTTTCCTTCTGTAAGATCCTACGGTCCCAGTCACCTCTACGGGGAGGCAGAGGAACTACCTCCAGGACAGAGAATTTCATCTCTCTAGGATTCCCTGTGTGGAATTCCTTCATGTGTGTAGCTACCGGGGTATCTTTAGATTTGATCACGTCATTCACGTGTTCGCAAATTCTCCTACGCAGTTCTCTCTTAGTTTTGCCTATGTAATCCATAGGACAGGTACATTGGCATATGTATATCACTCCCTTGGTTCTACAGTTAGAGAAAACCTTGCTGGATACGTTTTCCTTCGTGACCGAGCACATATTGATTTTGTCTGTTGAGATGTAATTACATGCTTTGCACGATCCACACCTGAATGTGCCAATGGGTTGTCTATCAAGCCATGTACCTGTGCCTACTGGTGCCACATAGTGACTATATACCAGACGATCGCGGAGACTTCTTCCTTTACGGTAAGTGATGCTTGACTTACCGCCTATCACATCCACCAAATCATGGTCAAGGGATGGGATAGGCCAGTATTTATCAAGAATATTCCGAACCGCATGATTTGCAGTATCGTAGGTTGCAATTAGGTGGAGTTTAGTCCGATCCTCTTTCTTTTCCCCTCTGGGCATAAGTAGTCCACGTCTCTCCTCCAGCTTAGCTCTCTGAAATGCCCGTTTAAGCACCCCATGTGGATAACTCCTGCTCGTAAATCTCTCTAGGAGCTTTTTAGATTCGCCAAAAAACTGCTCAGATTCAGAGCAGTTTCTACGTACCCTAAGGTACTGGCCAATAGGAATGCCCCTCTTAAGAGGTGGAGGGTGGTAACTACTCCAATGCAGAATCGAATTGGTGGCAGTGGGCTTCCTATAAATCGTGGTAGTCAATCTATCTCCATTCTTCTGAATGAGAACATCTAAGAAGGTGATAGAATCCTGATGGATTTCATAGGTGTAATTCATGCCGATGTTGTTTACATTCAGCTCCCTAATCAGATCAACAAATTCACTGCGGTCCCCATTCCAGATGACAAACACGTCATCAATATAACGTGTCCAAAACACAATCTTCTCATTCCACCTAGTATGGTGGTCCGGAAACACGATGTGGTCCTCCCACCAGCCCAGGAAGAGATTGGCATAAGTGGGGGCGCAAGGGCTCCCCATTGCCGTCCCCCTGAGCTGGTGGTAGTACCGCGCATTAAACATGAAGAAGTTGTGTGTTAAAACAAATTGTAAAAGTTGTAAGATGAAACAGTTATGGGTACGGAACTGTATACCCCTTGTATTGAGATAGTGCTTAACTGCTGTCAATCCATGCTCATGCGGGATCGAGCTGTAGAGTGATTCCACGTCGATGCTCGCCAGCCAGCAGTTTGGTTCAACCGTAAGCAAATCAATTTTATTCAGAAAATCAGTGGTGTCTCTCGTATAGGAGGGAAGAGCAGTGACAAAATCCCTCAAAACACGATCCAAGTAGACGCCACTGTTCTGAGCAAGGGACCCTACTCCCGATACTATAGGTCGTCCCTTAAGGGGGAAGACCCCTTTATGGACTTTAGGTAGCCCATAGAAGGTTGCAATAACGGGTCTATTTGGGAGCATAAAATTAAACTCCGACTTGCTAATCACCGCAGTTCCAATACCCATTTCCAGAATGCCTCTTAGTTCAGATTCAAATCTCTCTGTGGGGTCATTTTCCAGAATCTAGTAATTCTCCTTATCCTTCAGGATATCCCGACACATTTTAAGATATTTTTCATGGTCCAGAACCACCAGATTCCCCTCCTTATCTGCAGGTTTTATAATAATTGAGTTGTCCTTTTCCAATGATCTAAGGGCTTCTGCCTCACAACGAGTAAGATTGAACCTGTCTGGTGGTCCTATGTTAAGCTGTTCCAACTCCGAGATGACCATCTGGAGGAAAATATCAATATGCTCGTAGTTGAAAACTGGGGGCATTCTGGTACTTTTACATGATAGTGTGGTAAAGGGACCTACCCCTGGTCTACGGGTGCCCTCTTCCCAAAGATCCATCAGGTTTTGAAGATCAGGATAATCTTCCTCCTTCATTCCCAATTTCTCACACGTCTGACGATTGTTATTTTTGCAAAACTTATGCCACTTCAATTTTCTACCAAATAGATGTAGATCTTTGACCCATGTAAAAAGGTGAAACCTAGTAGTAGGAACAAATGACAAACCCCTACGTAAAACATTTAATTCAGTCTCATTAAAGATACAAGAAGATCGTCTGGTATATAGTCACTATGTGGCACCAGTAGGCACAGGTACATGGCTTGATAGACAACCCATTGGCACATTCAGGTGTGGATCGTGCAAAGCATGTAATTACATCTCAACAGACAAAATCAATATGTGCTCGGTCACGAAGGAAAACGTATCCAGCAAGGTTTTCTCTAACTGTAGAACCAAGGGAGTGATATACATATGCCAATGTACCTGTCCTATGGATTACATAGGTAAAACTAAGAGAGAACTGCGTAGGAGAATTTGCGAACACGTGAATGACGTGATCAAATCTAAAGATACCCCGGTAGCTACACACATGAAGGAATTCCACACAGGGAATCCTAGAGAGATGAAATTCTCTGTCCTGGAGGTAGTTCCTCTGCCTCCCCGTAGAGGTGACTGGGACCGTAGGATCTTACAGAAGGAAACGGAGTGGATATATAGATTCCGCTCCCAGTCCCCCCTCGGTTTGAATGAGAGACTAACGTTTAGTTGTTTCCTCTGAAGAGGTCTCCGTGAATAAATGTTATATCCAGCAACTGGACCAGTGGTACGCGAAGTACCCAAAATATTAGAACTATGCGAACTAAGGTTTGTTTTTTGATATAACCTTGATAGCCCTATATCTATTTCATTCGGCTACATACTGTATTGACCACTATCTGGTCGATGGAGTCTTATTTATATCTGCAATTTTGTATTGATTCATATATTGCTGTTTGTTGGGCTTAGCCTAAGATGGGATAGCTGGGTTTGTGACGGGTAGCAATCAAAAATGATAGGACTACCGGCGGCAAGTGGCGGTATTATCGTTTGGGTCACTCTACCTATTTCAAGCCGTTTGGCTCTGGCCTTAGCTTAATTTCCCTGTGTATTGATCCATATACAGGGATGTGATTCTTTATCATGAGACCCATTACCATTATTGATGCGGCAGGAGCCCGGTCATGTGATTAGGACACGTGATCTATGCGTTCCACACATGCCCGGTCATGTGATTAGGATACGCGATCTATGCGTTCCACATATGCGTTCCACCACACTGGCGCTGCATCACACCGGAAGTTCCGGTTATGTCATCTCCGGCCACGTGACCTAAACTTTTAGCGCGTACCATCACATATAAGGACTAGGGCCGCCACACGCCACATGCCTGGTGTAGCAGGATGTGCGTGGAGTATAGCAATGGCCACATGGTGGTAAGTAGCGTCAGTTGATGAAAGACACTAAGGTAAGGCTGGCCGTTATGTGCCCCTAACTGCCTGTATATTATCTTGCAGGTCATCATCAATGTGTGAACAAACACAGGGAGTGCTTATATCTCCATATCGTCACACGCTCACCCCTGCTATCTTGCATCAGCATTATCAGTTACCCATGTATTGGGGATCAATGTGATATCTATATGCATCATAAACTCTTTATATATATATATTATATAGTCCTCCTGATGAACCCATACGGTGGGGGAAACGCGTTGAGGAAATACACACTGAGGACATCTGATGAAATATATATTGAGGATATTGAATTAATGGTTTTTGGAGGATAATATTCCTACTGTGACTGTGTTTAGGGTATCAATAGGGGAAGATAGGTTAGGTTGGAGGACAGGGAATCCCTACCATCTGGGGAGGCCCCTGGGCTGAGACCTAGACAGTAACCTGAATAGGGTAAGGTCTCAGTGATATTACTTTCCTCCTCTACCTTTCCCGCACAACTGTTCATTATAGACAGCCCGCTAGTCCAGGGCTTTGATATTGTTTAGTATGCTTATATATGAACTGTTCTTGGGATTTTTTAAATGAATCAAATTAAACATTATGTTTTTTAAGGGTCTTTGTTTATATAGTGTAAATTTTTGTGAATTGGAGACTCATGTATTGAAGTGGGCATCGTATTTTTGCTGTACATTCTCTTGATGAGCTTCAAAAGGTAGTCACCTGAACTGGCTTTCACTTCACAGGTGTGCCCTGTCAGGTTTAATAAGTGGGATTTTTTGCCTTATAAATGGGGTTAGGACCATGAGTTGTGTTGGGCAGAAGTCAGGTGCATACACAGCTGATAGTCCTACTGAATAGACTGTTGTATTATGTATTATGGCAAGAAGAAAGCATCTAAGTAAAGAAAAACGAGTGGCCATCATTACTTTAAGAAATTGGGAAAGTGTCCCCAAGTGCAGTCGCAAAAACCATCAAGCGCTACAAAGAAACTGACTCACATGAGGAGCACCCCAGGAAAGGAAGACCAAGAGTCACCTCTGCTGCGGAGGATAAGTTCATCCGAGTCACCAGCCTCAGAAATCGCAGGTTAACAGCAGCTCAGATTAGAGACCAGGTCAATGCCACACAGAGTTCTAGCAGCAGACACATCTCTACAACAACTGTTAAGAGGAAACTGTGTGCAGCAGGCCTTCATAGTAAAATAGCTGCTAGGAAACCACTGCTAAGGACAGGCAACAAGCAGAAGAGACTTGTTTGGGCTAAAGAACACAAGGAATGAACATTAGACCAGATGCAGTTTGGTTCCAACCACCTTGTCTTTGTGCGACGCAGAAAAGGTGAACGGATGGACTCTGCATGCCTGGTTCCCACCGTGAAGCATGGAGTAGGAGGTGTGATGGTGTGGGGGTGCTTTGCTGGTGACACTGTTTGGGATTTATTCAAAATTGAAGGCATACTGAACCAGCATGGCTACCGCAGCATCTTGCAGCGGCATGCTATTCAGCATCTCTGGGAACTCCTTCAAGACTGTTGGAATACCATTTCAGGTGACTACCTCTTGAAGCTCATCAAGAGAATGCCAAGAGTGTACAAAACAGTAATCAAAGCAAAAGGTGGCTACTTTGAAGAACCTAGAATATAAGACATATTTTCAGTTGTTTCACACTTTTTTGTTAAGTATATAATTCCACATGTGTTAATTCATAGTTTTGATGCCTTAAGTGTGAATCTACAATTTTCATAGTCATGAAAATACAGAAAACTCTTTGAATGAGAAGGTGTGTCCAAACTTTTGGTTTGTACTGTAAGTCCTTGGTTGAAGAGAGCCTGTATGTTTATTGTGGAGTCAGGAGTGAAAGCCATGGAACTTGTCTTCACCTGACAGCTGTTGAAGAAGTATTGGCACCTTATAACTAGAAAACATCTAAAAAAAAAAACAATTCTGGTACAAGATTCTGACGACAGCTGAAACTAAAATGAACATGTACCAAAGTTATGGCTGAGTGAATCGAGCTTCAGATCAGAGATCCGAAGCCGATTTATTCTAACACTTCGTTTTAATGCTGTACGGAGCCCTGTCTCTGTACAGCATTAAAATGTATTGACTCCATGGAGGCAAAATTAGTTTAACTTGAAATCGCGCAAGACTCGGTGAATGAATTTGATATTCATTTCTTCATCTTTATAAACATTTAAAATTCGTAATCCGGAGTCAAGTTTGGTACTGGCTGGTACCTCAGTACCAAACTTGACTTCGGATTGCTAATTTGAAATACAGAAATGAATACTGAATTCATTCACTGAAGTGTTGCATGACTTTGAGTGAAATAAATTTTACCTCCACGGAGGCAATACATCTTAATGCTGTATGGAGATAGTTCTCCGTACAGCATTAAAATGAAGTGTTAGATATCTATGATCCAAAGCTCAATTATCTCAACATTAACCAAAATGGTTAGAAGAGAACATCATGAAGCAGGAAAGGAAGGGCCCATGATCTGAAGCATACCACATCATCTGTCAAAAATGATGGAGCCAGTGTTGTCGCATAGTGATGTATGGTGCCAAAAGAACTGGGTCATTGGTGCTTACTGCTGATGTGACTGCGGATCGAAGTAACCCAAAAGCCATCTCACGGGAAGCAAATCAGAATTTAGTGATGTCCATTCTAGACCTCCGAAAGTCGTTGACTAGTAATTATTTGCATCCAGGTATTAAAAATAATCCTTACATGGATGGTAGTTTGTCCAATTACTTTTCAGAACCACAAAAATGGAGGGGCTATGTAGTTTTGTTAAACCTCATAACTGAAAATCTACATGTCAACCATATACTAATGTCTTTGTATCATATTCATTGTATGAGTGTACAGAGGCTGAATTATATAATAGCATCATTGTCCAAATGCTTCTGAACCCAACAGTACCCATTATTTTAACATAGCTTAGCAAAGGGGTTTTCAACATTTACCCAAATCGCAGTAAAAAACACCTTATGTACTGCATGCAAATACAGTACATTATTGGAATATTACAAAAATACAACTGTTTCAGAGACGTTGTTACCCTGTCATCTAGGCCTCGTAATTTGGCTTTTGTTAGAGTGTCTTGGGGACACTCCTTGCCCGCCTCAATCCCACTGTCTCGGGCCTTACCTAGATTCTGCCTGGGGATGGCCACCATACTTCTGTGTCCCATGCTGCAGCCTGGCTACCAGGTCTCTTTCTGTGTGTTTATTAGTGTCTAGTATCACTGCAACACTGCAATGGTTAATTGCACATAAACCCTCTTATTTATGCTGAACTGTTTGTTCTACAACTTCCTGAGAAATCCTTTACATTCCTTTTGGCTACATTTTCTTGGCCCTGCAAAACAGCTATAATCAGTTTGTCTGTCTGTGTACCAACTTCTGCCTTTTTCCTGGATCCTGACTCTTTGCCGCCTGACCTGACCCTTGCCTGTTCACTGTGAGAGCCCTTAGCTGCCTTCCTTGACTTCTAGACTGTTTAACTGATTTGCACTTACACTGCCTGCCCTGACCAATACCTGTTTTCTGACTATATGTAATGCTTGATCCCTCAGTGCTGGGCAACAGTGTCTTTGATCACAGTGGGTCAGCAGCCAACCACACCAGGACAATTCCAAGATATAGCGGCCTGGTGGTGTCCCTGTAACAAAAGCCAGATCCTTGTATAGAGGTTAAGGGGTGAAACCCAGGGGACGACCAGAAAAATACCCTCAGGACTAACCCAAATTCAAACCGGTTGGTTGGCACAGTGGGTTCCTACTCACTGCCTGTAACATAAAGTTGCAGTGATCTTTATGCTTGCCCATTTTATTCTGCTTTTAAAATATTAACTTTACGGACTGACTGTTCACTTGCTGCATAATATATTTCACCCCTTGCAAACTGGCATTGTAACATAGTAATCATTGTTATTCAGTTCATCTTCCAGTGGTTTTAATAATTTGGTTGATCAGTTTATACATGTGGCCTATCACCAGTGGAAGCTTTAACAAGGAGATCATTGGAGTTAATCACACACATGAGAGAAAAGCCATCCAAACCTGGTGATATTGACAGGATTAGCTAATGATTTTGTATGTACTGCTGCCTGCCGACTGTTCCCCAGTGGCAGATCTAAGGCACAGCAGGCATCAGGCATGTGGGATTTAAACATGCAATTTGCTTTGTTCCTGTAGAAGATATGTTTCTGCTACGTTTGTTAAAATGTTTTTCTCATTTCTACTGCATTGTTAGCTTAGTAGCCAAGATGTCTTAGCCATAAGATGAGGACACATTGCATTTTCATCCAAGAATGGCACTAATTAAAAAGTTAGATTTTCCCTTATATATCAAATTGCTCGCAAAGTATAACCTAGGGAAAAGCATTCGATTCCTAAGACAGGAATTAGTCCTGTACTTTAACCCTTTTGGTGCTGATGATTAAATGTGAAGTGCATTTCATGTAATGTTGTATTAGTGTTTGAAGACAGATAGCATGTTCCCAGTGGCACTCAGATATACTGTATAGGGATGGTTCAATATTTCATAGGGCATCAAGAATCCTAGCAATTATAGCAGATAAATTAATATAGATGTCTTGTGGAAATTAAAGTACATGATTAATAATGTCTTAATATGTGCAATAACCTATCAGACCTGAAGCATACTTTACATAAGTTAATAAAATCTAGAACTCTCTAAGAAAGAAAAGCTATTAATGAGACCTGGTAGCCAGGATCTTGTCATATTTTATAATATTGTATTATATCATTTTGCTTTTTGTTTATGAAGATGAGCTTTTTTGCTAAAAAAAAAAATATGTTTATTCGAATGTTGTAGTGCAATAGTGCAATTCTCTTATCCATTGTACTGTGAGCAATATTAATGGGCAGGGTTGTTGGGTATGATGCTGCTTCAAAACAATATAACACTGGACCTGGCTTTCTTAAGGGTAGTTTCACACACAGCATTTTTTTTTAAGTATTTTGTTTTTTGGGGATGTTTTTTTTGCAGTTTTAGTCAACACCTAAATCTATAAACATCATCCGACTTTTGGCTCAAATTTTGGCAACACAGATGCCTGCCAACTGACTTTAAAAATTTAGTTCATGATGACTGTGTGAAAGAAGCTTTAAAATATTTAAAAATTACGAAAACCTCATAGCTCAACAAAGATGGTCACACAACCGTGCTTTTTCTTTTTTTTATTAGTTCACCTGTTTCTTTTTCATTCCTCGCATGTATTTATTTTTTAAATTATTTTACTCTTGCAGCAACAAAAATGCTAATTCGACTTATTAAGAAAGAATTGTAAAACTGTTAAACTATTTGATTCTTTGGTTAAACTATTTGATTCTTTTTTTCTTTTGTGACTGTTTTATTGTTCATTGAATTTCATGTGATTTTATACGAGTTTAACTGTCCTTTCTGTATTGCACAGCACAAAATTACATTCATAATTTGCAGCAATTTCTAGCATTTAGCTAAACATTTAATTACCAGTTGAATACATTAATTTTATTGCATTAATTTAGTTAGTATTTAATTGGAATACATATTTTAAGCTATACAGTTCTTGTAAGATTTGTGACTTTTAAACCAATTCCTGATGTGTTTTGTACAACCATCTGTTCTGTCCTAACAGCCTGTTAAACTTCTGAAAGCCTCACTTTCTTTTTTGTGTAAAATTACTTTTGAGTACATAGAAATTGCTTGCTGGCTGTTAAATACCCATACCAATGGATTACTGTGTTCTCAAGTTAACCACATACTTGGCAACAGTTGAAAGTTGTCTTGCTGTAGAATGTTGAGTGTGGAGCTCAAAACGTACCACCAGAAATGTTCTGTGCTTTATATAGAGCTATGCCCCTTTTGGGCATTGCTTTGACCATTTTGCATGTCATAGCCCCCCAATCCCCCAAATACAGTTGCCAAAGCTGCATCTAATGCAGCAGATTTACAATGCCACATACTTTTACAATACATGGAGGGCTACTTTCTGGGAGATTTCCAAATTCGTTTGGGAGTTTGGGAGGTCATTCCTTTTTCCAGGAGCCTGCTGGATGATCCTGAAGGGTTTATAAGTAAGATAAAAGAGTATTTTTCTTACATTAAATACCAAAATTAAAAAGAAGCAGTAAGTATAGGTATATAAAAAGTTTATTGCTACCATTTTAAGACTAGTTATTTCTGGGTAAGTTTACCATATGACCTCCAATAGAGGTTTGAACCAAGAACACAAGTCTAGGACTACCGTAAAGCAATCTGTAAACTGCATGGAATGTTAAAACAAGATTAGAAAAAAAAAGTTTGGCTCTTTTTTTTAATGAGAAAAAGCACCACTCTTGTCCATTGGTTGTGTCTGGTAATGTACCTCAGCATGTGCTTTAATAAGGATGAGCTACAGCCTGTGCATAAGAGTTGTGCTATTTTTGTAACAAAAAAATGCCAAACTCTTTTTCTTATCCTGGACAACCCTATTACATTCTTAGGCCTTATTCTCAGAGTGAGTGTTCAGTCAGTGATTTTCATCAGTGATTAGTGAGCTAAAACCAAGTGCAGGTCTAAACTCAGAACAGGTGCAGATATTATACCTTATTCCTTATCTCTGTGTAGCTTTCATTCCTGGTTTTGGCTCACAATTCTGTTTGTTGGGATTTCCCCTTTACAGAAATGGAACTCATTTGGCTCATAATAATAAAGTAGGAACTGCTCACACTTTTCAGGTTATGTGGCTGTTCACATTGTGGATTTTGACACTGTCAAAATCTGCCATGTAAACTGTGTCGGAAACCTGATCTCGGACCCGCTTGCTCATTAGCTCTATTGAAAGAAGCTAAGCTTTGAGTGGACAGTCGATGAGCCAAAAAGGAACATGGCCCTATTTGGTGCGGTCTGGTCTTTGAACCTCCAGGCCACACTCTCCAGCACTGTTTCCTAGTGAAAACAATGGGAGGCAGACACAGTGTTCGCTCCAAAATTCTGATGGCAATTTCCTTCATGTGAAAGGGTATTTATTATATTTTCTATTGGTGATATATTGTTTTAGACTCTGAAACATTTTATAGTCATGGCTTATAAGTAACAAAGCATAGGTAATCAAGGCCCTCTAAATTTATACCACCTTTATAGGCTAGATCTGAATAATATGGTTGAATAGGAAACAAGTATCGAAGCATATCCTGTGATGTATCCAGATGTTATCCTATCAAATGTATGACAAAATGACAATCTTCTGTAAATGTTTGACAGTTTAACATCTGGATACTGTTTCTTGACAGTATTTAAGTTTTGTCTACCATAATATTCAGTGCTGCATACTTATGAATTACTTTTTTTTTTACAATAAAAATCAATAGTGGATATATTTAGTTAATATTAGTATACACTTCCATATATATGTATATTTGCCCAGAACTGCACATACTTACACTGGGTAGCTGTAATGCCTCATGGAGTAATAGGGACTAATTTCCATCATAGCTAGATTTTGCAAATATGTACAAATTGACTTTATGTAGACTGAAAATTCAAAACACTAAAATAAAAATGCACATAACCATTATAGCAATAGTAAAAACCTATGTGATACACATAGATAGCAAACACTGATTCTTTCTTCTTATCACATATTAAAGAGGACCCGTCACCTCTCCTGACACGTCGGTTTTAGTTACTATTTGTGTGTAAAATGACAATTCTGGAACATCTATTTTTATGACTCTATGACGTGCCATTCCTTTATTATTTCTTCTAGAATTTATGAATGAATTATTAGCAGTTGGCATTGAACGTCTACCTTTTGGGGTTGTGTCCATGACATTCTGACACCATTCAATCAATGCTCCCTATGTCAGACCGCCCCCCCCCCCATTGGTAACAACCAGATAGATCTTTATAGCAGACTGCTGGCAATTCATATATAAACAGTGTATAAGATACAGTTATTCCATTCCTGTAGATATGCTTCTTGTGATTGATTAATACTACTCACTGTCTAAAGATTTTTCTAAAATCCTTTTCTTTAATACTAAAAATCGCTTACAAACTGTGAATTCCAAATAAATGGACCTATATGGGTACAAATTTCAGTCAACAGATTAATTATCTAAGAATATTCTAGTAACTGGGAAATCTGGAAAACTGGTATTCCTATCTCAGACATTGGTTGCATATCACTAGAATATATCATTAATATCAGATACGCGCGGATCATACCTCTATGACTTGCTCATATTTCCAGAATGGACCCTCCCCAAGTGAAGAAGAGAGCAGCCAATCTCTATTCACCACTGTAGGAGTTCCAAAAGTAGCCCTGTATGCTCGCTTGTCTATTTTTAAAGCTCCTATACAATGGAGAGCACACTGTGTGTGTGCAGTGTGCTGTCTTTCACTTTGGTGGGCTCAGTTCTGGAGATAGGAGCAGGTGGGACCCACACCTATCTGATATTAATGGCATATCCTAGCAATATGCCAATGCCACCTAATATGTCCTCCATTTCAATTTTAACTAAAACCATATTGCTGGTGTGAACATCAGGGCTGCTAATTGCCCATAAATTCCTGGACAGTCTGTAAAAAAAGAGGACTTTTTTTCTGGCATCCATAAAAAATTGAGGCATCCATTTTTTAAAAAGGCTATGTACACCTTCAGGGACATATTTTATGATTACATTTTATTCATTTTGGGATACAATTCATTCTTTTCAAGCAGTCTTTATTTAGCCATTTCGGAGATACAACAATTAAAACATTTTTTTTTTGCAAGCTGTGACTTTGTTTTCTGTGAATCCTGTCAGCTGATGGCTCTTGTGTACCTCTTATCTTTGACCTCCTGACCTCAAAAACACTTATTTAAGCATATTTATGAAGTCAGAAGATCAGAGATAAAGGCTCTACATAAGCCTTCAGCTGACGGGATTCAAAGAAAAAAGAATGTGACATTTTAACAACAGACTGATTTTTAACTCATGTAAGTCAGAAATGGCTGATCATTTTTAATAAAGACCAATGGAAAAATTATTTTTAGCTCAAAATTAGTAAATGTAAATCATAATAACCCAAAAGTGTACATAGACTATAAGCTGGAGCAGCTTTAAAAGGGTCCTGACAGAATGGAGGGGGGCTTGCAACCCCTTAGCCCGACATTTAAAGGAAAGATGACTTACCTACTTCCCTGCTACCTTCTCCTTCTTCTCCAGGCCTGTGGCAGGCCTCGTTAACATCTGGTTTCATATCGTCGCAGCCAATCATTGACTGGATGTTTACATTGAGGGAGCCCAGTGGAGCATTGCAGGCCTAGAGAAGAAGGAGCAGGAAGTCGGCTCCAAGAAGCAGGTAACTCATCTTTCCTTTACAGGTCCGGTAAAATGGGATGTTTTGGATGCCAAAACCCCTATTTAAAGAGTATTGTGATTGGAGGTCATGGTGCATATGTGTTTATATGAGTATAATCATGTGTAGACATATAACTTATTCATTAAAAATATTGGTTACCTGTAATTTTCTGCGTAAAAAAAACTAAAGAAATTCCCAAAAATAAAGTTAAAATCAGGCCAGCAACCATGGAGTACAGCGTCTTACTATCAGTTTATTGGAGCAAGTAGTGGTCAGAACCATGGGGTTGCAGAGTATAGCAGCATATTGACCTGCTTATATTGTAAACTGCATTTTTTAAACATACAAATCAGAAAAAAAACTGCAGGGATAGGGCATGTCCTAAAACTTGCTATTTTCAGCAGTATTATATGTACTGTATACAGTTATAAATCCTATTTGTAACTTCTGGCCATTACAGTAAAACATAGCCTTGACCTCAATGCATAACAAAAAAACATTCAGTCAATATACCCTTATTAAAAGAAAGATAAGCAACATTGAAGAATAACACATAAAAAGTTGCTGATCGATAACTTCTTAGAAGCAACATAGGAAACACTGTTGCCTTAGGTTCAAAACCAAGCAGGTTCTGACTCCATATCCAACAATGAGGGTAAACTAAAGCAGATGCAGCAAGAACGAATTTGTCAGCTGGTGGCTGCTATTTATGCTGGTATCACTCCAGCAATGTACTGCACATTGAGGGTTATGTTATATTAACTGTCAGGAATAAGGTCCACCTTATCCTTAGTTATTAGAATGTTTGCAGTGATATTATGTGTTTTATGGTTATATGTCGTAGTGTAACATATTCCGGTGTGACTTACCCATATATACAGTGTGTATTTATGTATTTGTATCTGCGGTATTACAAGGCCAGCAGCCATGTTGGGGGTAATTGATTTATAGAGAGCCGAGCTGTCTGCCTTGGTCATGGGAAATAGCCAAACTGCTCCCTGTGAAGTAGTTAGCACAGAGATGCTAACGAGGATGGGCCCATTTGTGGATCATGCTTCAGTAAGAGGACAGCAGACACTCTGATCCCATTTACCAGCAGAGGGGAAATTATAACCAGAGAACGAAAACTAATTTTAGTGCTTTATAAGGGGCGGATGTCTCCAGAATCCAGCTCATCACCTCTGGTATGATGGGGGCATTGCATGGACACCAAACATGGCGTATCAGCTCGCCTTCATCTTCCTAAAGGAAGGATCTCACCTCCCGAGGCCGTTTTATCGACCTGCGGCCCACAAAATATTCCCTTCCATCTTCGTCATCCTGCAGGAAGCCAGACCCTCTCCCAACCGAGAACCAAAGCACAGTTCCCTTCCTGCGTTCCAACGAAGGATCTCCTGGCCTAGGGTGGTCAAGAACTTGTATGACCCAGTCCTCCACTGCGGTTTTATAGTCCCAGAGAGTCTGTGCATCGGCCATTACAGATGGTGGAACAATTTGGTTCTGGTGTATGGAAGGGGTAGATCTTCTCCTGGGCGGAGAAGTGGACACTCCAGCCGCCTCTGCCGTACGAGACATAGCCACACTAGATGCTCCAGCTGCTTCACGAGTCGCAGGCGCAGCAACTTCAGCAGGTGGTAGGGACACAGGCACTGAAGCTTGGTTTCTCTGGCAGAGTTGAACTTGTGACATCCTGATGTCTGGAGCACACGGTGGTACAGGGTACTCGAACCCAAAGCACATTTCATCCCAATTTGGGCGCAGCTGTTTCTTAGCCATGATGCTTTCTCTAAAGTCATCGCTGGTCTAAACTGGTTCAGAGTGGCTTCAGAGGAGGGTGGAGTACTGAGGGAGGAGTCTTCACTCCCTATACGTGCAAAATAGTTAGATCCCGGTGGGCTGTTTTTTTCCAGTTCGGAGGGGAACGTATCTTCACTTTCCCGCTCTTGAGTGGGCGTATCGTCATTGTTCGAAGTTGTCTAAGTTATTTTTTTTTGTTCTTTGTATATTTATAACTAAGCAAATTCACTTACTTCATCCACAGTGGCCCTAGTTAGCTGAGTGTCACATGTCAGCTTATTTCCCTGCTCTGATGACGTTCTGTGAACAAGCCTGAGGGAACAGGAGAAGCAGGTCTACGTCTGTGCACTGAACATCACTGTGAGCTGCACTGGTTGGAGTGACAATCCACGCTCCCTGCACTGCCCAATCTGCTGGCTGAGCTGTCTGTTGTGTCTCCCCTACCACTAGATTATTCAGGAAAGTTTAACCTCTTTTACCATCAGCAGCACAGACTCAGGTTTGGATGCTCTGCCTCAGGTACTGAACAGCTACAGGGTTTCCTCTTCTTCAAGCACTGAAGAGACAAATGCTGTGCACAAGATCTTCCCTCCCTTCTCACCCCTGCACATAGCTGACATAGACTGGAAAAGTTCTCTCCTCTTTACTCTTCTGTTGGCTGTGAGAAAGTGTCTGCAAAGCATTACACAAGAACAGGTAGGGGAAGATTTAGTCAGGGCAGCACTTTTATTATTCACTCAGTTTGCAGAGCAGGGGGAGGGGAAAGGCAGTCTTTGTTGACACCCACAAATAATCATGAGGAAAAGCTCAGATTGTTGTTATAAGCCCCCACAGCTCTGCAACTGCATGTAAAAAAAAACGGTCAGAACAGTACTAGGTGAATGAGTAAATATATATTTTTTGCCTAAAAACTTGCTTAGCTTATGTATATATTGCTGACCATCAAATTTACAGTGCTTTATTTTATTTTTTATAAATCAGGGCCATTGTGTTTCAGAGTTTTTACAGAAAACATGCATTTCTCAGTAACTTAAAATGTTCTCTTGTTGCACATGCGTATTTCTCTTCCCCTTCTCCTTTTGCAGTCTACTAATGGTAGTTTCATGGAGTAATTATTGAGGAATACTCCAGACATTTTGAGCACAGTTACATTTTTCTTTTCATCTAGCCTCAGTTTCAGCATACTACAGTGGTGAAAAAAGTATTTAGTCAGCCACCGATTGTGCAAGTTCTCCCACTTAAAAAGGTGAGAGAGGCCTGTAATTGACATCATAGGTAGATCTCAACTATGAGAGACAAAATGAGAAAACAAATCCAGAAAATCACATTGTCTGATTTTTAAAGAATTTATTTGCAAATTATGGTGGAAAATAAGCATTTGGTCACCTACAAACAATTTCTGTAACTTCTTCTTTAAGAGGCTCCTCTGTCCTCCACTCACAGGTGCCATTACTACAGGTAATGAGTGGAGAACAGAGGAGCCTCTTAAAGAAGAAGTTACAGAAATTGCTTTTTGTAGGTGACCAAATGCTTATTTTCCACCATAATTTGCAAATAAAATCTTAAAAAATCAGACAATGTGATTTTCTGGATTTGTTTTCGCATTTTGTCTCTCATAGTTGAGATCTACCTATGATGTCAATTACAGGCCTCTCTCATCTTTTTAAGTGGGAGAACTTGCACAATTGGTGGCTGACTAAATACTTTTTTTCCCCACTGTATAAATGCTTAGCGGCTTAAGTGGTTAGCCCTTATTATGAGCAGTGTTACATAGGTAGTTTCTGCTATCCATTTCGTACTGAAGTGAGTATTTTGCTGTGTGTTACTCTTTAAGTTTATTTCTCATTAAATGTTAATACATGGCGGAGTAATTTATTCTTTTCATGCTCAAGTGTTCAGGAATGCTTATTGACTTTCATCCTCTGTGGCTGAGTAGTCTTTGTATTAAATGTGCTTATTCAACACTTTGATTGTTTCCAGTTCATTTTTCTTGCTTGTTTTGCCATT
This sequence comes from Rhinella marina, assembly GCA_900303285.1. Taxonomy (NCBI): domain Eukaryota; kingdom Metazoa; phylum Chordata; class Amphibia; order Anura; family Bufonidae; genus Rhinella; species Rhinella marina. The sequence goes on from ONZH01002317.1 coordinate 28,078, forward strand.
GTGCGACGCTGGTACTTAATACGTGATTACCATGATAGACACATATCAAGACATTTTCAATCAATTTCACTTTTTAGTAGTAATGCACGTGGAAATGATGCCATGTTATAAGCACAGAAAAATAGCTGCACAGGAGAAAGTAACTACATTTCAAAGGGTTTTATATACAGTATACCTATTACAGAAGCTGCAAATTGGTTGCAAGAATATTCTTTTCTGAGGCATTTCTGCTGTTTATAGCAATATACATTTTCATTCATTTTTTTCTCTTTAGAGACTAACATTAGAGATGAGCGAATCGAAGCTGACGAAGTGGAATTGGTTACGAATTTCATGGAAAATTCGATTCGCAACGAAAGCGAATTTCATGGCGATTCGTAGTAACTAATCTTTTTTTTTTTCCCCTAAAATGGCCGCAAGCACATGGCATGACATGGGGGAAGGATTTATGGGACAAAGAAGTAAACACCTACAATGCGATCAGATGCAGACATGAAGCCAATTAGCAGCCAGCCAGGTCCTGTGATGTCACAGCCCTATAAATAGCTCTGCAGCGCTGGAATCCGCCATTTGCTATTGATTTTAGACCAGAGACAGACGTCAGGAGAGATAGGGCAAGTGAAAGAAAAACTAAAGAAAAGAAATGAGGAGATCAGGGATAGATAATCTGAATTGCAGGGATAGGAGAGGGATGATTTCTAGACAGAATCCATAGGGGATTATTAGGCAGTGAAATCGCTATTCTGGTACACTGAGCAGCAGTGAGTGGGCATAGGGGTTAGCCTGTTATACAGCACTGCACTCTTTTCTAAAGGCTGTTTTGGGGTGCTTTATTCAAATTCACCACTAGTGTCACTTTTTGCAGTGCAGTAAGAGGGTCAGAGCCTTGTTTGGGGTACATAAAAAAAAAATAAAAAATAATAATTAAAAAAACATAAAAAAAAAAAAACTTTTGGGTTGTGTTTAGGGAAAAACATATATAATCCATGATTGGAAGCTTGTAAATGTGAAAGAAATAGTTGCAGCGTTATTTGCCATACAAATAGACAAGCGCCATATAGTGCTAAATTCTTCAGTGTAGTTGAATTGCCAAAAAACAGTGAATCCGTGTTTGTGGGTTTGTTCATTTTAAATAACTATTTGCAGAGTTCGCCATCCAAACAGAAAAGCGTGATATTGTGCTAATGTAGTCAGTGAAGTTAACTTGCCAAAAAAACAGTGAATCCGTGTTTGTGGGGTTGTTAGTTTTAAATAACTATTTGCGGCGTTATTCGCCATCCAAACAGAAAAGCGTTATATAGTGCTAACGTAGTCAGTGAAGTTGACTTGCCAAAAAATCTGTGAATCTGTATTTGTGGGGTTTTTAGTTTTAAATAACTATTTGCAGCGTTATTCGCCATCCAAACAGAAAAGCGTTACATAGTGCTAACGTAGTAAGTGAAGTTGACTTGCCAAAAAAACTGTGAATCCGTGTTTGTGGGGTTGTTAGTTTTAAATAACTATTTGCGGCTTTATTCGCCATCCAAACAGAAAAGCGTGATATTGTGCTAACGTAGTCAGTAAAGTTGACTTGCCAAAAAAACAGTGAATCCGTGTTTGTGGGGTTGTTAGTTTTAAAAAACTATTTGCGGCGTTATTCGCCATCCAAACAGAAAAGCGTGATATTGTGCTAACGTAGTCAGTGAAGTTGACTTGCCAAAAAAACAGTGAATCCGTGTTTGTGGGTTTGTTCATTTTAAATAACTATTTGCGGCTTTATTCGCCATCCAAACAGAAAAGCGTGATATTGTGCTAACGTAGTCAGTGAAGTTGACTTGCCAAAAAAACAGTGAATCCGTGTTTGTGGGGTTGTTAGTTTTAAAGGAAACCTGTCATCTCCGAAACACTCCCTGAACTAGAGTAAGAGATGTATAGTGTAAGTGATGCTGAATCCGAATATGTAAGTTTTATCTTCATACTCACTTCTATTCCGACGCTGTGCTCCCACAAACCTGCAGTAAAATGCATTGAGAGCACTCATCTTTGGGCCCTCTCCATTATGTGAGTGAGCACAGGAGTCCAGTGAGTGCATTTTACTGCAGGTTTGTGGGAGCACAGCGACGGAATGGAAGTGAGTATGAAGATAAAACTTACATATTCGGATTCAGCATCACTTATACTATACGTCTCTTACTCTAGTTCAGGGGGTGTTTCGGAGATGACAGGTTCCCTTTAAATAACTATTTGCATCGTTATTCGCCATCCAAACAGAAAAGCATGATATTGTGCTAATGTAGTCAGTGAAGTTGACTTGCCAAAAAAACAGTGAATCCGTGTTTGTGGGTTTGTTACTTTTAAATAACTATTTGCTGCGTTATTCGCCATCCAAACAGAAAAGCGTGATATTGTGCTAGCGCAGTCAGTGAAGTTGACTTGCCAAAAAAACTGTGAATCCGTTTGTGGGGTTGTTCATTTTAAATAACTATTTACAGTGTCAGTCGCCATAGAAAAAGAAAATCGTCATATAGTGTGCAGCACTGTGCAGTAACCCATTGTACTGCAGTTCAGCAACCCATTGTTAACCCACTCTGTGGGTGACGGTATTTCTTAAAGAAATAGTTAAGCAGTTGTGCAAGGCAGTGAGCAAAGTATATTTTTTGGGGGGATTCTTAATTTCAAAATAAATGCACTAAAACAATAGACGCAAACAATATATGGACTAAGCCCTCACTCTATAGATAAAATCTGAGACTCTTAGCCAATACATTTTGATCAAAACACATCTGTGCCCACCTACCCAGCGCCACGGTGGTCTCAGTTCAGGCTGGTCCTACGCTAAACCTTCCTATGCGGTTGTGCATCTATGTTTAGGTGCGCAGACCCTGCACATATAATGTGCTGCTCCTAGTTACCTCTATGTGCATCAGCAACCAATGAGAGGAGGAGCACACACACCTATATGTACCACCTTAATCAAGGTCGCCTCTTAGATAGGTGGGGCAAAAGTGCACATGAATGCTACTCCCCTGGTAACAGGAGCGCATTCACACCAGAAGGTGCCACTCCTTCCAGACACATCAAAAAAATATTTACGGAAAACAGATACAAACATCCTGCACCATGTGATAGTAAAATGTGCGGATGTACAAGGCTAAATTTAGTGTGAATGCGCTCCTGTTACCAGGGGAGTAGCATTCATGTGCACTTTTGCCCCACCTATCTAAGAGGCGACCTTGATTAAGGTGGTACATATAGGTGTGTGTGCTCCTCCTCTCATTGGTTGCTGATGCACATAGAGGTAACTAGGAGCAGCACATTATATGTGCAGGGTCTGCGCACCTAAACATAGATGCACAACCGCATAGGAAGGTTTAGCGTAGGACCTGCCTGAACTGAGACCACCGTGGCGCTAGGTAGGTGGGCACAGATGTGTTTTGATCAAAATGTATTGGCTAAGAGTCTCAGATTTTATCTATAGAGTGAGGGCTTAGTCCATATATTGTTTGCATCTATTGTTTTAGTGCATTTTTTTCCGTGTATTTCTAAATTTAGCCTTGTACATCCACACATTTTACTATCACATGGTGCAGGATGTTTGTATCTGTTTTCCGTAAATATTTTATAGGATTCTTAATTTCCTTTTATTTAAATTTTTTTTTATAAAACAGTATGTCAGACATAGGGGTGACAGGCCCTTCACAGGGGAGGGGCAGTGGCACAAATGTTTCTGGAATAGACACAGGTCTCAGCAGAGGAAGGGGACATGGCATTAGGGGTCACTTGGCGAGGCCACAGCTACCGGTGTCATCTAGTGCTCGTGTGTTGACCACCAACCCAAATGTTCTTGAATGGTTGACTCGGTCAGCCACTTCCTCCCAGATGTCATCTGAAACCCCCAGCCAAGAGTTGGTGGGTTCGTCAGACACAACCCTTAGTTGATAGGGGTCTGGAGCAGCTCCAGTGCCCTCACCTGTCCTCAACCTGCCTCTGTCCTTTTTGGTTCCCTCAGCCAGAGAATTACTATACGCTACGGGCTCTGCGCCACTATACAGCAAGGACAAACTACTTGAGGACAGGTCAGCAGCTACTTGGAAGCCAAGAGGTGGGTCAGAAATCCGCTCCTTCCAGTAGGCGGTCAAGTACTGATGAGGAGAGTGTAGTGGGAGGTGATGTTGAGTGCGGTCAGGCTTTGTACACCGAGACAGTTGAGGAGGACATTAGCGACGTGCAAACTGTAGTTGATGATGATGTAGCCGATCGCAATTGGGAGCCGGGTGAAGCAAGGGCTTTATCATCATTATCTGCAGACGAGACTGACAGCTTGCGCGTCAGGCAGCAGTGCAGGCAGCAAGTTGGTAGTGTGGCCGTTAGTCAGCGGAGTGGCAGCAGTGCAAAGTCGGGAGCCAAACGGGCACGGGGTAGACCGCAATCTTCTCGGGTGCTTTCCGGCCTTGAAAAGAGCGGCACAGGGGCTCAGCCAGTCAGCGGAGGTACCACTAAGTCAGTGCGGAGTGTTGGTGGTAAAATCGCCTACTCGGCGGTGTGGAATTTTTTTGTTAAGACGCCTGAAGAGGTGAACATGGCTATATGTAGAATCTGTGGTCAGAAAGTGAAGCATGGCCAGGGTGCTAATGTTGGCACCACGGAACTGCGCCAACATATGCAGCGTCACCACAAAGTGGCTCAGATGTGGCGGTCCAGTCAACAGCAGCAACAGCAGCATCACCCAGTGGCACGCATCCTATTTCAGGCAGTCAAGGCTCCAGCACCTTTGCCAAAGGGAGCTGTCTGTCATTATCTACCGCTCCAAATGCTCCTGCTCCTCCTCCTCCTCTTATTCCTCGCCACTCATTACGGCAGCAGTCGTTCACCGAGGTGATTGCAAAGAGACAGCAGTACGCGTCCAGCCATCCTACAGCGCAGAAGCTGAACGTGCTCCTGTCCTCGTGCTGCAGTCCCTCCCTTTTCAACTGGTGGACTCTGCACCATTCAGAGAACTGATGGCTTGTGCCAAGCCGAGGTGGAGAGTCCCAAGCCGTCATTTCTTTGCCAAAAAGTCAGTCCCAGCCCTGCACAAATATGTAGAAGAGAAGGTGGCCCAGTCCTTGAGCCTGTCTGTGTTTGCCAAAGTGTGGAGTCATAACTACGGTCAAGGCCAGTACATGTCCTTTATGGCCCACTGGGTCAATATGCTTCCTGCCCAGCCACACAAGCAACTTGAACAGGTGAAGCCACTTTATCCTCCTCGTTGTCAAATTTCTGATCCTCCGGCTCCTTCTCCACCACTTCAGCCTCCACTGCAGGGCCAAGTCATAGTGCTACTCCAGCGTACCACATGTGCAGGACACGGCGGTGTCACGCAGTTCTACGCCTGGTTTGCCTGGGCGAACGAAGTCACACAGGGGAGGAACTGCTCCGCGTCATGAAAGAAGAAATCGATTGCTGGCTTTCTCCGTGACAACTAAAAATCGGAACCATGGTGACAGATAACGGAAAGAACATGGTGTCCGCGCTGTGTCAAGAAGGGCTGACCCATGCGCTCTGCATGACGCACGTATTTAATCTGGTTGTCAAACGGTTCCTCAAGTCTTATATCCAACTGCAAAACATTCTAAAAATGGCCAGGAAACTTTGCATACACTTCAGCAATTCCTACAGCGCCAAGCACACCCTCCTTAAACTGCAGCGGCAGAATGGCGTCCCCCAACATAGGCTGATATGTGCCGTTTCCACCCGTTGGAATTCTACCCTCCATACGTTGGACCGACTGTACGAACAGAGAAAGGCCATAAACGATTTCTTAATGATCCAAGCGGACAGGAGTACTCCCCTGTGTAATTTTGATGTCTTCCAGTGGCAGCTCATGAGTGACACCTGCCGCTTGCTCAGGCCCTTTGAGAAGGTCACGTTATTTGTCAGTTGCCAGGACTACGGTATGAACAACGTCATTCCACTGCTTCATGTCCTGGAACAGATGCTGCAAAATCTTTCTGGTCAGGGGACTGGAGACGTGGAGACTGCATCTCATGGCCACATGAGTCCGGTGGGGGCTCAACTGGAGGAGGACATTGGAGCACAAGCATTTAGTGTTTTTTCTACCCAGGTGACAGAAGAGGAGGAGCAGGAGCAGCCAGAGGAGGTAGAGGGAGATGAGAAAGATGAGGCAGATGACCCAGAGACACCATGGCAGTATACAGTGGAGTTGGAGGCAGGGAGTCCCTCCGAGTCAATTGCGCAAATGGCCCGATGCATGCTCACTTGCTTACGTAGTGACAGCCGAATATTCACCATACGGTAGAGGGATGACTTCTGGCTCTCCACCCTCTTGGACCCTCGCTACCGGTCTAAAATGGGGGCCTTTTTTTCACCTGCTGAGAGGGAGGACAAAATGAAGTACTATAGAGACATCCTATGTAGTCAGTTGGCTGCTGCCTATCTGCATCATCATCCATCCTCTCGCAGGTCTGACCGGGGGGGTCCCTCAGCGTTCACGTACCACTGCCACGGCTGCTGTGGGGGGGGGGGTCAGGGGTTAGGAGCAGTATCAGCTCCATCAGCAGCAACTTGAGTCTGGAGTCGCTGATGAGCAGCTTTCTTCACCCGCCAAGTGCGGAAAGTACTCACCAGCAGCAGCAGCAGGTAGACCAGGAGCAGACCCTGAACCAGCAGGTTGTGGCCTACTTGGACAGCACCCTGCCACCCCACATTGAAGATCCTCTGGACTACTGGGCAGCCAAACTGGATTTGTGGCCACAACTGGCCGAGTTTCACTGGAGAAGCTGTTCTGCCCGGCTAGTATATGGCATCAGAGCGGGTGTTCAGTGCGGCAGGGGGCCATAGTTACCCCAAGGAGAACTCGCCTGTCCGTCCAAAATGTGGAAAGACTCACCTTTGTCAAGATGAATCAGGCGTGGATCAGCCACGATTTCCACCCACCAACGCCTGATGCATCAGATTAGATCAGCCATGATGCGTCATCCAAACCTTGACAAATGAGACTGTATTCTTCAGGCTACCTGCCTCAGCCACTCTTATGATGCTGCCACCCGCCTGATGCCACACATCTACTAGCTGCTCCTTCTACCACCCAGCATCTTTACCAGTGACTGGTATTGCCACCCACCTCTCCACTGTGTCACTGACCCAATATGTAGCCTTCTGATGATGCTGCCACCTCAACAATCAGGTCTTCTCATGCTGCTACTGCTGTCACCTCCAAGCTATGTCACCATGCCACTCTTTGGCCTGATGATGCTGCTGCCGCTTCCACACGCTGTGTCCTAGCTGCCGCTACCTCCAAATTATGTAATTGTGCCACTCTACGGTATGCTGCTGCCTCCACACGCTGTGTCCTAGCTGCCGCTACCTCCTAATTATGTAATTGTGCCACTCTGTGGCCTACTCATGTTGCTGCCGCCGCCTCCACTTGCTGTGTTCTAGCTGCCTCTACGTCCAAATTATGCACTTGTGCCACTCTATGGCCTACTCATGCTGCTGCCGCCGCCTCCACACGCTGTGTCCTAGCTGCCACTACCTTCAAATTATGTAATTGTGCCGCTCTACGGTAAGCTACTGCTGCTGCTGCCGCCGCCTCCGCACGCTGTGTCCTAGCTGCCGCTACCTCCAAATTATGTAATTGCGCCACTCTACGGTATGCTGCTGCTGCTGCCTCCACACGCTGTGTCCTCGCTGCCGCTACCTCCAAATTATGTAATTGTGCCACTCTACGGTATGCTACTGCTGCTGCTGCTGCCGCCTCCACACGCTGTGTCCTAGCTGCTGCTACCTCCAAATTATGTAATTGTGCCACTCTACGTATGCTACTGCTGCTGCTGCTGCCGCCTCCACACGCTGTGTCCTATCTGCCGCTACGTCCAAATTATGAAATTGTGCCACTCTGTGGCCTACTCATGCTGCTGCCACTGCCTCCGCATGCTGTGTCCTAGCTGCCACTACCTCCAAATTATGTAATTGTGCCACTCTGTGGCCTACTCATGCTGGTGCCGCCACCTCCACACGCTGTGTCCTCGCTGCCGCTACCTCCAAATTATGTAATTGTGCCACTCTACGGTATGCTACTGCTGCTGCCGCCTCCACACGCTGTGTCCTAGCTGCCGCTACGTCCAAATTATGAAATTGTGCCACTCTGTGGCCTACTCATGCTGCTGCCACTGCCTCCGCATGCTGTGTCCTAGCTGCCACTACCTCCAAATTATGTAATTGTGCCACTCTGTGGCCTACTCATGCTGCTGCCACCGCCTCCGCACGCTGTGTCCTAGCTGCCGCTACCTCCAAATTATGTAATTGTGCCACTCTACGGTATGTTGCTGCTACTGCTGCCTTCACTTTATGTGTCCTAGCTGCCACTACGTCCAAATTATGTAATTGTGCCACTCTACGGTATATTGCATTTAAATTTTTATGACTGCTGCTGCCTCTCCCAGGGTATGTCACTGTGCGATTCTGTCTCATTAAAATTAGTACGACTCCTGCTGCCTCTCACACTCTGTGGCCTTGAAATGTATTTGACTGCTGCCTCTTGCAGCTGCTGTTACGGTGCCACTCGGTGGCCTAGTAAATGTATTCGACTGCTGCTGCCTTTTGCAGCTGCTGTTACGGTGCCACTCTGTGGCCTTGAATTTTTTTCGACTGCTGCCTCTTGCAGCTGCTATTACAGTGCCACTCTGTGGCCTTGAAATTTCTTTGACTGCTGCTGCCTCTTGCAGCTGCTGTTACGGTGCCACTCTGTGGCCTTGAAATTTCTTCGACTGCTGCTGCCTCTTGCAGCTGCTGTTACGGTGCCACTCTGTGGCCTTCAAATTTCTTCGACTGCTGCCTCTTGCAGCTGCTGTTACGTGCCATTTTTTTGGCCTTGAAATTTCTTCGACTACTGCTGCCTCTTGCAGCTGCTGTAATGGTGCCACTCTGTGGCCTTGAAATTTATTCGACTGCTGCTGCCTCTTGCAGCTGCTGTTACAGTGCCACTCTGTGGCCTTGAAATTTCTTCCACTGCTGCTGCCTCTTGCAGCTGCTGATAAGAACATATGCTACAGTTTATCTTAACCAAAAGGCCGAGAATTCTTTTTTACAGTCTGCTCTTCAGGGTATGTCACCATGCCACTCTCTGGCCTGATGCTGCTGCCGCCGTCGACGGCACATGCCGTCTCCTAGCTGCCGCTACGTCAAAATTAGGTAATTGTGCCACTCTGTGGCCTCCAAATTGTACTACTACTTCCACTGCTGCTGTCACTTCCAGGGTCTGTCATTCTGCTACTCTGTGGCCTACTCATGTTGCTGCTACCTGGCCACACTGTCGTCGTGCCACTCTATAGTCTGCTGATGCTGCTTCCACTGCCATCTCCACGCTGTCTGGGGGATCTCTGCTTGTATAAGTGTGTAATAGAACAGGTTCTGTCGAAATGTATGTGGAATCAGTGAATTGGTGTAAAAGGCGTGTACTTTTGGCGCTCTAGTAGGATCTTGGGCCTCTGCACGATTCTTTATAGCTGGCACTACCATTGACCTGTAAGGCTGAGTTCAGACTTGAGTTGTTTGGTGAGTTTTGGCCCCTTAACTGCCCAAATACATAAAAGTGTGCAGTGATTCTAATGTGCGTGTCACACTGGCTCACAGTATTCTTTCACTACCACAGTAGACTCCCTATTAGTGTTGAGCGAGCATGCTCGGCCGAACTTGCTGTTCGGCCGAGCATGCCTACGCTCAGCTCCGCTCAGTGTTCAGCCGAACACCGAGTGTACTCGATCGCAATGCTGGCATTCACTGTAATATTGATTTGTACGCTAATGCTACGCATTGTATGCTAATTCATACGAATTTGTATGCTAATGCATACGCATTTGGACGCTAATGTGTACGCATTGTGTGCTAATGCGTACAAATTCAGTTAATTAGCATACTTTTACGAGCGAAAGGAGTAAAAGAGGAGAAGTCGCGATTCTGACCTTTTCCTATTAATCAGATAATTCTTCCGAGCGGGGGGTGCCTGGTTTAGTCCCATTAACTAACATTATGCTCGCGTGCTCAGCCACAGCACCCGAGCATACGAGCACAGAGGTGCTCGCTCAACACTACTCCCTATGCGTTTTACTGCAAGGCACAGTGTTCTACACCACTTTCCAGGCTCTCTGCTGCCCAGAAGTAGCGTTTTTTTAATGTGATTCGCAACAAATTTATTCGGATCGAAGCAAATCTTTTCGGAAAATTCGTCGAACCAGCCTAATCGAATTTTTGAAAAATTCGCTCATCTCTATCTAACGTAAAATGGTTGCCTGTTCAAGAAAATGGTCTAGGCTAATAATATTCACCTTGCAGATCTACCAAGTCTAGGAGACCCATTTAAAAGGTTACAAAGTGTCATATAATGACAGGGGATACTGGTTCTCATTAAAGAGACTGTGCATGTGAATGGAGGCTTATTTTCAAGGCAGTGATCCATGGGAAGAAAAGAGACCCCAACAGTCAGCTGTTTTGGGATTCTTGCCTCTGGTCACAAGGCAGGTTACTGACTGCCTGGATGAGATGCCCGATGTGCAGCTGAATTGTTTGTGAGCATGGACAAAAATATAACAGAAATCTTGACATTGCAGTGGTTTGTTCAGATGTGCAGATTTAAAGGGGTTGTCCAAGTTATATTTATTGATAACCTATCCTCAGGATAGGTCATCATTATCAGATTGGTGGGGGTTCGACATCCGCGTGCCCGTGCCAGCACTGCCTTCTCTTCATTGTTTACCTGCTCACTGTAAACATCCACAGTGGTGAGCAGGTGTAATAACACCTAACCGTCCTATTCAATTCAGGATCGGATTTTTCCCATACACTTGTATAGGAGCAATCCGTTCCATTGAAATGAATGGGAGGGTTAGGTGTAATTACACCTGCTCACCACTGAGGATGTTACGGCGAGCAGGTAAACAATGAAGAGGAGGCAGTACTGGCACGGTGCGCACCTCCTCTTCAAACAGCACCCCCGCCGATCTGATAATGATGATCTATCCTGAGGATAGGTCATTAATAAATGTAACTTGGACAGCCGTTTTTAGCACTTACAGAGGCCTTGCGAAAGTATTCGGCCCCCTGGAACTTTTCAACCTTTTGCCACATTTCAGACTTTAAACAAAAATATATAACATTTAAAATTTTTGGTGAAGGATCAACAGCAAGTGGGTCACAATTGTGAAGTGGAACGAAATTTATTGGATCATTTAAACTTTTTTTGTAATAATAAAACTGAAAAGTTGGGCGTGCAAAATTATTCGGCCCATTTACTTTCAGTTCAGAAAACTCACTCCAGAAGTTCATTGAGGATCTCTGAATGATCCAATGTTGTCCTAAATGACTGATGAAGATAAATAGAATCCACCTGTGTGTAATCAAGTCTCCGTATAAATGCACCTGCTCTGTGATAGTCTCAGGGTTCTGTTTAAAGCACAGAGAGCATCATGAAGACCAAGGAACACACCAGGCAGGTCCGTGATACTGTTGTAGAGAAGTTTAAAGTCAGATTTCCCAAGCTTTAAACATCCCTAGGAGCACTGTGCAAGCGATCATATTGAAATGGAAGGAGTATCAGACCACTGCAAATCTACCAAGACCCGGCCGTCCCTCTAAACTTTCTTCTCAAACAAGGAGAAAACTGATCAGAGATGCAGCCAAGAGGCCCGTGATCACTCTGGATGAACTGCAGAGATCTACAGCTGAGGTGGGAGAGTCTGTCCATAGGACAACAATCAGTCGGACACTTCACAAATCTGGCCTTTATGGAAGAGTGGCAAGAAGAAAGCCATTTCTCAAAGATATCCATAAAAAGTCTCGTTTACAATTTGCCACAAGCCACCTGGGAGACACACCAAACATGTGGAAGAAGGTGCTCTGCTCAGACCAAACCAAAATTGAACTTTTTGGAAACAATGCAAAACGATATGGTTGGCGTAAAAGCAACACAGCTCATCACCCTAAACACACCATCCCTACTGTCAAACATGGTGGTGACAGCATCATGGTTTGTGCCTGCTTTTCATCAGCAGGCACAGGGAAGATGGTTAAAATTGATGGGAAGATGGATGGAGCCAAATACAGGACCATTCTGGATGAAAACCTGTTGGAGTCTGCAAAAGACCTGAGACTAGGACGGAGATTTATCTTCCAACAAGACAATGATCCCAAACATAAAGCAAAATCTACAATGGAATGGTTCCAAAATAAACGTATCCAGGTCTTAGAATGGCCAAGTCAAAGTCCAGACCTGAATCCATTTGAGAATATGTGGAAAGAGCTGAAAACTGCTGTTCACAAATGCTCTCCATCCAACCTCAAAGAGCTTGTGCTGTTTTGCAAGGAAGAATGGGCAAGAATTTCAGTCTGTAGATGTGCAAAACTGATAGAGACATACCCCAAGCGACTTGCAGCTGTAATCACATCAAAAGGAGGCGCAACAAAGTGTTTTAATGCAAAGGGGGCGAATAATTTTGCATGCCCCACTTTTTAGTTTTATTATTACAACAAAACTTTAAATGATCCAATAAATTTCGTTCCACTTCACAATTGTGACCCACTTGTCGTTGATTCTTCACCAAAAATGTAAAATGTTATATCTTTTTGTTTGAAGCCTGAAATGTGGCAAAAAGTTCCAGGGGGGCGAATACTTTCGCAAGGCACTTTATGCACCTAACAGAGCCATGTGCACGGAGGTTGTACAATTATACATGAAGTCTCTACAGTCCTGTATTACTGAGCTGAAGTCACTATTCATGCCATTATATGGTACTTACATCTGTATTCTGTATATATTATATATTATATTCCAGCATTCTGTTCCAGCATTGAAATTTCTAGCAAAAAAGAAGAATAATGGTACAGCACCTGTTTTAGAGTGGCTGATAATTCTTGGAATGCGTTCTCCCAGGAGTCTAGTCCAAAAAGGCTCCAATATTCAAAATCAAATGAAGAAAAGTGAAGACAACATCCATATGCGGTGAAAAATGATCCCTTTATTCCATGGTTACATCCCAGTACATGCTACGTTTCGGCTATACCTTTCTTAAGGTCTGGCATATACTGGACCTTGCTGGTGCCTGACAAATCTGATTCAATATAATATGGTCCATTGGGTTTCCGGCATGAATATTGGACACAATACTGCTGCATGCAGTAGTATTTCGTCCTTTTTTTGCCGGAATCTGTGACGTAGACTCCATCGTAAATGTAAACCTAACCTCTGGAATCACAAATGCAGGAAGTTTTTTGAGCCATGGGGGTTGTGGATCAAAAAACTCAGTGTAAAGGAATTTATCCTCTTCTATGGATCCACTTTGTTGGCTTGGAAAACTGTGAATTCTGGCACTATAACTGATCTGTGATACCAATTTATGATAGCATGTGAAAGAATACAACGTGTTCTTTTTCTCACCAATTCATATGGATAAGAACATGAAAGATTTTTTTCTTATACCTCTGTGTGAATCTAGAGACCCATTGAAGCACTATATGGCATATGTTCACTGTATTAAAGATCCACGTAACACAGAGCCATAATAAGTGCATCATAGTTTTAAAATAGAAGAGAGAACAATGCTGATAATCCCAATGACTGTAAGTGTAACCCTTACACTTGCATGGTGACCTCCTTTTCACCTTCTCAGTTGCAGATCTGTCAATTTCTGGCTCCTCTTCTACCATCCAAGATGGGCCCACCGATTCTCAGACCTCCTGATGCACACTGTGCATTTGGTAGTCTAAGACACTTGGCCAGCACTGCTCATGTGAAGAGTTCTGGCCCCTCCAAGAACTGGGATGGACAAGCAGTAAGTATAGTCTTAGACTGGCCCATATGGGAACAGGTGAATCCCCCGCTGGGACCCTGGGCAAGGTGGGACCCTAGATCCCCCACCCCCTGCACAAATGGCACATGGCACAGTAAACTGACTACACCACGTATGTAAAGGCAGTGGATAACACCTCAACTAGCATATGTTGATATAAAAACTGGGTAGATTATTTAAAAGAATACCCTGTTTATTGTTATAGATGCATCAGGTGGCTGAGATAACAGGCCAACCAGCATCATCTTTCCCCATGGACCTGTCTCTCAAAGGTACTGCAGGAACCTCGTAATCAATCATCTTGTAGCATCTTGCTGCTGCCTCCTGCTGTGTGAAAAGGTAATATTTGCTTGTAGCTGTATTGTGGGCCGCCAGAATTAATTTTACTGGTGGGGCCCAGTCTGACGTGGAGTGTCTAGATGCACAGTGTGGCCATCTTGGATGACAGAAGAAGAACCTGTAGTTCATTAAATATGCAGCTGAAAAGATGGAAAGGAGGTCATCATGTAAGTGTTCTGTTTGTTCTTCAGTTCATTTTTTTCATGCATTTTCTCGTTTTAAGTGCATGTTACTTGTACGTAAGTTGCCACCGATCATACTGACTTAGGTTGTGCTAAATTGAATTTGAATCATATAAGTTTCTGCATGTCTATACAGTGATATACTGCATCACAACCATTTTTAGAAATGAAATGTGCAAGAAAAAGATACAGTGTGAAACATCCTAAAGCGTTCTGTCAAAATGCACAGTAAGCCAATGTGTTGGCTTCAGAACTGAGGATGAGGCTTTTTTGAATCAGCTTTATTTCAGGAATTTAGGAAATCTGCATAGATTAGAAATTGGCAAGAATTTACTTATTATTGCATTTCTAAAAAGAACTTCATTCATTATACTGCAGCGGTATCTTACTAATTATAGTTAGTTTCTCTTTGAAAATCTATCTTAAATCATATTAATCCTGTGACAAGTGAATGATCACCTATGGACAAAAAACTACTATATATGTTACCATTATTTTAAAGGTATTCATTCCCCTCATTTTACCATCCCTTGGTTTGACTCTTGGACTATTTAAGTAACAAATGTAACTAAAGGTATTTTTTCCCTGCCATGTGCAGTTTTACATTGCCCCAGAGGTCTGTCTATTTTGGGATATACTTTCTTCTTGAGCCTTGTTAAATGTTTCCCATATTTCTTGGTCCTTTTTTTAAAGCTCAAGCTACCTTTGTTTTTTCTCTATTATATTCTCTCTGGTATTTCATTTTGTATGAATTTTGTGTATGTATAATTATTATGTTCCCTAGGTGGTGTGAAAAATGATATTTTAAATTATAAAAACATTCAAGAGTATCTAACAAAATGTAACCAGAAACAACAGTAAAATATATACAGTAATTAAGAAAAGTAGTAATAATTAACAATAATAAAGAATACTAGTTTTCACAAGTGTCAGAGAACATTGAAGTCCACGTCCTGTTTTGCTTGCATGACAGCATAAGCTAAAGAGTTGTCTGCATCTGTAAAACCAGCTTTCATATATGTTTGGGATTTATAAATCCTGTTTCGACTTTAGAAAAACAATGTAAAGATGCTTCTCACTAATCAAAGTTGTTTATACAATACGATAAATTTGGTGCATGGCTAGACAGTTTTATCAAACTTTACAGCAACATTTTGCATCTTAACCCCCCCCCCCCTCCGTTTTGGACCTTAGTAACTTTATTTTTAATCGTTGCATTGCAAGAGTTATACATTTTTTTTTCTATCAATGTAGCCGTATGATGGCTTATTTTTTGTGGGAAAAGTTGTAGATTTTAATGGCACAATTTTTTTGTTAAACATACTGTATTTTTCGCTTTATAAGATGCACTTTTTTCCCCTAAAAGTGGGGGGAAATGGCATGCATCTTAAAAAGCGAATATTAGTGAGCGATTCCATTATGGAAGCACTCACTAGTACGCATTAGATGCTGGGAGTGGGACATGAAGCACTGCAAGCGCTTTTGGTACTCACCCTCCCTGGTCTTCTTTGCTAGGGCCGTCGCTGCGCACCATCAGGTGACAGTGCAGCACGGGCCAGAGAAGAAAGGTGTCACGAACGTGCCTGCATCAAGTTGCAGGCGTTTGGCTAGACTTTCAAAAGTGACATAATTTGACATGTTTTCCTCTTGGTTTGGTTGCTGTTTACCACACACCTTCCCCTCAGCTGTTGCGGGTGTGGTGATTATCTTTTCCCTATTTATCCCTTCCTCTCCCAGTATCCCTTGCGGTTTATACTTTCTGCTGACATTGTTGTGTGTGGTGTGGATTTCGGCTGAGATCCGGTTGCTGCAATATCTACATTAAGATAAGTGTCATTTTTCCTTTTGTGTTTATCCTACTTTTCCTTGTTGTGGTTTTGCCTTCTGGAGTCTCCTGTTCATCTGTCCTTTTGGAGGAACGGGTTGACTCTTTCCCCTGTCACTAGTGGCAGGGTTCTCTAGGGTCAGATGTTATTAGGTTCCTGTGTATGAACTCTCCTACAACTAAGGCCTGTTCATACTGGTATCCAGTCAGGACCTAGTTTCAGGGTTTCCTACAGTAGATGACCGTTTCCCTTGTTTGGTCCTGTGGCTATACCCTCCACACCAGAGCGTGACAACAGGTGAGTGAGACTTCTGTTGGAGATGAAGAGGAGCCGTGGTGTAGGAGAGGTAAGAGGAGTTTTTTTATTTTATTTTATCCTGATCTGAGGTCTGATGGTGGTCAGAAACAAAAGGCTGATCTGAGGTCTTTTGGGGTCAGAAATAAAGGGCTGATTTGAGGTCTGATGGGGGTATGATATTAAGGGCTAATCTGAAGTCTGATGGGGTCAGACATAAAGGGCTGATTTGAGGTCTGATGTGGGTCAGAAATAAAGGGCTGATCTGAGGTCTGATGGGGTCTGACATTAAGGGCTGGTCTGAGGTCTGATAGGGGTCAGAAATAAAGGGCTGATTTGAGGTCTAATGGGGGTCAGAAATAAAGGGCTGATCTGAGGTCTGATGGGGATCAGAAATAAAGAGCTGATTTGAGGTCTGATGGGCGTCTGACTTTAAGGGATGATCTGAGGTCTGATGGGGGTATGACATTAAGGGCTGATCTGAGGTCGGATGGGGGTCTGACATAGAGGGCTGATGGGGTTCTGACATGGAGGGCTGATATGGGGGTCTGATGTGATGTCCTGATATTTATGATGGTCTGATCTGAGGATCTAATATGAGGTCTGATGAAAAATAATTTTTTTTATTTTCCTCCTCTAAAATCTGGCGTGCGTGCATCTTATCATCTGGTGCGTCTTATAAAGCGAAAAATAATGTAACTTGCTAATTAACATTTATTAACTCTGTGGGGGTATTGGAAAAATCAGCATTACTGCCACTATTTTTTTACATTTATACATTTTACTTCTTATTTTACTTTGCACAATAAAAATCCTTTAAAAACATAAAAAAATTGTATTGCTGCATCCCAAGACCCACATTTTTTTTTTACACAGTTGATTGTGCGGAATAAATTACATGATATTGTGTAATATGGGTCGTTACC
Source organism: Rhinella marina (assembly GCA_900303285.1). Taxonomy (NCBI): domain Eukaryota; kingdom Metazoa; phylum Chordata; class Amphibia; order Anura; family Bufonidae; genus Rhinella; species Rhinella marina. The sequence goes on from ONZH01002317.1 coordinate 45,465, forward strand.
AATGTGGCAACACCAGATATGTGGAGGGGTTTTTATCGTTGAAATTGTTTTTCATTGAAAAGCTTTTTTTTTTAAAAATACAACAAAAATGTAAAAAAGACTAAAGATTTATCCTTAGTCTTAGTCTCTCACCGATGTCCAGCCCCTCCAGGGTAATCAACACTGGTGAGTGGTCTGATAACCATCCATTGTTCATATTTTACTTTCCCCATCCAATATAAAGCATTTTTGTTTGCTATGACCAAATCTATATGTGATAATGGGGAATGTTTCATGGAGTCACAGAAGTAAGCCAACCAACTTGGATTCTGTATCTCCAGATTTCCTCCAATCCCTGCTCCTCCAGAACACTCCCCAACCTATTTTTCCTTTGTGATTTTACTCTACATGAACTATTACACCTATCTAGTGTCTCATTTATTACTGCATTAAACTCCCCCACTACAACCAGTGCTGCATTATTTCTAACTAACATGAACTTATGTACAATAAGAATCACTTCTACTGAAAAAGATGGCGGTATATAAATATTTGCTATAACCCAAGACTTATTGTTCAGTTCACAATCTAGAAATACAAATCGTCCCTCTCTATCTGTCAAAACCTTTATTTCTATATTTATACTCTTATGAATAAGAGTACTAACCCTTTTTGAAAATGTAGAGTGGCAGGAGTGGAAAGGATACTGTATCCAACCTGTGTACATTTTCATTTCCAATCTTTATGTCCCATTAGTTCTTCCGACATCTCATCCTGGGCCCCCTTTTCCCTTTTTACTCAATTTTCATCTTTCCCTCAACCTTTATTCTTGAACTTATCTCGGATCCATTCTGTTGCTTCACTTGGGGTGACAAAAAAACCACATGGTGTCATCCCCATATATCAACATAAACAATCAGAAACAACCATTGGGGGAACCCTATCTATCCATATAAAATTCCATCTACATACTATTGACCATATATTCTCCTCTAGGGAGATATTTCATGTACTCCTAATAACTCCAGACTCCATCAACAATTGTAAAGTGCACTGTGTGCTCAAGTTCTTAATTTTGCTGCTGCAGTCTAAAGTGCTATGGCAGTAAGAAAATGCTAAATGTCCCTTTGTTTTTTCCATTCCAAGAAATTGTATTATTTTCTCCTCTAGGGAGATGTTTTATGTTACCCTTATAACTCTGGACTCCCAACAATTACAAAGTGCACAGTGCTATGGCAGTGAAAAAAAATGTGAAATGTCACTTTGTTTTTTCCGTTCCAGAAATTGTGGTATTTTCTCCTCTGGGGAGATATTTCATGCAGTCCTTATGACTCTGAGCTACACCAACAGTTGCAAAGTGCACAGTGTGCATAAGTTCTTAATTTTGCTGCTGCAGTCTAAAGTGCACAGTGCTTTGGCAGTGAAGAGATGTAAAATGTCCCTTTATTTTTTTCTGTTCCAGAGAATTATGGTAAGTTCTCCTTTAGGAAGATATTATATATACGGTTTAAATGTGGTAACGAGCAAAAAGAAGAGGTAGGAGTTAAAATATAGGCTATTTCTCAGCAGTGCATCTCACATGTACAGTGATCTGCTTGGTTCTGTGGTCTCTGGTTGCAGAAAGGGAATTAATCCTCCTCTGCCTCTGTCTTCCTCCCTGAAACACGCTGCTCACTGCTACTCATCATGCTTCTGTCTATGGGCCTGGCTCTACCAAGGGAGTCCATGGGCTTCCTTCCGACTCACACTCATCAATGGTGCCTAAACAACCAGACTCTCCCGACAGGTCATGAGCGCCATATGCGCCAAGGGATTCTTATCGTCTGGCACCTCAGCAACTACAAGGCACGCCGGACTCACATACAGGGAACCAAGGGTGGGTCAGAGGACATCATCGCGTACGGTTGCTCACATGCTCCTTCCCCAAAAGTGTATTTTTTTAACAGAATTTTTTACATTTAGTAAAACTATTTAAACTTTTTTTTTATTTTAATCATTTAGTAGTTCCACAAGGGGACTGTAACAGGCAATATTTTGATCACTTCTATAATACACTATACTGCTTATGAAGCATGGTATATTATGCTGTTGATGCTATACTGACAGTCACAAGCAGGATGCACCAGAGACATGCAGCCTGCTAACCATACATTGAATGCAGGCCTGGGGCCTTCATTAAGCCCCAAGCTACCATGCAAAGAAATCGGCACTACACCATCTCATGTGCACGGTGTCAATAGGAAATAGAGGGTGCCCCTTCTTTGAAACCACTTAAATGTAGCCATTGCTATTGGCCATGTATCTAAGGGGTTAAATGGTCTGGATCCACTCTTCTGCCGCTCTGGGCCACCATTACAATTACAGCAGAAGCCCGGCTCTCATGTGTGCATGAGCTCATAAAGAGAATGTTGTAGGCGTCTGGTACAGTTATACATTGGATTGCTTGAAAGCTTGAAAAATGGGCTGTGGAATTCATTTGGATCTGTTATTAAATGCAGCACAATGGATCTACTATATCTTTCATGGATCCTTTAATGAATGGAAGCCAAAATACCTGTGTGAACAGAGCCTTATTTGCATGTTGAAGTTATAGCTCTAAATTCTGCAGTTAAATGTACCACCTTGCAATGCCAGCTGACAAGAAATATAGGGACACGTTTATCAAACAGGTGTAAAGTAGAAGTGGTTTAGTTGCCCATAGCAACCAATCACATTCCTCCTTTCAGTTTCCAAAGTAGCTGTCCAAAATGAACAAAGGAATCTGATTGGTTGCTATGGGCAAGTAAACCAGTTCTACTTTACACCAGTTTGATAAATAACCTCCATAATGCCTTGCCAGTCAAGCATCTTTATGGTGTAAGGGATACTTTTTCTGAGTGTACTTGGTCAGTACCCGTGTTGTGGGTTGTAAACAGCCAGTCTGCAATATACGAGCACAGGCTTTGTGCACTACGTATCATGTTTGCTGACCCATTGACTTGCATGAGTCTGCATCCGCCAGATATGACCTAAAGATAGGACATCTTTTTTCGGTTTGGAGGCTCAGATCAGAAACCCACTGAAGGATAATGAAGCGCTAACGTGGGCTTCTGATTTGTATCTCCGCACTGCAAAAAGATAGAACATGTTGTATCTTTAGCCATATGTTACGGATTACAGACCCATTCAAGTCAATGGGCTCACATCTACAAGCAGAGGGCACATGGTCTGCAGTATGGGCACTAAGCAAGTACGCTTGTGTGCATGGGCCCTAAAACTGACAAATATGACAATTTAAAAACAAAACTAAAGTTCATTTTCCTATTTAGCAAAAAAAAAACAAGAAAAAAAAACATACACGTAATTTGTATCACAGCATACGAAACTGTCCTATTAAAATATCACATTATTTATCCGGCATGTTGAACAACAATTTAAGTGCCATAATTGCAGTTTCTTGTCATGAATTTCCTAAGGAATGTCCATTGACAGAAAATAAAAAAGTTATCGTATTAGAATATGGCAACAAAATATTTTTTTAGAACAAATTATTATTTTTTAATTGTGAAACATAAAATCAATATCACTGTAATCATACCGTCCTGCAGAATATATCTAACATGTCATTTTTACCGCCCAGGGAATGATGGATAAATGAACCCCCCAAAAAAATAAAATAAAAAAATGGTTCAATTACTTTTTCCATTTCATTTTTCCAAAAATGACTTGTACTTCATAGTTATGAAATGAAGCAGATCAATCCCTTTGTAGTTATATGCACGCTCAATAACAAAATATATGGCAAGTGAAAAATACACTGTCATCTAAAATTTGTATTTTATGACTGTGATTTGCAAAGATTCACTTTACGTAGAAAGGCATGATAGAAATCACACAGAGATAGTCCATAATACTACTTAACATTTGACTATTTGCATGGATAACTAAATATGCAATAATATTACATTTATACTTTAGTGTTATGTAGATCGTATCATTCAGACAGAAACTAAATTAAAAAAAGAACAGAAATTAAAAAAAAAAATCATGATGCTGTCAAGCAGACCTCAGTGCAGCACTTTGTATTGAAAGTGTGACATTCTAAAGGTTGTAACAATGTATTATTTTCAAGAACCAGAACTGACAGCAAAATTATTAAGAATGGAAAAGAAAAACATCTTCCATTCATTTATCAGACAGAAATATAAGCGGTAGTGACAGAAGGCTCTTGCCAAGGCGGCAGCAGTATGTAATGCTGTAATGGGAGAAATTCTGATGATGATCAAATAAGAAAACCTTTAATATTAACTAATATTAAATTATTTTTAATAAATGCTTTATCAAAACTGTTGTAAAAAACTGGCTTAGTGGCCCATAGCCCAAATTTCATTTTTTATAAGCAACTAAGCCAGTTTTCCTTTACACCGGTTCTGATAAATCTACCCCTTTAAAGAGCCACTGTATTTTCACACAATTTCTTTTAATAGAGAATGGTGTAACTAGAAAATTTCTAAATTACTCCATTTAAAAAGTATGTCTGCATCTAACTGAAAAAAGCTGTAAAGTCATGGCCCCTAGGGGTCTTACTTCTTGTAAGGTCAGTCCCTAATAACAGTGACGCAGAAGATAATTTACAGGAAATAGAGGTGGGGCGTCAGGGCTCACTGAGATCCTGATAAAAAACTGCTTCTATACTGCTTCTGAAGATTATAGGAGCCTCCAGTGTGTATATAAGAGCTCATGCACACGGCTGGTGCCGCCCTGAGGCTGTATTGCGGCCCGCATACGTCGGGTCCGCAATACATGGCACCGGCCGCGTGCAGCCCGCATCACGGATCGCAGACCCATTCTCTTCAATGGGTCTGCAATCACGGAGATGCGGGATGGAGGCATGGATCGGAACACCATGGAAGCACTACGGAGTGCCTCTGTGGTGTTTCTGGCCGTGCCTCCGCACCGCAAAAAAGTAGTGCATGCAGTACTTTTTAGTGGTGTGGACGGTCGGATGCAGATCGTGGACCTTCACTTGAATGGGTCCGCGATCCGAATGTGGCGGCCCCACTGTCAGTGCCCGTGTGTTGTGGACCGCAAATTATGGTCCACAGCAGGGGCACTGACAGCACACGTTCGTGTGCATGAGCCCTTAGTGTGATTTCCCTCTCCTTATCTGTTCTATGAGCTTTGGAGCAAAAAACAAAACATAGTGAGAAGTAAGGGAAAGGATGTCATAGCAGTACTGTGCTGGCAGATTTCACAGAAGGGATACACCCCCTGCTTGTGAAAGAAATATATCTAGCTCTGCAGGTGCAACAGGAAATAATATAACTTACAAAAAAAAATAGGGAAGCCCAAAAAACACCTGTTCTTTCACAGTGATGATAGACAAAGAAGCGCAATCATTATGCAACCTTTTTTTGAAAACCCAGGTACACTTTATGTCTGATTTGACAGAAGGGATATGCCCTCTGCTTGTGAGAGAAATGCATCTAGCTTTGCAGCTGAAACAGGGAATAATATAACTGAAAAAGGCATTAGTGAAGTCCAAAAACACCTGTTCCTACAAAGTTATGATAATACAAAGAAGCACATCATGCAACCGTTTTTTTTTTATTTAACGCACAACTCTTTTATTAAACCCAAAAGCTGTTCACTAGGTGCAGTATTGTTATTTTTACTGATACACAAAGACATCCGTTTTAATGTATGTCAAATTTTCCAAAACTGAAATGTGCTCAGAGCAGTTTTCTCCTCCAGAAAAGTATGGTTTCATACATTTTCAAGAGATATTGTCATCTACATCTTGTACTATAAGACTAATATCAATGTATAGTTATATGATAAGTGAAACTATTATTACTAATAATGTTCCTTCACATGTGGTGTAATGCCACTGACAAATCCATAAAAACTTCATGGGAGGAATATATCATTAGGAGAATATTTGAAGTCAGTTTTGCTTCAGTCTGTGTTGGAGTACTTTGTGCCACATTTATCAAATGTCACAGGTTGTTTGATAAATGTGGCTTGTCCTTAAACCTAACACTTTTCCTACTCCACCCTCCTCCTGGAGTGAGATTGCTACTATTTTGCGACTTTTTAAAAAAGTCGCAATGATAAATCTGGAGTGAAACTCATTAACATAGCTAACCACACCCATTTTTCCACCCATATTACAAAACTGGAGTGAGTGGTGTACACATGCAAAAAAGTCGCAAAATTTTGCACAATCGCATAAATTTTGCGCACGTGAGTGCAAAAAAGTCGCAAAAGACCTATTTGGCGACTTTTTGATGCCAGAATTCTGGAGTGATGGTATGATAAATCAGGGCCCATGTCTTTTTCTTTCCCTTTTATGCTTTTTGTAATAAATGTTCTATTCGTATCTTGCTGATTTTTTTCAATACAATTACTTAGCAGAAAATTTAAAGGGATTTTCTCACTTCTTTCATAGTAGAGTTCATGCAGCACAGTAACATAGACCCGTTGCTAGATCAGAATTAGCATTTAAAATGTATTTCTTAGATAAACGTTTGTAAACAGAATAGAGCAATATGTGGTACCAGAATATTGAATGAACAAATTGGCTACAGGCAGTGGCATACCTACCACACAGTTGATATTAGACCGGGGTGAGGTTCAGCACTGATCATCTTCTCTTCAAAACATAAATCCACAACATTTTCCTGCAGCCGTCACTAGGGGGAGCTTAGTCATGCAGATTTGTACAATTTCCATTGCATTCAATGGTAACTGTAAACATTCTTATGGATTGGGCTCCTCCTAGAGATGGCTGTGGGCAGCCATTTTTGGCTTGTACTGAAGCAAAGTAGGAGATTTAGAGGTATAGGGATATTTTCTTAATTTACCTATGACAGTTGTAAGTACATTTAGAAATGTGGTGTTTAGATTGAGCGCTATATTTATGAAGCACCTAGTCCACTTTTTCAAACCCAAAAAATTGAGTAAAGTGGGTAAGGCGGAGTGCAACTCTGTCTTTTTTTTTTTTAAATATAAACTGAAATCTCATGGAGACAGGGCCCATACTTACTTTTGCTATGAGATCTGTGTATTCCCCTGGACACAGGCCTAAAGTCTTTAGCTACTCTTTAACATTGTCCCCATGACAAAACTTCCATGTGGAGATTTATGTAAATGAAGCATGAACACGGTGACCAAATGCCAAATTACAGAACGCAGGACAAAAGTTTTGTCATGGGACACTAGAGCAGTGCAGACTCTAAACTTTTTCAATTATATTTCCACATAAAAATAATGTAGTAAAACATATGTATTTCACATTCCTTATGTTCAGTAACGGGCCTTTATACAATGTTTGTATATGACATTAGTTTTGAACCCAGCTCATGCTGATTCCCCCAGTGTCTGGCTACTTTGGCCACTGAGCAGGCAGATTTGGCCAGCAAGTTGATTCTCTCATGCAACCCCCACTGCTGCAGCTAGTCAAGATATCTTTCTCAGTCCAGGCCAGGCATCTGCTCCGTCCATTTCCTACACGTATATACTGTATGTTATGTCACTGTATATACTGTCACTGTATATAGTGTCATTAAGGGGGCCCTGACAATAAAATCTCCCAGTTCTCCTCCTGGGCTGAGTTTGTGCCCCATAACAGCTGCTTCCACTTTAGCTACTCCCCTAATCTTCACTTTTACATAGGACTGTATGTAAATCTACTACATTATCTATATGTAGAAAAAAAATTGATTTGTCTCATCAGTAGAGCTTCTTCAGCTGTAGGGGGCTGTACCCATGGGTCAAGAAGCATCCACCTGCCACAAGATTGACAGGCCTGAAGCCTGATTTGCTGCCTGCGCCACCTCTCCGATTAGCATAGTAAGGGCACAGGCATGGCTCGGCTTTGGAGCAGCTTTGGATTCACCCTTGTCTAGTTAGTATAGAGCAAACACAAACTAAAAAACAATGTAGCTGCAAATAATAAAGTGACAGTTTCAGTTCTGCTACGTCTGTGGGAAGCATCCTGCACACCACATTACATATCTCAGACAGTTTTATTGTAGCCTGCTTGTTATATATGTTTAGCTTTCCGTGTACCTGTTCAGCTTGACAGTTTTTCTTGCTGGCAGTTCTATAACGTGGATGCACTAACTATAATTACTAAGTTTACTTTCATTTAGATAGATGCATCATTTTGTCTGTCACCGCTTTAGTGATACAATTACCCGAAACTTTGTCTCGCACTCAGTAAGACAAGAACATTCAGGAAGTGCTTTTTATATTTATTTGCTGATGTAATATAGAAAAGGAAAAAAAAGGACTTTCAACACCTGTGTAAATGTAGGAATTTGCAGAATTCAGACTCCTTTTTGAAGCCATAGAAGCACTGGACTTGCACTAGATTAAAAAATCTGTGACTTTAATGATCCATTTAAAGGTAGTGTGTAAAAAAAACAAAAACTTTCCATATGACTATCTATATTATATAATAATTATATAAAAGATCCTAAAATCTTGCCGTTTAGAATAAGACTTCCTGTTCTTTGAGAAAAGCCACATGGGCCATAACCACAGTAGACTGGAGGGGACCTCACTGACTTGATTGGAGAGTTTTTAGAAATGCTTTATGACCTGTACAGAGGTCAAATGGGAGAAAATAAACTGTGATATCACCTATTATGATCGGTCGATCCTGTGTTATCTATACAGAGTTGTTACCTGTCATTGTAATTCTGCCTGTGATGATAACGTGAAGACTACTGACAAAGTTTCCAGTTTCTTTTACAGAACAGGAAGTCTCAAGTCTCTCTTCTTTTTAAATATAGACAGTGACATGGAAAATTAAAACAAATTATCAAAATTCTAAAAATATGTTTTACATAAAATATGATTTTAAACAATAGGTAATGTTCTGTTGACACATTCAAATTAAGATATCAAGGTCTAGTAGAAGGAAACTTATAATGAAGGTAAAGAAACACTCCTGATAAAACTGTGTAACATACCTAGTGCAGAAGAGGTGTGGTCAGGTGTGGTACGGCGAATAGCATAACAGAAATGAATCAAAATGGCCAATACGCCATTTTAAATCGCTTTAATTTTCTAGTTGAATAAAATGTTATAAAAAAGTTACACACACTCCAAACTGGTATCAATAAAAACTACAGATCATCCCATAGCTAGGCATTGAAAGAAAAAAAAAATTACGTTTTTATTTTTATCAGTATTAAAAACACAAGAAAATCTATGTATATATGTGGTATCGTTGTAATCGTACTGACCAAGAGAATGAAGATTGCAGGTCAGTTTTATTACATAAGGAACGCTGTAGAGACTAAACCTGTAAAACTGTGACAGCATTGCATTTTATTTCAATTCTACCCCATTTGGAATTTTTTTCAAGCTTTCCACTACATCATGTGCAGTATTAAGTGGCTCCATTAGAAAATACAACTTGTTCCACAAACGTCAAGCCCTCATACAGATATGTGAATGGAAAAATAAAAAGTCATGGCTCCAGAAAGGCAGGGAGGAAAAACGAAAAAATGCAAAAATAAAAAATCCCCACTCAAGAAGTTAATTATATTTGTCTGTTGAAATTAAATAATGTCTTTGTTCTTTTTCTTAGTAATGTACCAATTTACAGAGGGGAAAAAGTATTTAGTCAGCCACCAATTGTGCAAGTTCTCCCACTTAAAAAGATGAGAGAGGCCTGTAATTGACATCATAGGTAGACCTCAACTATGAGAGACAAAATGAGAAAACAAATCCAGAAAATCACATTGTCTGATTTTTAAAGAATTTATTTGCAAATTATGGTGGAAAATAAGTATTTGGTTACCTACAAACAAGCAAGATTTCTGGCTCTCACAGACCTGTAACTTCTTCTTTAAGAAGCTCCTCTGTCCTCCACCTATTACCTGTAGTAATGGCACCTGTTTGAACTTGTTATCAGTATAAAAGACACCTGTCCCCAACCTCAAACAGTCACACTCCAAACTCCACTATGGTGAAGACCAAAGAGCTGTCGAAGGACACCAGAAACATAATTGTATACCTGCACCAGGCTGGAAAGACTGAATCTGCAATAGGCAAGCAGCTTGGTGTGAAGAAATCAATTGTTCAATAATCAATCATTAGAAAATGGAAGACATACAAGACCACTGATAATCTCCCTTGATCAGGGGCTCCACACAAGATCTCACCCCGTGGGGTCAAATGATCACAAGAACTGTGAGCAAAAATCCCAGAACCACACGGGGGGACATAGTGAATGACCTGCAGAAAGCTGGGACCAACGTAACAAAGGCTACCATCAGTAACACACTACACCGCCAGGGACTCAGATCCTGCAGTGCCAGACGTGTCCCCCTGCTTAAGGCAGTACATATCCGGGCCCGTCTGAAATTTGCTAGAGAGTATTTGGATGTTCCAGAAGAGTATTGGGAGAATGTCATATGGTCAGATGAAACGAAAGTAGAACTGTTTGGTAGAAACACAACTAGTCGTGTTTGGAGGAGCGTGAATGCTGAGTTGCATCCAAAGAACACCATACCTACTGTGAAGCATGGGGGTGTCAACATCATGCTTTGGGGCTGTTTCTCTGCAAATGGACCAGGACGACTGATCCGTGTACATGAAAGAATGAATGGGGCCATGTATCGTGAGATTTTAAGTGCAAAGCTCCTTCCACCGGCAAGGGCATTGAAGATGAAACGTGGCTGGTAGAGATGAGCGAATCATTCAAAATTTTATTTGCCGAACATTCGTCAAACTTTTCATAAGATTCGTATATTCTATGAATCTATTCGACGAATCTGCATACAAATCATATGTTATTATGTGGCGTTTTGCGAACATTCGCGCACTAATAACGAACGTTCAGTTTTAAAAGGTACGCAACTTCTTTAAACACATACGCAGGAGCGTACAAATTGCGTACGAAAATGTCGGACTTTGCTGGAGAGGAATGGTGGAGCAGGAGGAACATTCTGAGTCTGACCCCTGGCTACATATGGATACCGTATCAACAGATGACAGCAGATCATCCGGCTGAGACTGAGATGAGCGTGCCATCCACTCCACTACCTCATCCACTTTCTCCTCCACTACAGTTTTGCACCTTGGTGGGTTAGCCTGGTGGAACGACGGCCAAGTATTACGAATACTACAAGTAGAAGCTCCGGCTACAGGTCATTTGGCAGTGCTGCCCTGTGCCACCTTCTCCTTTTTTTTAGAGCTTGAGGTCTGGCTGGAACTGGACCCCTTTTTCCTATCCATTCCAGACATTTTTCACTTGACTCTGTGGCCCTACAGCTGGTCTTTGTCTTTGTCCCTGTCTCTCTCCCTGTCTCTCTCCCTATCTCTCTCTCCCTACCTGATTAATTACTAGCCCTGCACTGGCCCTGCACTTGTCCTGCAGTATCCCTGATGTGTAATATGGATTCCCTGAAGAATTACACCCCAAATTCAACAACACAGGTCTCTGTATTTAGGAACTTCACACACAGTGCTTCTGCTCGTCTCAGCAGTCGTAGCAGAAGTGATGTGTCACTGTGTTTTGCTGATAAGAGCAAGACTTCAGGTTCGGATACTCTTTAAATAGAGACTCTTAACTGAACTACAGCTATACTTCGAAGGAAGGTTTATAATCTGATTTTATCTCTTAATAATATAAAAATGAGTTTCTGTCTGTCTGTCTGTCTGTCTGTTCTCTATGCGCGACCAAACTACTGGACCGATTTTCACCAAATTCGGCACACAGGTACATCAGGTGTCCGGGAAGGTTTTAGACCAGGTCTCATCTCTCTAGGACATACCGTTCCTGAGATATTCCCAAAATATGATCTCCATTAGCCAACATTACAACTGGGAACTTTGGTTTTAAACTCCAACTGCCATTCTCTTCAAAGACACACACAGGGAGGGCAGGTTTCCATAACAACCAGGTAATTATCAGCAGCTAAGGATCTCATCCATTTCTATTCACTGACACTGTTAAAGGTATTCCGGTTACCATAAATATAACTTATGTGTTTTTCTATTACTACAGTTCAGTAGTAATAAAAGATGTTTTCCTCCACTGCTGTCTATTGCGTGGGCTCATAAATAAGCATGGTATTGACCTTTAATTCAGGCCACCCTAAAAGAAGTACTTAAAACCCCCGCCCCAGGTCTCACTAAGCCACACCCCTGACTCCATCAGGCCACACCCCCTTTCACTCCGCAGCCAACAGAGATTGAAAAATAAAGGTAAAAATCAACTTCTGTCAGCTGCAGGGATGGGTGGGAGGTTGACTTTCTTTCTGCAACAACACACACAAACATTAAATAAAATAGATTAAATACACCCATGCGAAGCGTCTTGCTAATCCACGCCCCCGACTCTGTCAGGTCACGCCCCCTCCCACTCCGCAGCCAATGGGAATTGAAACAATGAAGGTAAAAATAAACTTCTGTTTGCTGCAGGGGTGGGAGGGTGAATTTCTCTCTGCAACGACACACAAAAATTTTAGATGAAATAGACTAATTATAGACTACAAACGTTCAAAGCATTTTGCTAAGCCACGCCCGTCTGTCAGGCCACGCCCCCTCTCACTCCGCAGCCATTCTGCAATGACACACAGAAACATTAAATGAAATAGATTAAATGCACCTATGCGAAGCGCTTTGCTAAGCCACACCCCGACTCTGTAAGGCCACGCCCCCTCCCACTCCGCAGCCAACAGGGATTGAAAAAATAAAGGTAAAAATCAACTTCTGTCAGCTGCAGGGATGGGTGGGAGGTTGACTTTCTTTCTGCAACGACACACAGAAACATTAAATGAAATAGATTAAATGCACCTATGAAAAGCGCTTTGCTAAGTCACACCCCCAACTCTGTCAGGTCATGATCCCCCCACTCTGCAGCCAACAGGGATTGAAAGAATGAAGGGAAAAATAAACTTCTGTCAGCTGCAGGGGTGGGAGGGTGAATTTCTCTCTGCAATGACGCACAAAATTTTAGATGAAATAGACTAATTTCAGACTACAACCGTTCAAAGCATCTTGATAATCCACACCCCCAACTCTGCCAGGCCACGCCCCCTCCCACTCCGCAGGCAACGGGGATTGAAAAAAATCAGCTGCAGGGGTGGGAGGGTGAATTTCTCTCTGCAACGACACACAAAAATCGTAGATGAAATTGACTAATTTTAGACTATGACCATTCAGTACTAATAAAATATGTTTTTTTCCACTGCTACCCATTGCGGGTCCCCATAAATTACCATGTCATCGACCTGTAATTCATTGCCACTCTGACCCCCGCCCCAGATCCCGCGAAACCACGCTCCTACTCTGTCAGGCCACGCCCCCTCCCACTCCGCAGCCAATGGGGATTGAAAAAATGAAGGTAAAAATCAACTTCTGTCAGCTGCAGGGGTGGGAGGGAAGTTGGATTTCTTTCTGCAACAACATACAGAAACATTAAATGAAATAGATTAAATATACCCGCGCAAAGCAATGTTTTCTTCCACTGTTACCCATGGCGTGTCCTCATAAATTACCATGGCATCGACCTGTAATTCTGGCCACCATCAAAAGAAGGACTTAAAACCCCGCCCCAGGTCTTGCAACGTCACGCCCCCGACTCAGTCAGGCCATGACCCCTCCCACTCCGCAGATTGAACAATTGAAGGTAAAAATCAACATCTGTCAGCTGCAGGGATGGGAGGGAGGATGACTTTCTGCAACGACACACAGAAACATTAAATGAAATAGATTAAATATACCCGCGCAAAGCAATGTTTTCTTTCACTGCTACCCATTGTGTTTCCTCAAATTACCATGGCATTAACCTATAATTCAGGCCACCCTGAAAACAAGGACTTAACCCCCCCTCCCGTGTCCCATTAAACCACACCCCCTCCCACTCCACAGCCAATAGGGATTGAAAAAATGAAGGTAAAAATCAATTTCTGTCAGCTGCATTGACTTTCTCTCTGCAACGACACACAGAAACATTAAATAAATAGATGAAATATACCCAGGCGAAGCCGGGTCTTTCTGCTAGTTAAATATAATAAGTAGTCTTTTGCACTTATCTATACACAAAGGATAAAGAACATAGTTACACAATTATATCAACACTTCATCTGGAGTCCTGACTACATCCAGAATGAAGGGTGTCACAGAAAACCATCTAAAACATAGCTTTTAATGTCATCTGATAAAAACCTTGGTGCAACATACAACACAAATATAACATACAACATGCACGGGGTGAGAATGTACTGTTAGGGGATACGTATTTGAATACTGGGCAGAAGAAACTGTCCCTAGTATTCTCCCTATGAAACTAATATGCCCTGCTTAGGAACAGAATAGCCGCCCCGATAGGAGCGATCCCGTGTCTCGAACCTCCTAGGGTCCCTATTGAGGTCCTGACACAGGAAAGGGCCCAGCACCACCTCTAAACCACCAAAGTGAACACACACGATTGAAAACAAGGTCCGTCTACAAAGTACCGTCAATAGTCAGTAGTATTTTACAAACTTAGTCATATAGTAATAAGATATTAATTATTTGTATCCGCTGGAAATCCCTAAGATACTAATGGAAGAGATAACATTAATTCCTTCAAAATTCAACCAAAACCCGACGCGTTTCACTGAACCTAAACAGGCTCAGATCATTAGGGGATAACACAACTGGATGATGCCAATGGTAACCCAGCATACATAGTTTAAACCACCAACATGATGTATAAATACGCTTGAAAATGAAGTACAAAATGTTAGCTGGAGCTTTTATCATATATGAAAAAGAAGAAAATGAAACTGTGGATAAGCTCAACTCGCTGAATAGATAATGTTGCTAATACGCCAAAATCATGTGATACTGATGGTAAAAGATATAAATATAATGCCACCCAAACTATCCACACAAACTTTAAGTATAACAGGCCCATTCAGCATAAGGATGATGCCGCTGCTGAATGATCTGCCCCAGCTAAAGACTTCAGGTAGTAAGTAGCGCTACTTGCGTGACCAGACACATTTGTAGGTGCCTAAAGATGTGTCATGCAGACGGGACAGCGGTCTCCACCCCATCTCATAACGTCCATGGCGTGGCACACCGCCAGGGCAACGAAGGAGTGGTTTCGTAAGAAGCATTTCAAGGTCCTGGGGTGGCCTAGCCAGTCTCCAGATCTCAACCCCATAGAAAACCTTTGGAGGGAGTTGAAAGTCCGTGTTTCCCAGCGACAGCCCCAAAACATCACTGCTCTAGATCTGCATGGAGGAATGGGCCAACATACCAGCAACAGTGTGTGCCAACCTTGTGAAGACTTACAGAAAACATTTGAACTCTGTCATTGCCAACAAAGGATATATAACAAAGTATTGAGATGAACTTTTGTTATTGACCAAATACTTATTTTCCACCATAATTTACATATAAATTCTTTAAAAATCAGACAATGTGATTTTCTGGATTTGTTTTCTCATTTTGTCTCGCATAGTTGAGGTCTACCTATGATGTCAATTACAGGCCTCTCTCATCTTTTTATGTGGGAGAACTTGCAGAATTGATGGCTGAGTAAATACTTTTTCCCCACTGCATGTGTCATTTTTAAAACCTCTCAGTATTTTGAAGACTTACACTGTTAACCTTTATTATCCATCGACCCCTGTCCTACTGAGCTGTTCACACAACCCCTATAGAACAGAATAGAGAGACTCAAACACATGTGGCCATTGCTCCATTCTTTTTCTGCTTGGATGTGGCTGGTGGCTACCTCATCAGGCTTGACAAGTTACAAATTAATGGAATGGTCCGTGGAATTGCCATAAGTATATAAGAAGGGAATACCACTTTATTGCCAAATTAAGAAATACCAATGTGAATAATCAATAATACTAATACACATATACAGTGCTATGAAGGGTATTTGCCATCTTCCCATTTTTTTTAGTTTTGCATACTTGTCATACTTGACTGTTTCATATAATCAAACTACTTTTAATATTAGACAAAGATAAGTGAATGCAAAATTTCATTTTTTAATTGACGCTTAGATTTATGGAATGATGTTTAGCCCTACCTGTTATTATGTAAAGTAATTGTCCCCTACTAAACTACTAAATGAACCAGGTAAATACAATTGGGTTCATTTTCACTAGCCACACCCAGGTATGATTGCTGCCAGACCTGTTGAATCTAAACATCACATCAACAGAATATGTCTGACAATTTAAAACTGGCTAGAAGGTCTCCCAAATCAGAACAAGATGCCACGTACTAAAGAGATTCAAATACAATGTGAAACAAAGTAATTCAAATCCTCCAGTCTGGAAAGGGTTACACAGCCATTGCTAAAGCTCAGGGATGCCAAAAATACACAGTGTGAGTCATTATCCATGAACTCAGAAAACTGGGAACAGTGGTTAACATTCCTGGGATTGACCGGCCTACCAAAATTGGATGCACATGATGACTCATCTAAAGGGCCGCAATAGAACCCAGGCAAACATCTAAAGAACAGTAGGCCTCATTTGCCCCAGTTAAGGTCAGTGTACATGATTTCACAAAAGAAAGACAATGGGCAAAAATGGCATTCATGAGTGAGTTGGAAGGTGTAAACCATTATTTACAGATTACAGAAGTTTTGCTGAATTATCTTTAAACAACAATCTTATATTGTTCCTGGATCAAATCATAAAGGACTATGTTTTTTAGCATTGTAATTTTCAAAATGATCACACCATTTCATGATTTTATTTGTTTTCCAACTCTTGGGTCTCCTGTGCCATTATAACATCTGGAATCACTTCAGGCTTCCCCCTTGGATATTACTTATTGGTACATAAAATTCTGTTATAATTTCATAGAACTAAATAAGTTTACTTCGATCATAAGCATTTAAAATGATCACTGAGGCATATGTTCAGTCGTTTCTGCAGGTTTTGGACAATTTTCTGGATAATTAATATTGAAAGTATATTATAGTATGGTTCCTGCTTATTTTCTCATAATTTTGGATGGAATTATCAAACCAGTAACAAGTAGCCAAACAGAGTCATATGAATGCATAATGATGAACCATAAGGAAAGGACCCAGAGAAAAACACTGAAGTAATAAACTAGAGATAAAAGACTGTCCTGCACCAGTCTCTGTGTATCAATATGGAACTTTCCACAATTAGCACATGGCCATTTTGATTTTATATTTTCACAACGACTTCTTGTGGTACCGAATTAGTACATATCTCATGACAGATGGAAATGAGCTAATGAGGAAGTCATTTTTTTAGCTTTCCTTATGTTGCATTACCCTGCTGAATGCAGGTCTCAGTCCAGAGACCTATTGTTCCGTTAATGTGAAAAGGGTGGTTTCTTTATTCACTCATATGTGCAACTTTTAGTCCAAACTCATGATTAGACAGTACTTGAAGTTGATGTGTTGAACCAAATGTTTTCAGCTCACTGTGAGTCATTGATAAGCCCAGCCAGTTATGGGTGCGCGTCTCGGTGGTGGTACCCTCCACCTTGGGTATCCGAACAAGTCTAAAATTTTTAAATATTCGAGACAGCACTCCAAATGCTTGATCATAAATTTTTTATTTTTGTTCAATGCCAGTGGTATACTAGCAACGTTTCGGGCCCTGGTTGGGTTGCCCTTCGTCAGGCTTAGAGTTGCAGGCACGGTGGACGGTACGGCGTACCATCCACCTTGCCTGCAACTCTAAGCCTGACGAAGGGCAACCCAACCAGGGCCCAAAACGTTGCTAATATACCACTGGCATTGAACAAAAATAAAAAAATTATCATCAAGCATTTGGAGTTATTTAGATGGTGCACTAGAAACTTTGTTTTGGTCCTTTAGGTTAAGTGATATATTTATCCACAAGTATTTAATTGAGGAGAGGTCCAAACAGGAAGTCTCGCGATAGTAGAATTTTATCTTTATCCGGGACTGTGAGATTTAGGACTTGAGACTTCGCTTCATTTATTTTAAAGTTGGGGATCTCACTGAACTGAGGTAAGAGAGTAGATAGGTATGGGAGAACTGGGGCTTCATGTTCCTCTTTTTGGAGGGAAATATGGCAAACTATAAATAAGATTGCCAATATTAATCTATCAAATTGAGGTACTTATTTTGAATGTATTTCCAGCAACTATAGGGCACTTATTGAGAGCCCTCCTTTTTTGCAGCTAAACTCTTGTTGGCACAGAACTGGAAGGAAAGCTCTGGTCCCACACAAACATATACCGTCACCATATATCCTCACCCTGGATGAAATTTAGAAATTTCCCATAACCGCTCTCTCATGATACCTATTGCATAGATACGTTACATACCAGTTTTATTGCCCTTCTCGACTGAATGATCCCTTTGGCAACAAAGTGGAAGACGGATGCCTTTTTATTCAGTTTATATGTTTCTTACTATAGATTGACAACACTTGGTTGCATTTCTGTTCATCTGGTTCTCAGACCTGATGTGCCATTGGATATTCTATTTAACAATTGCAATTGGATCTGGTGTTCATCATATTCATATGCTATATTACAGCATCTCAAGGACTATTTTATGTACATGCTCAAATTTTCCCCAGGGAGCACTTAGGGGTCATTTATTATACTGAAATATGTGTATATTAGATGTATCTCAGGCGCACATGGAAGGACAAAGTTTAGTTTCAGCAATATCTGCGACTTCACCCCACTTCCGCCAGATCTAAAATTGTGTGCGTGGTGAGGGCAGTGAAGGGGGTGGGCTGGTAGGCCCGTCTCATTTACCATTTTATATGCCTGCTTTAGGTGTAGAAAACGGTCTAAATGTAAGACAGCAGGGAAGCTGTCTTACATTTAGAACTGGTGCTGGATGTGCCAAAGTTATGGAGAGGCCAGAACCTCTTCATAACTTCGGCACATCCTCCGCCATCTATAGGGCTTTATTAAGACTGATGTCTAAAACGCTGGGGTTAATAAATGTGCCCCTTAGTTCATACACTAGGGATAACATAATGAATATGTTTTGTCTAAAGTGTTTGAGTGTTTCTTTAAAGGTTATATCCACTGTTGGAGCCATTTTGATTTTACATTTTCCAAAGATTCTAGCATAAACAATGAAGGATATTTGCAAATAATCTTCATTAAAATTTCCTTGTGTTTTGTGTCAATAGCTGCTATGCAAATCTATGCTTCCCCATGATAATAGACAAGTAAAAACCCTGTACCTGCAATAATGTTTTTTTGTTTTTTTTGGGGGAAAAAGTAGACAGAGGACAGATTAGACAAAATATGACGACAGGATTAGATGAAATTTGGGTTGTCTGTTGTCTGTTACTATAAGGATACATAAAAGCTGTAGAAATAAACTGGTAGCATATTTTTAGTGAAGGCCAGGGGTGTTGCTTTAGTGGAAGCAAAGAAAGCGGCTGCTATGGGGTGCAGTGCATAAGTGGCAGCCCAACAGATATAGACAATGCAACAGGGCAGTATGTATAGAACAGAATGATGTGTGCATGTGCACTTGTTTTTTATTATAGCTTTTTCAGCTAAGGATGTATCATTCCTTAGAATAATAATAATAATAATAATAATAATAATAATAATAATAGTAATAATAATACACAATAATAACACGTTTTTGAGTCATGATATTGTACTGCAACAAGTTACTTACAGTCTTGTGGAAAAGGCTGACACATTAGTATAAAATTATATAACGCTATCAATAAAACTAGCTCTGCTATATATGTCTATAAAAGCTCAAATCTCTAAAATTTCTGTTAATTAAAATGCTCTGTAGGTGGCAGTATTGGGTTCTTTTTCCCTACATGCATAAACATTGCAAACAAACTGACAAAACTACAACGAAGAATATAAATGTATTCCATCATCAAGTTTTTATTTCAAGGGGTTTGTTATGCACAATGCAGCCATAAATTAGTACAGAAGGGAATCGTTCATTTAGTTATATAATAAGCATTATGCTTTAATACTGGATCATCATTTGTATTGTAATTTATTTAAATTGGTTTCATTTAAACACAGTGAACAAAATGTTTTCTACAAGCACTGTTCATGAAAGCATGTTTTTTCTTCTCTTACAAAATGTATGCTCTTAGGTTCCGCATTAATTTTCAATTTTACAGTGTCAGTTTGAAGACTCTCTACTATAGGTCATCATGTTATCCATTTATTATGATTTACATAGTAAAAGACAGGTGTAGTAATAGACAAGGTTAGTGATTCAGCTGTTTTTGTTCACGGTGAAATGAAGTGGCGTGTAGAAGAGAAAAGAGGAACAGAAGCAATGAAAGGGACTCACTGTAAAGGACTGAACAGAAGAAAGAGAAATGGTATTTTAATGTGAAATGTAATTAATGATGAAACTGGAAAATGATACAACAGGTAAGCGAGACAGCTGCAACAACTTATCACCGCTTCCACGAATGTTCCTACTAAAACTTGGGTCCATTAGCGCAGCACTCTAAGTAATAGTTCTTTTTAGAGAAAAATGCTTGTTTTGTCACTATAAAGCACCTTCTACTTCCCCTCCCTCCTAAATTAACATTCTTGCCAAATTCTCTGTTGAATCCATCTTGGGAGAGTAAGACGGACTGATCAATCAGATTATAGCTGCCCATAGACGTCTATGGAGACAGGAGGGGAAGAGAAGGAGTGAGAGTGAGAGACACAGACATGCTTCAGCACCTAATAGTACTTTCTAGCCTCACAGCCACTGGTTTCACATCTACACTGCTCTATAATGTGCTTTTCTGTTTCTCTGTATATGAAAGATCGAGATAGGGATGTAGAATCGTCTGTTTTCTGCGTGTGCAGTCTATGGGAGATATCATAGCAGCTAGTCTCTGCCTACCATGGAGCCAAGATCAGGGAAAAATTACAGTGACAGTCTGCAGAGAGTAAATTACTAAAAAAATGAAGAATACAAGTTGTAAAATGGTCAGATATATTGCTATTACTCATGCACACACATGGTAGCGTATTCTGCAAAGCCATCTCAAAGTGTAGGTATTCATTAAGCATGTTTAATAATTTTCTATGTTCTGTACAGATTTTTACCATTAAACTCCATTGCGGCTCTGTAAAGCTAACATAAGGCCCCTTAAGGCCCCTTTACACTGCTCCTTCGAGCAGATATGTTTAAAGTAACATGTAATCTATTCCTGTTCTTTCAATGTGCCTCAGTTGTCTTAGTCAAGTAGAAGAGTAGACAGCCAGACATTGTGGTGTGATGACGATACTTAAAAGGGTTGGACACTTTCTGGCCACTTGTGACCAATATGTGTGTACAGCAGGCCCATGAGGTGTGAGTGGAGGATAGAACTGGTAGTAGTTCTGAGAGCACAGATTATAGTGGCAATCTTCACACCGACACCCCCTAGGGCCATGCAGTGACTCGAGAGTGCACCATTTTTTCCTTGGGACACATCCTGTTGTAGCCTGAGTATGATTGGGGTACCCTTGGTATTCTCTCTTTGTCTTTCTAAAGTCTCTCTTAGGCATGCAATTGAGGCTCTTTGTATATGTTTATGTAATTCCCAGGCGGAGGGGGTACAGAATTAAGTCACTGTCGGCCAAACTGTCTCAAAATGTTGAAAAGTGTGTTAACAATGTTCATCCCTTAGCAGCAAAGTCTTTTGTTGCCATAAACAAGTACAATACTTTGCGAGGTGATGCATGGCCTTGCAGATTCTGGACCTTCTAATCTTCCTTTCCTTTTCTGTGCTGTCAGCACATAGTTAATGTTCATTAGATGGCTGCTGATGGAGGGTCACATTACCTGACATATCACTCTGCCTCCTTCATTCCAACACACTCCACCTGCACTAAACTTCCAGCAGTGCAAGATGACAGGTGTAATGTATTTAAATGGAGGAGACATCACATGGAGGTGATTTGCCTGGTCGCATGACCCTCCTTCAGAAGCCATCTGATGGACAGGACCTCTGTGCGGACAGAACAAAACACTTGGCAAACAAGTGGGCATACCTTATAAAATATAGAAAATGGTGCAGAAGTTCAACAAAATCTATATCTATAATTATCTTACAACACATTGCTGAACAGTAGCCAAAAAATGGCCAACCCCTTTAACTCAGACCTGGTCTTGCCTTTCTCTAATCTCCCCCACAATGGCTAAAATGTTGTAATAAGTATAATGGATATCGATTGGAGGATCAGTTGGTTTTCAGGACCAGAACGGCCAAGGAGTAACTTGAAGCTCTGGCACTTCCCAACTGTCATAATACCAATTAGGTTAAGCCCACGTGTACAGATTGTGGATTTTCCATGTAGATTTGTAGTTTTACAAATTTTACATGTTCAATGTGCAACAAGGCCAGAAAAGCCAGCTTGGTAGACATGCAGATTTTACTGTGTATTTGCTGCAATTTTTTTTCTAGTACATGTGGACTTACCCTTATAGTACTGCTGACTTTTTATGTGGCAGGGTGGCTACTACTGCAATCTCTGCATACAATGCTAATGTGTACATTTCACTGCTGTCATCCCTGGAGCGAATTCATAGCTTTAATAAAATAACTGACATTTTATTTGCATTTTGTCTTATCCTCAAGGCTTCAATTAGGCCTTTTGTAGTCTTTTTGTTAATAATTTGCTTTAACATAGTATAGTCTTTGCTACAATTAACATGCTTTATCAATATAATATGTGTGAGAAGAATTCTAGTGATCTACAAAAGCTTCCCACTTTCTCTTTATGACCAGGTGATCTACCCTATTTTTATTCAGTGTATAGTATTGTTTCATTATTCTAAGCCAGTAAGAAGGAAGCCTACTGTGCTATTGAAAAGACATCTGTTTTATTGCACCGAGGTATTAGAATTGTGCTTCATTTGATGCCTCACATGCCTGTCATCGAGAGACGCCCATTAATCTTCAACTTTATTACAGTAATTAAATGCTCATGATGATAGGTAAACGGAAGCCTGAGTCTGTGAGGTTACAGTATAATACTAGCTACTAGAAGAATTGCTTATAACTTTGGAACCAATGATGAGACGATACCTTTACATCAATGTAGCTTGCATTGTGTTAGGGATAAATAGCATAGGTTTTAATGCCATCTATCTTAACTCTGCCCTAAAATTTCTCTCTGCCTTTTCCAGGTGGGCAGATCTGTGTTACATTATGTGAATGATGTATAACAGTTATTTTCCTTTTTATTTCTGATTGTAGATTTTTTTTATTCTATCTTGTACATCCTTATGGGGGCAGCCAGCATAGCTGGGCTGCTTTTAACCACCTTGAGAAATATACTTTGCAGCAGCTACATGGACCATAGCACAATACGAACTGGTGTTTGCTTTCTCTAGTTTTTTAGATATGCTCTGTGACCTATGCATAGGTCATTGTGCAGGGAGGGAGAGTAGAAAAGCCATGTCCATCACTTATTGTGAAAGGGGGATTCTGTGTTATATAGATTATATTTGTCATTGTAATTCTGCCTGTGGTGATAATGATATAACTGTTGAAAATGAAATGTACAGAACAGGAATTGTTGGCATGTTATTAGGTGCAGTGTGAAAACTGTAGGATATTTTTTAATATAGATATTGTCATGGGATATTAAAATGTCATTGCCAAAAAAGATATATTTAACATAAAAACTTGATTTAAACAGTAGGTAAGTTTCTCATGATACATTTCCTTTAACACGTTTTAATTATGCACAGGGTGACGTACTGGTTATGCACAGTAAGGTTCAAACTTCATACTATGTATGTACTTAATTAAAATTCATCTGTAGCTCTGAAATATAGTACCTGTTGTCCCTCCAGTTACAATGACTTCAAGTTATAATATTTTCAGCATACAGAGGTCCTTTTTTGGTCCTTAGAACCACATTTAACATACAAAGCTAAGCACACTGATAATTTGTAAAGCTTGTAAATGGCTGGAGGATCCAACTAGCTTAAGCATTTGACTGGTAAATCACCTGTATTAGTGAACTCCATGGCTGCCTAGTAGCACCTAAACAATACAGAGCGGTACTATTACTTCTGTACTAATTGACAATTGTGTCAGGGGGAACTGCTCCCTTGGACTTCAGATGTGGGTGGACTCGGCATGCATGCTTGGTACCTGCATCCCTGTATTAGTGGAGGCCTTTGAAGCACTACAAATGGCAAAAGGCAGAAGGGACCCAGCATGCATGTGGAACCAAACACCCCCTGATTATACGGAAGCCAAGGTTGGCACATAACAGGTAGGAAATAGTGTTAGGTTCCCGTTCTACAGAGATCAACTTGACGATTTGGTGGACGGGCCCAGATAATTTTGTACAAAATATATTTGCCAAGAATCTCTAATTTACCAAACAAGCATTGCATTAGCTCCAGAATACTTCATATCTCTATGGCATTTTGTGCTTTATCTGGTTAGCAGTATGTCGGTATTATTACTTCTGTACTAATTGACAATTGTGTCAGGGGGAACTGCTCCCTTGGACTTCAGATGTGGGTGGCTCTATTGTATTTTTCCTGTCCACTCTGTGTACTGTACTGAAGAAGTAGGGATGAGTGAACCGAACCGTAACGAACCAGATTAGTTACGAACTTTCCCAAAAGTTCGGTTCGTCATCGAACCGAATTTTCAGAAAGTTTGTGACGAATCTGGTTAAAATAACGGCGACGCAAAATATACGCATATTTATTGAAAATGTACGCTAATGCGTACATATTCAGTTAAGTAGCGTACCTTTGACAACGCTAGACTGTATGTTCGTTACTTGAGTAGGAATGTTCGCAGACGCAGTATATGCGTACGCTAATGCGTACATATTCAGTTAAGTGGCGTACCTTTGACAACGCTAGACTGTATGTTCGTTACTTGTGTAGGAATGTTCGCAGACGCAGTGTATGCGTACGCTAATGCGTACATATTCAGTTAAGTAGCGTACCTTTAACAACGCTACACTGTATGTTCGTTATTTGTGCGGGAATGTTCGCATTAGCGTACGCATTAGTGTAAATTCTCAAATATGCGTATATTTTGCGTCGCCGTTGTTGAAGTCACTTGGATTTTTTCCACTTTTTTCATTGTAATAGCAACTGCAAGTAAACGAAACTATACCCTATCAGACTCCCATTATTGTAGCAGCAATTATTCAGCCATTATAGCAAGGTTCGTTTTAGTTTCGGTTCGTACGAATCCGAACTTCACTAAAGTTCGCCGAAGCGAACCGAACCGAACTTTTCAAAAGTTCGCTCATCCCTATGAAGAAGGTTCTGTCCTCTATACATAAAAGTGGTTTACAGATTTTTATATATAAGATTTTGCTGTATATTTACTATTTATGTGCTTATTATTCTTTAATTTCTATTTGTTCTTAGTACTTTGGAACCAATTACTTGTTTTCCAGAGTTATGACCTTAAAGGAGCTAGCTACTTTCTTGGGCGTATTTTGCAAACTCGCCCACCTGGAAAGACCTGCCAAAAGAAACCATATTTTCCTGCTCCCTGCTGCTGGATCCCTTCTCCTTTGTGTCCTCAGCTACCTCATGTGGGTCCCCACTGTCAGATGCCACTGCAGCCAATAACTGGCTGCAAGGGTATCATGCCCACCATGCCTCACATGACCTGATGCAAGGGGAGCAGGTCACTGCTGCAGCCAGTGATTGGCTGCAGCATGTTCAAAGCGAATGTTGACAGCAGAGGACTTGAGCGAGACAGCCAAGAATAGGGAATGAAGGAGCTGGGACCCAGTGGTGGGAAGCAGGTATGCTTCCCTTTTGCTGGTCTGGCCAGGAGGCAGGTTTGCCAATCCCCTCAAATAAGTGGCCAACCCCTTTAAGTTACAACTTAGTTTGTCCTGGAATTAATATTTTTACTTCACTTTTATTTGTACTTAAACTTCATAGTTAGTGAACAATTATACAAAACAGCACTAATAAAAAGAAAGTAGGGAGGTTTACCAGTGTTGGGGTAAAGACTAACATATCAACGAATGAAGTATAACAAAATTCTAAATGAAGAACAAGGGATGTTCCCATGTAGAAAAACAGAAATAGAGTGGCACTACAGAATCCCCTCAATTCCAGGATGATGCGCCACCGTATATCCTTCTCACTGCTACACGTGGTGCTCAGCCTCCCAAATAGTCCACATATATAGAAATCACAAAGATGAAACATGTGAAGTGGCACTCACTGATGTAGTCAAAAACTTCTTCACTTCATTTTCTTCCAACATACATTATGAAACTATAAAAGGGCAGGGGCGGACATGAGGAATTCCACACATGCATAACTCATCGTAGCGATGGCCTCAGGCCACTGACGTCATCATGCATTTGTGTCTCCCTTTTATGCGTCACTACCCAGGATCGTTATGGCAACTCTTGATGCTCTCAGGTATGATTAAACTTAAAAACATCCCCAAACCACATTTAGATATAACGGCTGCTTCATAAAAACACACTCAAATAATTTTTATCATTTAGGCCTAATGGGCCCGTAGTTCCTGATCGGATAATCCACCTGGCTTCTTTTTGTAAGAAGATATAATGTCTATCACCCCCTTGTGGGGGATACGAGACCGATTCTATACCTGCGAAACTCAGTACTCTAGTATTTCCTCCATGAGCCTCTCTGACGTGCTCTATCAAATGGGGACACCCCTTACCTACCTCCTTCGTATAGGTTCCTGATTGTTTTGCCTACATAAAAGCGACTACAATGGAACATTATCAAATATACTACATAACTGCTCTTACAAGTTATCAGACTGGTAACCTTGTGATGTATTCCTCCAAAGATCAAATATTTCCACTGGGGATTGTACTTACAAAACCCACAGTTACCACAGCTGCGATTACCTGTGGGTATCATATCCTTCAACCAGGTGTTAGATCTTTCCTCCACATATCGACTTCTCACTAAGTTGTCCCTGAGGGTGTGACTTCTTCTAAATGTTATCAGTGGTTTTTCTTTAATATACTCATTTACAGTAAATTGCTATCTTTCTTGGAGAACAAGGGATGACACTGACTAAAATCTTGGCTCTGATGTATCTATCTATCTGCAAAACAACAAAGAAGGCAGCACTCCAATGCAGAAGTGTAGTTTTGTTCACCCAATGTAAGATAGCTATGTTTCAGCTGTTCAATGCAGCCATTTTGCAAACATCAATGTTCACATACAGCATAGTATATAGGGTGAGTGTCAATTAACATCAATCAATCCAATTAAATATATATGTAAATAACATGATTCTACAAAACACATAAAACTGTACAATAGTAAAACACGATTCTGACATAATTCACGTCCACCCAAATACATTATAACCTTATACGTAAAGGGCAAAAGTGCATGAACCCTTTATTAGCCTAATTAACAAAAATTAAAAACATCTGATGAGGTGCTCACCATTTATAAATATGTACAAGAGGGAAGGAGGAGACTCCCGCTTAAGGGAGAGCTTATGACCATGGTTCCGGCCGCACCATATGTCTCATAGAAAAACTAACATCTGGCAGATAGGGGAGTCTGGAACACTCTAGGGCAATTACTAGTTAATGCACCGGTCCATCCTTTTTTGGGACACTTACTCCATCCTACATAGGGCATGGGGTTTCTTTTACATCAGGGCCAGCATTTTAGGGCCAGTGCCTCTCCTTATTCTTCATTTAAGAAGTTCTTTGTCATACCTCATTTAGTAGGTTAGTCTGTACAGCAACACTGGTACCTCCCCCTTCTTCTTTTTTATTGGTGTTGTTTTGTATAATTGTTCATTAACTCGGAATTGTGTCATCAGAAAGTGACCTATTGTTTAAATAATTAATTTCATTTAAAAATAAACATTACGTTTTAATTTTCAGTGATGGGTTTGGTAATGACTTGGTTTTCTTGGCTCCAACTGGCTCCAATTCAGTTGAGTCAAGTCAGTGGGCAATATTATAATAATTGTTCCTGGATAGCTAGGGCCACTCCTGCACCCTTCCAGATTTTCCTTAGTCTCTTGTTATTGTCATTGAATCTATATTACCATATAGCACATATTAAACCTATGTATTGTATTTCCCAGTAAACAACAAGACAAAAAAAATGGACTAACTTTAAATATAAAAAATACAAGCTAACGGTCTATACCAGGGATGCTCGACCTGTGGCCCTCCAGCGGTTGCAAAACCACAACTCCCAGCATGCCCTAATAGCTGTAGGCTGTCCAAGCATGCTGGGAGTTGTAGCTTTGCAACAGCTGGAGGGCCGCAGGTTGGGCATCCCTGGTCTATAAAAACCCGTTTTTAATATACTCATCTTACAAGAAAAAAAGCCTCACTTTAATCTATAAAAGAGACATAAAAAAATCAACTTATGCTAATTTTTTACTTGTGTGATAAGGGATTCACAGAACTTTCCCATCAAATTAGAACAAAACGTAATGTCTGACACCCAGAGTCAGGCATTTCACAGTGAATTGCTGGAAATATGTAAAATAGGTAATTATTCAATGAAACCAGTTACCGCAAAACAGGTCGGGCTGCCTTGATCTTAGTTTTTTCTCCTCCGATATTTAGAAATTCTCTGTATTTATATAAGCATTTTTTCTACACCAAAAATAACGACATTGATTTGATGCTATAAATCCAGCAATCTGTAAAATAGGCTAATCACTTGCAAGCATTTTTCCTGCAGATTTGACTGTTCTCAGGCCAATGTTCTCCTTTTTGTTCCCAGGAGCAAAGAGCTGTGCGTAATTCGTCTGCAAAGTCAGACTTTAAAAACAAGATGTAAAGAAGCACTGGCCACAAGTGCTAATTCTACTACTATATAATACACTTAATAGTTAGGTATTATCCCGGTATGTCCTCGCCATGACATTTCAAGTGTCACCTGTATACATATGTTATGGACAAACTGCACAGAACTGAAAGAGCGCTTGTTGTACAAAAATAATAATTTAAATCACGTATTGACAATCACTGCACCAGTATAATAACGGTACTCTAGCCAGAAAACATTTTGTTTCTGAATACAGATATTTGCTCCCTCCAAATAACCGTTTTTAAGTCCCCTTAATGTGCGGCGCCCACTTGAGTTTACTTGTGGATGATCTGGAGTGTCTTCAGCATGAAATATCGATGATGATAACATCCTTCAGATGGGCTGTAATAAATCAGAGCTGCGATCTGTACCAATCAAATTGATCCATACTGATGTGCAGTGGCGTTCTATTAATTAACAATAATAGGGACTTCTGCCTTCAGTCAGTGCTACAATCAAACCTCTGCCATAGATGATTAAATGTGAACAGACAACGCTTTATTAATGAATCCTATTTAGAGTTCTGTAGCTACATAAATCAAATTACACACTGGCAAATATTAAAAGGCTTTTGAAAAAATAATAAGCTCTTGGGTTGGAAGATGGAGCATCTTAGAGATGCTGCAGTGTGGGGCACAAAGCAAAATCAACTAAGGCTAGTTTCACATACACATATTGTATGTTTTGCTGGGTTATTCATAGCATTTGTGTGGGTGTATTAAGGCTGCGTTCACACATTTTCATGGCATCTCTCTGCACTATTGATTTAGTGGTGTTTTTGGTGTGATTTTGGAACTCCAGATGTTAGCTGAAAATCCATGGAAAACATTTAATGCAGGGCACACGAGCATTTTATGTGTGACTTACTTAAAAAACTTATAAAAACCCTATGCAGGTTCCTATGGCAATTTTTTTGTAAAAAAATGGCAGGTCAAAATCACATGTATAGATTTTACTTTAAGATCTATAATAATGTATTTATAGTCTACATACAGCAGCGTTTTTGGTGTTTGTCAAGTTTACAGTATTTCAAAATGCAGCATTTTGGCAGTTTTTTCATAGGCTTCTCTGTGAGCAGTGGCTTACATAGAGAAGGAAGGGCTCCATAGCAAGGATCAAACCAGCCCCCCCCCCACACATGACAGAAGGGTTTCTGCTTAAACCCTTTTCAATGACCCTTGGGGCATTTTTCCACTGCCTTATTAGCTATAAGGTGTTCCTTTAGAGGGTAGAGTCCTGACCAAGTTTTCACCTCCAGTAGAAGAGGTGATATTCCCAACTAAGACTGGGCCCCCTCTTACCCTGGGCCCCATAGCAGTCGCATAGTCTACTGCTATGGTAGTTACACCCCTATCTATGAGGCATTTTTTTACTCATCAAGCTTCATTGTGTGTACAGTGTGGCAAAGGAGCCTCTTTATCATGGGCGAGCCTGATCTGCAATTTTTGTTGTCCACCTGTGGTGATGTATATGTTTATTTTGCCGTTTGCTTGAATGGCATGGTGACTATTTGCCATTCATGTGCTATTTATCATGATTCACCTTTGTATGGTGATATACTGTATGGTGCATTAATATAAACCTGTACTGTTAGGGTCCATTCACACATCCGGAAAATGGGTCCGCCTCCGTTCCGCAATTTTGTGGAATGGGTGCAGACCCATTCATTTTCAATGGGGCCTCAAAAGATGCGGACAGCACACAGTGTGCTGTCCGCATCTGCGCTTCCAGTCTGCGGGCCCGCAAAAAATAGAAAATGTCCTATTCTTGTCCGGAGCCACGAAGACAAGAATAGGTATTTTTATAGTGCCGGCACATGGCCGGTGTTCGTGTTTTGCGGATCTGCAAAACATTTGCGGACGTGTGAATGGACCCCTAATCATACAAAGTGCCGCTTCACCTTGGACTTCTAAAATGGTTTATTTCTTCCTGATGAACCCAAAAATATTAGGATTGGCATGTGAAAAAATGTGTTAACACTGATAATTTTAAGGCTACTTGCAAATGGCAGTATAGTTAGTACAGATTTTCAGTGCAGATCTTCATGTGGTTTTCACTGTACTTTAGCACCAAATCTGCACCAAAATCAGCCTTTGTTACTTGCAGATTCTGTTGTGGATCATGATGCGGATTTGCTCCATAGTCTACATTGAAAAATGCAAATGTAGACAGGTCATACTTTCAATAGATTGTCTGATGTTATACAGATGTCTCCTGAGATGTTACAGTTCTCTCAGAAGCATAGGTAGCAATTGGCCAAAAAGGTGTCCCCTTATAGTAGATGGAGCAATCTTTCCTACTCTGCACTTCACTAGCTGAGTCTTACTGGGTCATCCAGAAGTGGGGTATACTACTGTACTTTTAGGCAAAATCTAGCACCTCAGAGGGTGTTCCCCTCAACTGCAGGCATACTTCTTCTGCTACATTTATTTTAATAGGTTGCTTATCTACGTTTCCAAATTGGAATGGACAGGTATACTCAAGTGTGCCAAACTGTGTGTAGTGTGCTCAGGCACTGGAGGCTTCTCCTGAACATGTTTCCTGTAGAGTCCTTTGGAGACTGGTTACTTCTACATGTCTTTCTCTACACCTCTCTGACATCTGGTTCACTTTCTGTAGGTATTTCTACTGGCTCTCTCCTAGGTGGATCCAGATCCAGGATGAGCTGGCCAGTCAGCTTCACATTTTCTTGTGTCCTTCCTCTCTCTAGCCTTAGCTAGGCTGGACTACAAACAGAATAGACTGAAATAAACTAGTCCCATCTAGTGGTGGCTAGAAATATGGCCAGTTACTACTATGTGTTCATACAATACAATAGGTTTACTGTAAATGTATTTTTAAGCATGGCAGTATACTGCAACCTTTGGGAGAAGAATGGTACACAGGCTTAGGTCAAAGTCCAGGAAGGCAACTGTCAGTATGCCAACAGGTAAATGGATTATATCTCAGATAGCAAGGTAAAGCAGGCTATCGGAACCTGTGTTGATCAGGCAAAGAGTGAGAAAGACAAGCAGGTATTCATAGGTGAGCTAACAAACTAATTATACAGCGGCTGGACAGCAGTACACAGAGCAAGGAGAGGAACGGTGCTGAACCTGAGATGAGATACACTGAACTAATATCCTGTTCACACATACACACCTGACATATAGACAAATAGCAAGTGGAGATGCAGACACAGGGCGCCAGTGTAACAGTTCCCCTTGTCTCAACATTTATCATCAAGGAGTAATGCTCTAAATTGACATTTCTACACTTTTATGGTGCTTTGTTGTTTTTTAAATTAATCAATAGTTATTGGAGCAGATTTACCAATCCTGTCTGATTTTTAGACAGAGCAACCTTAAACTAGACAGTCTAAAATACACTAAATTTAACACATTTGCTGATGCTGGATGATACATTTGGTTTATGTTTATGCTACCTATTAGTTGGCTTTCTTTGCTTCAAGATTTTGGAATGATTTTGACGCACATTGGAGAAGTTATCTTAAAGAAGGACTCCTGCAAAAAAATGTATTCCATGTCCTGCTAGAAATGTACATGATGTAATCTGTAGTGAATGTCATTTTCTTACTAGTGACTGTATATTTTACTTATATAATCCTGAAGTTTCTTATCTGTGTCATGTGACTAGGAATTAGACCCACCAACTCACACAGAGACTTATGTGTGGACAGGAGGTCTAATTCTCTATGCATTCTTATGGGAGCCTCACTTTCAGTCTCATAGTAGGAATTAATAGAGCAGTGACTGGCTTTCTGTCCTGGGTCAGTTGGAGGTCAGGGAGTTGGTCACATGACCTAGCTACAATAAGAAGAGAGGTTATTACTCACAATTATATTCTCTGATAAGAAGATGACATTCACTACAGATTGTATCATGCACCTTTCTAACAGGTCAGAGAATAAAAATTGTTGATAGAGTTCTGCTTTAAGATAGATTTTTTTTGTGACAAAATATTTTTAGTTTGTGCCAAATTTCTGATTTAGGTGTATATACATCTGTGATCTTATTTTAGAAATTGGTAAAGGGAAGGTGCAAAACAATTTGCCACAAAGATACCTATTTGCAACACAATGCGCCATAGGACTTCATATTTTCTGAATGTTACAACACTTCTCATACCACCTTTGAGCTGGTATAGGGTTGTTCAAAACATGCGCCAAAAACTGTCACACACGAATTTGGCACAAAAGTTTGAAAAAAAAAGTCTTGTGTGTAGCATGTCTTTAATGAAATTATAGCAAACACACTCAGTATATTTGGTGCAGCAAGCATGTGCCTCAAATTCTGATGCAAATAAGACACAATCCATGCACAGTGAGATTGATATATCTTCCCCTTTATTGCATCTAAAGCCACATCATGGTGCAAGTCATGTACAGTACATCAGTACACAGGCTACGTTTGATTTGTAAATCTCCGCCATGATCTTTTAAGTGTAAATAGGGTTGCTAAACTCTGTGATTTATATGGATTTTGATGCCCTATGGCAGTGATGGCTAACCTCTGGCACTCCAGCTGTGGTGAAACTACGACTCCCAGCATGCTCCATTCATTTCTAGGGAGTTCTGAGAACAGCCAAGCAAGTGTGCATCTAGGGAGTTGTAAGCTATTATTATTATACATAATTTATCTACTTTAATTAGCTTTTATTAGGTATCAACAATTGATCATTAGTTAAAATGTGTGTCATTTATAACTGTTAAACTGCTGCCTCTTTGTAGAAATTGTTGGCTTTTTAGGACTTTACTAGTCAGCTCGGTCCCATCACTGTTCTTAACAATGTAAACTGCATAGTAAAATTTTATGTAAAAACAGACTGCATCGTCTTGGGGTCTATGACTTCCCCGTAAAGGACTATTGGCAAGTATTCTTTTAGCAATTGAGACCATGGCATATGGAGTTTTAATTTTCATGCGGTTCTGGCTCAATTTCCCATTTAATTGTTCCACAAAACCTTAAATGACAACCTTCAGGGATGCAAGCCTGTTACCTACAATTGTCTTACAGATGTTCATTCCAGTCTTGCATTTATTCCTTGAAGACCTGTATACAAATATACTGAAGAAACTTGAATGTAGTCTTGAACTAGATAGCAAATTGCATGGTGCAGCTTAAACCACATGATATGACTTCTGGATGTCAGATATCTGGATGGAAACAGTTTCCACCTACAAATAAATATTTTTTCTGCTTTGACTTTTTTTTGTTTGAAGGGATCACTGAAAATTACCTGATCTCAGTTTTACCTATTGCTGGCACTCGGAGCAATTGTGTAATTTGATGGGAACCAGGAGAAATGAAACATTACAAGTTGCCTACTGAAATCAGCTAGTTCTCTGTAACCAGGGATTGGACATAGACCTTACAGGGAAATTTCCTGGTGGGCCGATGCCCAGGGGGCACCTGAACCCTCCTCCCGGCCAGTCAGTGGAGGTTTTTGGGGATGTAGTTTGTGCTGCTGGCAGTATTTTGTGATGGACTGTGGTATTTTGCTCTGTTGGGGTGGTATACAGTAATGTGCCACAATGTGGTACTGCTGGCCGCCTTTCATCAATTCCGTTATGGATTCCGCTACAATGGACTATAAGTTATAGTCCGTGGTAGAGGAATCCATAACGGAATTCTTACATAACCCGAACCTTGTATGCTGAACTTGAAAACACAAGTTTGCTTAACACTAGTAAGCACACCTGCTCATGCTGCGATGGCGAGCAGGTAAACAATGAAGAGAAGGTAGTGCTCATACATGCACTGCTTTCTCTAGACCCCCCCGATCTGATATTGATGACTTGCCCTGAGCGTAGCTCATCAATATAAATAAAGCGGGGAATGCCTTTAACTCACAATGAATAGGGCATTTGAGAGTCAGTTTTATAAACCAGACAACCCTTGTAAAGAAGCACCCTAGCCAACACTTTCTAAAATACTAGGAAGGAATTTTCTTTCCCCCAAAGTGAGGAAAATTGGCTTCTACCTCACAGGGTTTTTTGGGCCTTCCTAGGAATCAACTTGCAGGATAACAGGCTGAACTAGATGGACAGATGTATTTTTTCAGCTTTATAAACTACGTATGTTACTATGTTACTGTATTCATAGTTTGGTGTCTTAGCCGAGCAGCCATGTTATTCTCTCTAAAACATGCAGAACCTGAGTGATTTTCTATCTGAGGCAAAGAGTATGGAATCCTAGGAAACAGTCTAACCCTATTTAAATTAAATGATATATTATAATTTAACACTTCAAAGACCAACAGCGCTTTTTTTTTAATGGTAGACGTTAAAGGAGATTTATTCTGTTTTTATGGTGCTGCAGTAAAGTGGTGTCACACAGGATCATGTAGCTGCAAGCTGTATTTCTGAATACCAGGAGAGAATAGAAAGCAATAAGCGAGCACTACGTATACAATAAAAGCAGTCACACTGCTGTCACTGGTCTCAGCAATGAATTGGTCATTTATTCTCAACCATCAAATCACAGAATTATAGGATCTAGCTAGAGCTTCATTCACTGTAACAGCCATCAGTTATGGGAGTTAGAGTCTTGCTTTACATATCTTTTGCATCAAGTTATACAGTACATAAATCTCAGGGTTTTCTCAAAGCTGGGATTGAATTGTTCCCCCTCCCCTCCCAAGTTTAGATCTGAATGACTTTGCATATTGAAAAACATTAAGTACAACGGGATATAAAAAAGAACACAAAGAGTTATGTAACAAAGCGTACTCCATTGTCAGAGAAACAGGGACGATCACCAAAAGTGGGAGAGGAGAAAAGAAATCAGATACAAAGCAGCATTGTTATAGGTCTGTTACATAAAGAAAATCCTCATCCTGCTTATGCTTGCTTTCTTTTCCTTTTACGTAAAGGGCAGTATGAATGGTTGATTTTTCCTAGTCAGTGGCAATAAAAAGATTGTATATTTGATTAGTAGGTTTTACGTATCTTCAGTCAATTTAAAGTGTACCAGAACCTACAGAGAAACTTTATTAAAACTAAATGTAAATGTAATAAAAAGCATATTTGCAATTTACTTTATGTTTATTTTCTTACTTTTTCTAGCAAATTAGGCTCCTGAAGTTCAGGTGCCTATCTTGTTTTGCAATCTGTACTTCTTTATACCTCTATGTATGGCAGTACGGATTCCCCTGCAGCCACAATGAGCGCTGTACAGGCTGGAGCATCCTAATGCCTGGCATAGATGGGCTATATCAGAAGAGTGGGCACAGTCAGCAGGAGCTACGTGCTATGGAGTGCATTGGTACAGGCTATTAGAAGAGGTGAGCAGGCACAGGGCAGAAACTACATAAAACATCACTCCTAGTGCATGTACCCGCTGTACTTCAAGTGAATGGAGCAAGTACTCTTCATTGCACTGCACTTCTAAGATAAAGTGCAGTGTAATGAGCAGGAAGCAGTGCTTGCATGGAGCGCCACCTCCTCTTCAAACATCTGATCGGCAGACCCCCACAGATCGGATATTGATGGCCTGTACTGATGATAGGTCATCATATAAATCACTGCACAAACCTCGTTAGCTATTGCAGATGAGACAGGTTTCAGAACTGCTGTAGGCATTTGATTTTAGACATGAATTTGTCTTAATGAGACAACCCATTTGGAGGGATTGCCCAAAATTAGAAAGCCATTGCTTTCTTCCAGAAATGGCACTGCACCTATCCATGGGTTGCATCTTGTATTATAGCTTAGCTTACCTCCAATGAATTGAATAGTCCTGGGCTGCCATACCAGACACAGCCATTGACATTGAAGTATGGTTCAGTGGTCCCTTAAGTTACAATATTAATTGGTTCTGGGATGACCATTGGTTGAAACCACTGTAACTTGAGTCCGTAACTGTATGGAAAACTAGCAATTGGTTCCAAAACCCCAAGTATCATCCCAAGACTAATGATTCAGATCCAATCATTATCAGTTCCTTAGGCCATTGTATCTTGAGTGACCACTGATCTTGCAAGGAAGCAGCCATATTTATTTAATCTTATACAACCCCTTTAAGCTTGGGTATACCGGATGTTAGAGAAATAGTATTACTTGACTTTAAAGAATGGTATAAAATAAAACTATAAAATAACTCATTATAATAATTCTTTTTTTCAGTGCTACTTTTTCACTATTGAATTTGGTCTGTGCAAGCAAGATGGACAGCTACGAGCATATGGCGCAGGACTCTTATCCTCTATTGGAGAATTGAAGGTAACACACCAGAAGAACACAAGAGACTGGGCTGTAAAGATGTCAGTAAGCGGAGTAGCTGCTCTTGAAACATTGTATGATAGTTTTATATTTACTACCATTATGGCTTTTCTGAGTATTCATAGCAGCTTTCATTATTAAAGGAATTTTCCATTAGTAAAACATTGATCACTCGATCAGGGGCAGCCAACTCCTGCATTGTTACTTTAGCGGCTCGTCTGTATGTGACAATGTGCTAGATAATGTATCTTTTTTCTCCATCAATGTCTAACTCCCAGAAAAAGGCCTTTACTAAATCCGTGAGCATTCAAATATTATAATAAATAAAGAAATAAATACCTAATGCTTGAATTCAGTATATTTCATGTTAGGGCTATTTTGGATAATGATCAATCATAGCATTGCAAAAGGTTGTATTTAAAGTATTAAATTACATTATGATAACGTATCTGTCAACATCAGCTTGTTGATTGTTTCCAAGTAGCAGACAGTATCCACTTATCCACAGTTGGTTGTCATTAACCACTACATCTCCCTTAGGGCTGTTTCACACGAGCAAGTCCATAGCGGGAATAACACTTTGTGTGTGAGCGTGGTCCTCCATTGTGGATTTGCAGGGATCATGGCATTTTACTGATTTATAATGCTGTGTGCCTCTGATTGATCTTACAGAATCCCACTGACAGCTTTATGTCACTATGATTCTGTATCTGTATGGTCAAGCAGAGACACACAGCATTATGAATCAGTAAAATGCTGTGTGCTCCTGCAAGACGAGCAGTATCCAGAACAGAGGATCAAATTTACACACAGAGTGTGATTCCCACAACGAACTCGCTCGTATGAAATGGCTCTTAGTGTTATCAGTTCCATTAAATTATGTCATTAATCTCTATTAGACAGGAATGCAATTTCAGTGAATACATATCTCTACTTTTTACAATTTATTTGGATTATGAACAGGGGCATAACAAAGACCCATGGGGTACCATAACAAAAATTGGTCATCATGACCACCTTGGGTAGATGAGTAGGAGAAGCTTATGATTATATTGTTTTTTTTTTTTTTTTTAAATATACATGGATAATGCAGACAGTGATGTCACAAATGTGGGACAATGTGCACAGTGATGTCACAGTACAGCAATAAGGCTCACAGCAGTATCACAATAGCATGTAAACATGAATCAGTGATGTCATAGCACAGAAATAAAGCAAAAAGGAATGCACTCTTCCATTGTGCATATACATCACTAACTGGACATATTGTATGTCTGAGAGGAGATGGGCCCCCTTAGTTATTGGGGTCCCATAGCAGATGTTATGTCTGCTACCCTGGTAGTTAAGCCCATGGTTATGAGATAAATATTTTTTTTCTTAGCAATATCATCAATGGTTCACAATTCTATGCTGATATATTTCCTCAACTTTTTATTTGCTAGATTTTAATGATGTTTAAGAATCAGATTTATAGAATAAAATGTGTTATTTCAGCACGACCTTAAAGAGCAAAGAAAAAAAACAGATAAAAGCAAACAAGAAATCCAATTTGTGCCCAAACACTCTCATATATGAAATATTAATAATATATAGATATTCTGAGTGACAAAGTCTCTAGGACTTTCTCTAAAGACATATAATAAATACACCATTATGTTGAAATTTCTTGTTATGTTGCCGGTACTGTCTTAAGGGCATAGTGAGAATTGACGTACTGGTTGAAAAGCCTTGTGCTGGTGCAATTTAAAATCATTCTGAAAGAGAGAGGAAAAAACAGTAAAACCTCGTGCATCACCCCAGGATATAAAACGATAAATTCTAGATTGTGGTACTTGATCATTATAAAGTAGACAGTACCTTTCGAGTGGCCAGTAATATTAGAGATATATAGTTCATAAAGCATAATCACCATTTTACAAGGCAACATGGCCCATTATCCAAGGAACAATATGGCACATATAACTTTTTAGTGACAGGGGTTCAGCTATGGATACTTTATAATACTGGATTATAGAATCACTTTAACAACAATTTCCAGTGGAGTCTTAGGATACGATCTAAGTTTAGGGAGATTTTGTTTGGGAAATAGGTTCTATTGAATTCGTTTTTTTTATTCTCTACCTTTATTGTCTTTGCATTTGCATTGATTTATATGTATGTGCAGTACATGTGAACCTGCATATTTTGCTTTTATGCTCTAATGTGGCATCCTGCAGTGAGCGTTGTTTTTATTTTCCATATATAGTAGTAATGACGATGAACCATTTGCATATGTGATTAGATGACAGGTGACAGCTGCATATATTACATGTGATAGATGTTGTGCGATGAGTTACATGCTCCTTTAGACATATAAGTTAAATGTGCTACAATTTAGCAGTTCTCAGTCATGGTTTAAAACTTTACTTCAATGCCGAATAATTATTATCTTATAGATAATCATTTAGAGTATTTTAAAGAATGTTTCTGTCTTTATTGAAATGTTACTGAATTTTACAGTAATTTGGCAGAAGAAAGATTATGGAT
This sequence comes from Rhinella marina, assembly GCA_900303285.1. NCBI lineage: Eukaryota > Metazoa > Chordata > Amphibia > Anura > Bufonidae > Rhinella > Rhinella marina. Next base: position 84,953 of record ONZH01002317.1, read on the forward strand.
ACAAAAGGCAAGTTTAGTTACAAGCTCCCAAGAACAAAATTCATACTACTATCATTATTGGTGATGTTGTGGAACGTACTCTTTGATTAGTGGCAGACATAGGCATCATGAAGAATCAGCAGATTGCTGGCCAACATCTGCAAAGAGGTTGGTGGCCTACAGTACAAACAAGTCAGAACTAAACACAGATGCCAAAATAACAGACACAAAGATCTTAGTGAAATCAGGAAATCCATGAATCTTTCAGAATAGAATAAAAGGTCAAGATGAGAAGAATAGACAATGGTTAAATAAAGATTTAAACCTTTAAGGATATTTCACAATGTACATGAAGTAAGGAGTTGGGGATGCAGACAACAATTCTGAGCTCAGCAGCTAGTAACAGGCAATACAACTTAGGGTCAACATCTACAGTCTAGTCGGCAAACCAGAAACTAACTTATAGTTAATCCAATAGGGCAAATCTCTCAAATCCTTAAACAATGCTTCCTATCTTTTAGGATTGATTTCACATTTACTCTTTACTCTTTGATTTGACATTTACTCTTCCGTTGCAAGCACTTCTTTGTAACCTCTTCCTTTGGAGATGCTTGCTAATTTGTCCATAAAGATGAAGACAACACACTGCCATCTTCACCGACATTTCTTTCCATTCCCCATCTATTTCTTTCCCCATCTTTTTAATTGACTTTAATTCTTATTTATGCCACGCATAAAAATCTAAACCTAGCCTTAGAGTACTCATTAGACATAAGTCTTCTCTTTACCATCATAACTCTTTATGACTGGTATTCTATAAACCAAATTTATTCCACCACAATCCACCCTGAATGCTGCATCAAGGATGATCTACTCTTTTAATAATAATAGTAATTTCCCGGCTATAGGTTTTTTCACCCAACCAACACTCTTGGATATGTCTAGTATGGCAATATACATATCGCAACTTCAAGCTTGCATGCAAAGAAATTATCTAGACTGTGTTCACAATGATGACACAGCTTCTGTTCTATCTTTTTAAATAAATCTCAATGCATTTTAATGGATTAATTTAACATCTTGTGTGCAGTTGTTTTTGAGGGCACAATTAAAAAAAAAAACAAGAACAAAACAAAACACTGGGATCCTTAAAAATATTATCCCAGCACATAAATCAACAGAAGCATATTCATGTTAGAATGATTGTTAAAGTGGCAAATTATTGAAAACAATCATGAAACACTAACCAGTTGTTATCTGGGGACGGCAGGGCATTGCAGCCATCATCGCAGTTTTGTAAGGATAATTTACATCATAATTTAAAACACATTTTCTTGAGATGTACTATTGCATTTTTAGTATTTAGGATATTAGATACAGAAATCAAAAGAGAGGTAGGGAAAAAAGAAAGAAAGAGGTAGTTAGAGAGGTAGTACTTTGCCGAAGAAAGTCAGCTTGGTAACAGAATAAAAGTAGTTACATCATTTCATAATGGAACAAGGGAATGCAAAGGGAAGTAATGCCTTAAAATCCTGAGAACACCGTCATGCCATATAAGCAGGTAATGCCACCTTTGCTCATTAGCACAGATAATTGCTGTTATTTTTGCTGCAATTAAATGGCATTTACATTACTTTCACCATGCCTTGCTAGAACATAAATAGCACTTTTTTATCGTGTCCTTTCCATAATGGTTCTTATATGCTATACTGACACATACTAAACTTATATTGTATCCATGCAATTACAAGAAACAAACAAACCAAGAAAGAACAAAACTATCTTAACCCTTTCAGTACGGAGCCACTTTTCACCTTAAATCCCAGGCCGATTTTTGCAAATCTGACGTGTCAATTTATGTGGTAATAACTTTAGAACGCTTTTACTTATTCAGGTCATTCTGAGACTATTTTCTTGTGACACATTGTACTTCATGACAGTCATAAATTTGAGTCAATATATTTCACCTTTATTTATGAAAAAATCCAAAATTTACCAAAAATGTTGAAATATTTCCAATTTTCAAAATTTCAATTTCTCTGCTTTTAAAACAGAAAGTGATACCTCATAAAATATTTATTACTTAACATTCCCCATATGTCTACTTTATGTTGGCATCATTTTGTAAATGTCATTTTATTTTTTTTGGAAGTTGGAGGGCTTAGAAGTTTAGAAGCAATTTTTCAAATTTTCAACAAAATTTCCCAAACCATTTTTCTGAGCACCAATTCAGTTATAAAGTGATTTTGTGAAGCTTACCTAACGGAAACCACCCATAAATGACCCAATTTTAGAAACTACACCCCTCAAATTATAAAAAACTGATGTTACAAACTTTGTTAACCCATGAGGTGTTCCACAAGAATTAAAGGAAAATGGAGGCAAAATTTCACTTTTTTGGTAGATTATTCATGTTAATGATTTTTTTCTTGCAACACAGCAAGGGTTAACAGCAAACTAAACCTCAATATACATTACTCTGATTCTGCAGTTTACAGAAATACCCTATATGTGGTGGTAAGCTGCTCTATGGGCACATGGCAGTGGTCAGAAGGACAGGAGCGCCATATGGATTTTAGAGGCAGATTTTGCTAGAATGGTTTTTAGTCACCATTTTGTAATTGAGAGACCCTGACATACCAATACAGTGGAAACCCTCAAAAAGTGACCCCATTTTGGAAACTACACCCTTCAAAGAATATATTAAGGGGGGTACTGACCACTATGACCCCCTAAGCGTTTTATGGAATTTGGAAACACTTGGCTGTGAAAATGAAAAGTTTCATTTCTTCCAATAAAATGTTGCTCTAGCCCCAAATTTTTTATTTTCACAAGGGTTAACAGGAGAAAAGCACCCAATAATTTGTTACCCATTTTCTTCTGAATACAGAAACATCCCATATGTGGTGGTAAACTGCTGTGGGGACGCATGGCAGGACTCAGAACGGAAGGAGCGCCATATGGATTTTGAAGCACAGATTTTGATGGATTGGTTTGCGGGTGCCATTGGTTTTTATTTTTTTTAGTTATTGTCTTATTTTTTGCGGGA
>ONZH01002318.1:0-16214 GCA_900303285.1 Rhinella marina
CCCTATTGTTTTTGAGTGTCAGCTGGAGGCCATAAATCATAATTTTTCAAGGGTGTGTATGATGCCCTCCTTTATGTGTAATAAAGAGTGTATTGGATTGCCTGTTCCTTGTAATTTTTGGCAGCCCTTTCACTTAGTGCATAGGCTTTATGAGTGTTGGAGTCCCACAATTATACCACAATGTGAATGAGGCCCTCCTTTATAAGATATACCGGTTGTATGGGAGTACCTCATCCGTGTAATTTTTGGCAGCACTTGCGCTTAACGTATAAGTAAATCTATGTTTCCTAACAATATTTCCTGTAAAATCGATGTTATCTTGGGTTTTTGGGGGTATTTTTGTCATTCCGTAAAAATGGCATAATAGTCGGCCATCATCTTTAATAGCAGCAACTTCGGTGTCCAAGATGCATCCAGACATCCTCCCCATGCTGTTCCCTAACCATTTCTGTGGTGTTTCCACCATTTTCTGACGTTTCCCTATGGACCAGAGACACCCTCCCCTCATCCGAGCAGGGGGTGCCTGGTCTTCTCCCATTGACTTCCATTATACTCGGGTGCTCGGCCGAGCATTTGAGCAACACCTAGTTGGGTTCGATCATCACTAGTAGTTAATAGTGATGATCGAGCACTGTAGTGTTCGGGTGCTCGGGTCGAACACTAGCCGGTGCTCAACTGCTCAACCGAGCACCCGAGAACAATGGAAGTCAATGGGAGAACCCAAGCACTAAACCAGGCACTCCCTGCTCTGAAGAGGGGAGGGTGTCTGGTTCATAGGGAATGGTGAAAAAACTATGGAAACACCACTGAAATGGTTTGGGAACAGCATGGGGAGGATGTCTGGATGCATCTTGGACTCCAAAGTCGCTGCTGTTAACCATGTTATCCAAGTATCACGCCACTTTTACGGAATGACAATAATACGCCCAAAACCGAGGATAAAATTGATTTTAGAGGAAATATTGTTAGGAAATATATATTTACCTGTATATAAAGCGCAAGTAGTAGCAGGCCCTCACCCCTAATATTTTACATGGACAGGTCAGCAGCAGGCACTCGTCCATAATGTTTTTGAGTGTCAGCAGCACTCAAGGTCAACATGTCAGGAGGAGGACCAGAGGAGGTGGTGGATGATGAAATCACTGGCCCAACCTGGGAAGGTGGCAAGCCGAGCGAGGACAGCGGTACAGAGGGGGAGGGATCCGCAGCACCACAACAGGCTGGGAGAGGCAGTGGGGTGCCAAAAGGGAGAAGGCAGGCCACGCCAAACAGGCCCACAACTGTTCCCCGGAGCCCTCCCTTGCGGCAATCTCCTTTGCCAAGGGGTAGGTGTTCCGCAGTCTGGTGCTTTTTGGAGGAAAGTGCTGACGATAAAAGAACTGTCATTTGAAACCTGTGCCATACCAAAATGAGCAAGGGCATGAACACTAGCAACCTGACCACCACCAGCACAATCCTCATGGCAGCAAAGCACCCTGATAGGTGGGCCAAACGCCTGGGTCCACAATCAGGGGTCTCTGGGTCACACCACTACCTCCTCTTCCCCTGTGTTACGTGCTAGCCAATCCCCTGTCTAAGACGCAGGCCCAGATGCCTCCCGCCCTGCACCTGGACCTTTGCAAGCACCATCAGCGAGCACATCCACTTCTGTGTCCCAACGCAGCATACAGATGTCCATACTCCAAACCTTTGAAAGAAAGCGCAAATACCCAGCCACCCACCCACAGGCCATACCACTAAATGCACTCCTTTTGTAACGAGTGGCCAGCGGTGCGCTCCCTCTGTGCGGCGCCGCCGGCCTTCTCTGCTGCAGGCAGCGCGAGGACGTGGGGAGCGTCTTCGTCGCCATGGTGATCAGGCGCAGAGGACCGGCGCACTTCTGGGTCTCGTGCGGCCGGCGTCCTCCCCGCCCCCTAGCATTACTTAGGGGGCAGCCATGTGGTGCTGATCACACCACATGGCTATTGTTTATGTTGGTGTTTTGCACTTGTTATTTGGAGCCATGTGGTGCTGACCACACCACATGGCTAATTGTCATTGTTTTGAATTCGGGTCGACGCCCTGTTTGCATCACAGGTCATGTGACGCTGGCCATGTCACATGACCTAGGGGTGGGCTATTTAAAGATGGCAACTGCCAGGGCTAGTTGCCTGTTATTGAAGTCCTTTCTTTGCAGTGCTGTGCATTATTGACTTGTGAGTTTACCTTGTATCCAGACCCATTGCTTGTGACCTCGACCTCGATTCTGCTAATCCCTCGGCTCCTGACGTACGCTCCCGGTTTGACCTTGCTTAGCTGACTATTCGTATTGTGTTTGTTCGTGCCTGTGTTTGTCTTTTGTTCCTTCCGTTCCCAATCCCTCACTTATACAGAGTAGGGATTGTCGTCCAGTTGTCCCCCTAGGACCGTTAGCCTAGGGTGTGGCAAGTAGGCAGGGACAGTTGTGGGATAAGTCAGGGCGCACCTTATCCCAGTGTTCCCGTCCGTGACACCTTTACAAATTGCTGGCCCTGGAAATGTTGCCGTTTAGGCTTGTGGACACTGAGGCTTTTCGCGGTCTGATGGCGGCAGCTGTCCCTTGTTACTCAGTACCTAGCCGCCACTATTTTTGCCGGTTTGTCGTCACCGCCTTACACCAGCATGTGTAGCGGGAAGCAGTGTAGCACTGCAGTGGGGAAGCGGCAACAGGCTGTGCTGAAACTTATTTGCTTAGGTGACAAACAGCACACTGCCGCAGAGCTGTGGCAGGGTATAAGGAACCAGGCTGAACTGTGGATCTCGCCACTCAACCTACAAACAGGCGTGGTTGTGTTTGATAACGGCCGCAACTTGATGGCGGCTTTGGAGCTCGGCAAGCTCACACACATACTTTCACGCTCAGGTGTGGGGGGAAAATCACACAGAGCGTAGGAGGAAAAGATTAGGCCTGGAAACTAAGGAAGGAAGATGGACACCTCCTAAAGGAAACCATGACTCTAATCCTGACTGACTACCAGTATGAACAGGCCTCAAAGGTAGGCTAGTTCATACAAAGGAACCTAAACCAAACTGACCCTATAGGACCCTGGAACTAATGACGGGAATGAGTCTACCTGTTCCTCCAACAGGAAGGACGAACAGGAGTCTCCCTTAGGCAATACAACTGCTTCAACTTAGTGGTTCAGCGGTTTCTCAAAACCTACCCCAATTTCCCTGAGCTGCTGGTGAAGGTGTGCTGCCTGTGTGCCCATTTCCGAAAGTCACCTACAGCTTCCGCCGGTCTGGCAACGCTGCAGCAGCACTTACACTTCCCAGCTCACTGACTGTTCTGTGACCTAAGCATGCGCTGGAACTCCACCTTCCACATGCTTTGTGAGCAGCAGAGGGCAGTGGTGGAATACCAGCTGCAACATGGTCGGTGCCTTTCCAGTCATCTTCCGCTCTTCACAAGCGACGAGTGGGCATTGATGTCTGACCTCTGTGAGGTTTTACGCAACTTTGATGAATCTACACAGATGGTGAGCGGCAATAATGCTATTATCAGCGTAGCCATCCCACTTCTGTGTCTACTAAAAAGCTCACTGCTCACAATAAAGGCAGACGGCTCTGCATGTGGAAAAGGTTCTGATAAGCGGCCTAGTGTCACAAGGAGGGAAAAGTTTTGGAAAATGGTAAAGGAGTACCTAGCTGACCGTGTAAATGTCCTCAGCGATCCCTCTGTGCCTTATAATTTATTGGGTGTCTAAGCTGGACATGTGGCACAACCTGGCGCTCTACGCCTTGGAGGTGCTGGCCTGCTCTGCCGCCAGCGTTTTGTCGGAGCGGTTATTTAGTGCAGCTGGGGGCATAATAACTGCTAAGTGCATCCACCTGTCAACTGAAAATGCTGACAGGTTGACGCTTATCAAAATGAACAAGGCCTGGATTGCCTCTGACTTCGCTACCCCACCAGCGGCTTTTAAGGTGTATTGAATACACTGTATTTCCATTCATCCCTTCCTCTTCTCGCCCTCTTCCTCCATCATATCAAACTGCTTGACCTAACAAGAACCTGTCTTGCGCCGCCCTGCAAACTGGGACATGAAGCTAGGAGTTTTGGATGACTTTGTTTCTTGTGCTCTGCCAGACACAGTTTCACAGCGCCCAGAGCCATGGCCTCTGCGTGCACCATCAGCAGCAAGCCCACTTCCCTGTCCCTTACTGCTCGCCTTGCGCATATTAAATGGTATATATGCAAGTTTGTCAAAAGTACAGTTGCGCAGATTTTTTTTAAGTGTATGAGCAGAAAAATTTCACCGAATGGCAGAAATATTTAGAATGCGCAAACGTTATGCAGCAGATGCAGCGCATTTAATGTCATATTACCTACCTATTATTAACGTTTGCGCAAGGAAACACTGATAGTGTAGGGCTAGAAATTGGGTAGGCAGGGCTAGTTGTTCTGTTTAAAAGACCCAAAAGTCCTTTTAAGGACTATTGTTATATTTGGCTTCAATATTATTATTCTTAGGGGTTCAAAATTAGCGCATGTTTGCCTAATCTTAACACCAGCTGTGCAGCGTGTGCAGTACAATGTTTATTTATCCTTAAATACCTGACATGCATTGCATTTTTTTCTGGTACTAATCAAGGCGAAATTAGTAATGTACAACTAGCCCTGTAATGAACAACTAGCCCTGCCTAGAGGCGGCCGGAACGAAAATACAACGTGCTGCAGCTAGTGTGAAACTAGCCTAATGTCGCCTTGATTAACGGCAGAAAAAATAGCAACGGACGTCAGGTATATTGGATATAGTAACATTACAATGCAGATGCAACACAGGTAATGTCGCCTTGATTAGCAGCAGAAAAAATAGCAACGGATGTCAGGTATATTGGATATAGTAACATTATAATGCAGACGCAACACAGGTAATGTCGCCTTGATTAGCAGCAAAAAAAATCGGAACAGATGTCAGGTATATAGGATACAGTAACCTTATAATGCATACGCAACACAGGTGATGTCGCCTTGATTAACACAGGTGATGTCACCCTTAAAAGGGCTTTTGGGTCTTTGAAACATAAAAACTAGCCCTGTCTAGCCAATTTCTATCCCTACACTATCTGTCCCTCCTTGCAGCAGCTCTCCCTGACTCGGACTGAGCTGGGTCACATGTCACCGGGTGCTACAGTATATAGAACCCGATGACGCTTTCCCGGCCAGCCAATCAGTGTAATGCCAGTAGCCAACATGGCTACAACATTAAAGTGAATACCAGTCCCACCCCGCACGCTGATTGGCTGCGTAGCAGCCAAGAAACATACAGGGAGGGGACTCGAGCATGCCGCTCGAACACACTTGGTGTTCAGCCGAACACCGCGTGGTCTCGAGCGCCGCCATGCTCAGCCAAATATTGTATTTGGCTGAGCATACTCGCTCAACACTAGTAGTTAACCTTTTTATGACATTTTTTACTTAACGTGTTAACTATCAAGTTTAGCTTGGCTGCATCTGTACATACAAGTGATACAATTAAAAATAATTAAAAATTTTGCATAGCCACTGAGTTATTCACTGAAATCTATCTGTATAGCACCACCTGCTGTGTGTTCTTTTCTTCATCTTTCTGTCCATCTCACTCAGGTGGACGCACATGCTCAGTTGCGTTCTTCAACTTCCACCAGCCATATCTACTGTTAGAAGCTATGTGTTACGATACTGGTAGACACGGCTGGAATCCGGTGGCCAGATGGAATAAGCCAGGCACAGTTTAGAACTGTAGAGTTGTAGTCTGTAGAGCGGCTTGAGTGAACATCGCAAGTTGAATAATTCAGTGGAGAGTAGGAACGGTCTGGGGAAGACGGTTAAGAGGAGCAGGAGACTGGAAAAAGTCACAATACTCAAGCAATGTTTGAATTGCCTCATGGGTATAAGTAGGCCTGAACAGGAAACAAGATGGCTCCCAGTCAGCACACAACGGCCATCTTTGTTAAGGGAAAATCCTAAGACAAACACAGCAGCCTCCAGTGTTGAGGTGTGGAAGTGCAACACGATAGTTCAGAGTGAGCGAAACAGCGGCCACCAGTGGTAAATTAGAAAAATGCATCAAATTCTGACACTGTGGCAGTTACAGGGAGAAAGTTGCATTGGAAAGGACACACCTCCTGAGAAAGCATACACATCCTGAGCTGCCATCTTGAAATAAATGTAGTAGAGTAATTGACGCAATGCGTGGGAAGATCTCTGTATACACGTGAAGTACAGGGCCAGTTCTAGCTTTGTTAGGGCTGATGCCACCTATGCCATATATTGGGGACCACAAATTGTGGTCACCATTGCACAGGCACCGTCCGTGTACTTGGCACTGACGGATGAAGACCCATTGAACTTGAGCATGTTCTAGTTGCGGGGATACGGCTCTGTAGTACTTCAATGGCCTTCCGCTTTGCACCTCCACTCCATATCTTCTGGATTATGGACCCATTCAAGTGAATGGGTCCACATCCATGCTACTGTGCAGGTCACAATACAGGCACGATCGGCACACTTTGTGTGCATGACCCCTTACAAAGGGACTGTATATCATGTCTGTTTTTTATAGCAAACATCGGATAACTCCTTTAAATACTTTTCTTTTATATAGCTACTGTATTTACTAAAAGTTGCAAGATGCACAGTAAAGTTGCCTGTTGGTGGACTAACAATTATTCTAAGCACACGGGCTCATTAACCTTTTACGAAATATTTTTGTTCATAGATTCTGCAAAGTGATGTGATTGATCACTGGGAGGAACGGGGAAGAAGGAATAATACATTAAAAACTATTAGGTGACTCCACAGTCTAAAGACGTTGCCTCATGATGTTACCCGCTGCCCTGTATCTCCGACAAGGACCAATCAGCTCACCCTTCAGTTCATCTGTAGTAATTTGCTTCCTTGGGTTAAGTGCACAGACTGTTGATTCACCATATGAGGGCAGAAGGACAAAGACAATTGTGAAGCTTCATGAAAATCTACCAAACCAGACAGACTTCCTCTTTCTTTTAGCAGCATAGCCATCCAGGCTCCATGGGGGTAGAACAGCTTGGCAGTAGTAAGAACGCAGAATGTTTTATGAGTGCACATTCCCACAAGGTGAATTAAGTTTAGGATTAAAAAGACGTCGTTAATCAGAATTTACTATCCAAGCCACCTGAAAACCTTTGATGATATATTTTTTCCTCCCACATTCCACTGTCTTTTTTGATCGCCCTTTCATTAGCAATTCTGGCAGCTGTGACATTGGCTTAATCCAGCAGCCGCATAAATGAAATGTATAATCTCCACTGTATCTTCATATTCAACAGACAACCATACGGGTCCTTGTGCTCTCTTTAATTGCCCCTTTTAGATGTATGTGCAGCAGCCTGGGAAGGTTGGACTCCAGCATCTTTAATGGCAAATGATAGACCCGCAGTCCCTGAAATCCTGCTGTATCCCGTGGGCGCCGTGATACTCAGCATCCCATGTGGTATCTTGCCTTCAGGTGTTTACTGCAAGCTGGCGCTTCAGTGCTGCTGCCCAGTGCTCCAGTGTCCCGGCTGCCGGACCCCCTTCGATCAGATGATTATGACATATCCAGAGGATAAATCATCAGTTTTAAACAACTGCAGAACACCTTTAAGGTTTTTTGGTGACCAGCAAAGGTGTATTGAAGTCTAGTGCTTCAGTGATTCATCTGCATTATCTAATGCCTCTGTATCCAGTGTGCCTCCAGTCCTGACCTGCCCTACATGTGTGATCCAGCACTCAGTTTCAGTTTTGCTTGCATTTTGAGTTAACCCAGTTCATCAACCCTTGTCTGTATTCCTACAAATACTTAACCTGCCCTGCTTGTGTTTGACCTACTATCTTGCCAGCCAGTTTATCCTATGTCTGCATTGATCTACACTTGTAGTGTACTTCCTGGACCTCAAAACCAACAGCCAAGTATTATTGACTGTTCAGATCACCCCTGCAGTGTTGGTGCATTTTCATCCTTGCTTGCACCAGGGTCCCTGACCCTAGTAGGTCAGCTGCCAACTATAGTGGAATTATCCAAGGAGGTAGAGCTCTGCTTGTTCCCCTGCAGTGAAGTCCAGATTCCTGTACAGACAGTAAAGGGTGAATACCAGAGAAGTGCCAGAATCACGCCCTTAGAGTTTAGCCCAAAGACAAACCAGTTAGTTGGCACAGTGGATACAAACTCACTGATCCATCTCAGGAAAGTGTCACATAATGCATGGCTTAAATGTGGACCTTTATTTCTTTAAAAGTTTGATGCTGGCTAGACTGGGGGGATTCCTTAGTTTTCACCCTTTACAGGAGTTGGCCAAATTTGTTTAAAACAAAATGGCTAAAGACAGAGAAGGTTCCAAAATAGCAAAGAAACTCATTATTTTCATAGATTTTCTGATCAGTGTCACCTTTCTGGTTCTCCTGGCCAGACTTTGTTTACACGGCAAAGATTGACTGCAAGTGGCCATGTCTATGGGCAAGTCACCACTGTAGCCATGTAAGCAAAGCCCTGCCGGGAGGCCAGAACATCAGTGCTGGAGAAGAGGAGGATTAAAAGTACAGTACAACTTCTTTTATTATAATGCCTTCCCTGCCTTTGGCCAGTTTGTTTATTAATAAATTCAGACAACCCTTTTAACCACAGAGATGTGGACTTCATTGCAGGGATCCCCCCAGAATAGTCACTAATAGGCAGCCAGATTCTGGAATAATGACAGGATACAGGCATGATAAAAGGATGGGAATGTGCAAAACAGTTCAGATAGCACTCCCTCAATTTTCGGTTGTATTTATTGGGTGCCAGTTAGAGATGAGCGAATCATCAAAAATTTGTTTTGGCAAATAATCAACAAATTTATGACAAGATTCGTTCTTAATACGAATTTATTCAGTTGAATTTGCGTTAAAAAAATAATCGTTGTTTTGCGAACATTCCTGCACAAATTACGAACATACAGTCTAAGCGTTGTTAAAAGTACGCTATTGAACTGAATGCGTAAGAATTAGCGTAAAAAGTGCATATGAATCCTTAGTGTACTATTGACTCGCGATTATGTCATACGCACGCTCGCACGAGGCTAGGCGGTGTTGCTCACTGTTAGCTATCCACTAAGTGCATAATTTACTAAAAACACCATAAAATAAGTCCATAATAGGACACATTGCATCTGAAAAAGAATACACACAAGGGGCTAAAGTGCTTGAACGTTGCTAAACTAGAGCAGCAACATAATTATGCAAACATTTTAGTGCAATCAATTTCACATTTGCAAGCATAATAGGCTCAGATACACGTTTGAGTCTCTCCTCATGGCTGCTTGGCATAAAACACTGGAACACAGTCCAAAATTCAATTGTAATCCACGTGAGGTAATTTTGTAATCCAAACAGGTAACATGTAATCCACATGGATAATATTAAATAGCAGTAAATAGAGAACCCCAAATAACCCGAGAAGGGGGGAAAAAGGAAAATAGGCGTGCTTAGGCTCAACTAGGAATTTTCTGCAGAATGGGGGGGTGGGGGGTGGGGGGGGAGTCCTGACAAGCCATGTTCATCTGGGTGTGAGTCAAACAGGGGGCAATAAAAACAACATAAACTAAGAACAAGTGCCAACTAGCTCTCACCCGTCAGGTGCAGTCCATGTTGTGGCTCCCATAGGTGCAGAGGTGTCCTTTAACCACTTCCCATCCGGGCCATTTACCCCCTCCTGACGAGGCCTAATTTTGCAAATCTGACATGTGTCACTTCATGTGGTAATAACTTTGGAAGGCTTTTACTTATCCAAGCCATTCATAGACTGTTTTCTTGTGACACACTGTACTTTGTGTTAATGGTAAATTTGAGTCAATATATTTTACCTTTATTTATAAAAAATCCAAAATTTACTGAAAATTATGAAAAAAATCACAATTTTTTAAATATTAATTTCTCTGCTTTTAAGTTGCATAGGGATATCTAATAAAATTAGATATTATTAATTATTAATGCACATTCACCATATGTCCACTTTATGTTGGCATAATTTTGGAAATGTAATTTTATTTTTTGAGGACGTTAGAAGGCTTCGAATTTTAGATGTAATTTTTAAGATTTTCATGAAAATTTCAAGTAGTTAATTTTAAAGGACCTTTGCAGTTCTAAAGTGACTTTGAGGGGCTTAAATAATAGAAACCTCCCATAAATGAACATATTTTAGAAACTACAGCCCCCAATGTAATCCAAACTTATTTTTACAAAGTTTGTTAACCCTTTAGATTTCCCACAAGAATTAAAACAGAAGGAAGTTGAAATTTAAAAATAAATATATATTTTTTTGCAGATATTCGATTTTTAATTCATTTTTCCTATAAGATAGCAAGGGTAAACTGCAAATGAAACCTGAATATTTATCTTCCTGATTCTAAAGTTTGCAGAAACACCCCATATGTGGTTGTAAAGTGCTCTGTTACCGGCAGTAATGAGAGGGAGATAGTACAAGCATTTGTGATGGCTTTGACAGCGTGTCAGAGTGATCAAAAGCCTGGAGGCCAGGAAAAAAGGTCTCAGGTTAAAGCTCCATGTTCTTGGCTGTCATGAGGAAGCTGAGTCATGGAGCTTCTATGTACAGGTGCTGCACACAGGGGGCAAAGCTCGAAGGGGGGGTTTTAAAACGTCCATTCAGAGATAGAGATCCACTACCAGGACGTTTATAGTCAATGGGCAGACTGTAAGTGGTTAAATCAGCCAGATTGACAGCCAGTTGAAGGGTTCCTCGGATGAGGGACCTGAAGTCCTCCTCGCTGGAAGTGCTGCTAAATGACATTAGAGGACGCTCCTGCCTCCTGTAGGCCAAACTGGCTGCTGTGGTTGAGCTCCACTGCCCTCTTCTACCAGAATTCAGACTTGACTGGGTGGTGGTCACACTGCTGAGCGCTGCAGCCACTTGCGCCTTCACTTTTCCGGATAATCCTGCCGGGACAGCAGGGGTAAGGACTTCTGGCTGCAGCGGTTAAGGCAAGGCTGCACCCAAGGAAGAACCGCCAGCTCCCGTGGCTGCTGCTGACTTCATTTTCCAGGGTAGTTGGTACTGGATCACCGTGGACTGGAAAGTAAAGGATGATGTTGTCAGCCTACCCAGCTGAAAGGACTGTAGTGGTGGTGGCAATCCAGGATTTGCTCCACTGAAAACCATAGGACGGTTCCCTTATGCCATACCAGTGTAGGGTCTCCCGGCCTCGGATGGTCCAGTACTTGGATGACCCAGTCCTCCACCGCATTCTTGTAGTCCCATAGGGTCTGGGCATGGGCCGTCACTGATGCAGGCACAATGGGATTCTGCCGCATGGAAGGTGTTGTTGTTTTCTGGGGCAAATGCTTACATTGCATACATAGCATACATAGCGTACGTAGTGTTAGTGTTCAAAATTTTAAGAACATTTACGAATAATACGAAGCAAATCTGAATAAATCCAGATTCGCTTCGTTGTAGGAAAAATTGAGGATTCGTAACAAATCTACGAAGGGACAAATATATTTGCTTATCTCTAGTGCTAGTACCCATGTGGTGCACCTCCTATTTACAATGAAAGGAACATTGGGCACATACTGTACAGACATACACAGACATATACACATACAAATACACATCCATACTTACATGCTCCCGGCAGGTCTCCACAGCGCAGGAGGAGCAGGACGGCGCACACATAGGGCGCTGTGGGGAACTGTCCTATGTGTGTGCCGTCCTGCTCCTCCTGCGCTGTGGAGACCTGCCGGGAGCATGTAAGTATGTATGTGTATTTGTATGTGTATATAACTGTGTGTGTGTGTATATGTACTGTGTGACATGTGTGGGGAGGGAGCGCGGTTCTGGCCCCACACATGTCCCTGCGGCAGCACGGATCCGGCGGCACCCTTCACCTGCCGGATCCGTGCTGCTGCTAATGTGAAAGTAGCCTTACTTAAAGGGGTATTCCCATCTCACAAATGTAGTTTGTATAGTTAGATATAGCCATACCAATATTATTACTAATAGAATGTATTTATATAAAATGTACCGTTTAGAAGATTTGCCTATTTGTATATCCATTGTCCCACACACATCAGTCAGGCCGTTGCCCCTAGTTACGACCACTGCGGCCATGTAGTAGTGGTGGTCGGCTTATTCTTGTTCAAGCCCGCTCTGAGGTAACTGCTGTATTGTGAATGCACATTGTACGAGCATGCGGAGACACATCTACTTTCACATCTGCGTTTTGGACGCTACCATCCCATAATGCAATAGGCAGACTTTATAAACAGATCCTGCTCCATAGAGATGAATTGATCTTGGAACAGGATCTGTTTCTCTGCATTTTGGAAGCGCAGACAAAAATACTACAACCCTAAGATGTGTCTGCGCATGCTCATGTAATGTGCGTTCACAATACAGCAGTTACCTCAGAGCGGGTTTGAACAAGAGGAAGCTGGCCACCTCTACTACATGGCCACGGTGGTTGTACAGTATGTTCACAATGGAAAGCTCCTTATCTCTATCTGTATCACACTCTATAAAGATACAACAATAGCTTCAAAGACAGTATCACACCTAATAGAGTTAGATATACAGGGCAGCAGAAAACTCACACAAGGTAGGATTAGATACACAGTTCAGCAGAGAGTATCACCACTAATAGAATTAGATACACAGCTCAGCAGACACTATCACACTCTATACACATACATCTAATCGCTTCATAAACAGTATCACACATGATAGGAATAGATACACAGTTCAGCAGACAGTATCACACATAATAGGATTAGATACGCAGTTTAGCAGACACTGTCACCCAGAATAGGATTAGATACACAGTTCAGCAGACAGTATCACACAGGATAGGATTAGATACACAACTCTGCAAACTGTATCGCACATGATAGGATTAGATACACAGCTTAGCAGATGCTGTCGCCCAGAATAGGATTAGATACAGAGTTCAGCAAACAGTATCACACATGATAGGATTAGATACACAACTCTGCAAACAGTATCGCACATGATAGGATTAGATACGCAGTTTAGCAGACACTGTCACCCAGAATAGGATTAGATACACAGTTCAGCAGACAGTATCACACATGATAGGATTAGATACACAACTTAGCAGACAGTATCATACATGATAGGATTAGATACACAACTCTTCAGACAGTATTACACATGATATGATGAGATACACAACTCTTCACGCAGTATCACACACAATAGGCTCAGATGCACGACACTGTAGACAGTATCACACATGACAGGATTAGATACACTGCTACGCAGACAGTATCACACATAATAGGCTTAGATACACGACTCTGTAGACAGTATTACTTAAGATAGGATTAGATACACAGTCCAGCTGACAGTAACACACAATGTTTGGATACTCTATTTAGTTTTCCTTTTTTCTCATGTGTTTGATTTAGCACATTAAATATTCTCAATAGATCTCACCACATTTAGCTTGGTCTGCCGATAAATATCTCACATCTGAGGCCAGCAGCTCTAAACAAAAGAAATAGCAGCTGAGCAATCAGCTAAATGTGGAGCACTCACCGCCCAGTGGTTGTGACGTGTATTGCAGTTTTTTAGAGTTTAGTTACAATCTCGCGATATCATGTTGTTTTGCTATCAGGACAAAACTGTCACCACTCTGAGTTTGGAGATAAGTTAAGTGTGGACGCATGTGTAACTCGGTCACTCTGTAGTCACAGCCATACAGGGCCACAATAAATTTTAATGTTTCTTTGCCTTCTCCCGCAGTGTAACTCGGTCACTCTGTAGTCACAGCCATACAGGGCCACGATAAATTTTAATGTTTCTTCGCCTGCTCCCGCAGTGTAACTCGGTCACTCTGTAGTCACAGCCATACAGGGCCACGATAAATTTTAATGTGTTTCGCCTGCTCCCGCAGTGTAACTCGGTCACTCTGTAGTCACAGCCATACAGGGCCACGATAAATTTTAATGTTTCTTCGCCTGCTCCCGCAGTGTAATTTGGTCACTCTGTAGTCACAGCCATACAGGGCCACGCTAAATTTTACTGTGCTTCGCCTGCTCCTGCAGTGTAACTCGGTCACTCTGTAGTCACAGCCATACAGGGCCACGATAAATTTTAATGTGCTTCGCCTGCTCCCGCAGTGTATCTCGGTCACTCTGTAGTCACAGCCATACAGGGCCACGATAAATATTTATGTGCTTCGCCTGCTCCCGCAGTGTATCTCGGTTGCTCTGTAGTCACAGCCATACAGGGCCACGCTAAATTTTTATGGTTTGGGTGAGCACAATTGTCTTGAGGGTCACCACCAGGCTGTTGCCCGAGAATTTGGGGTAATGGTGGGATTAGGCAGCCTCAGAGGCATCCATGCATGCTTCCCCTGCTGTTTCCTGTCAATTTCCGTTGTGTTTCCATCATTTTCTGAGGTTTCCAGGTTTTCACCCAGCCTTCCCTAGGCAGAGCCTTGGTCCCCTGCAAAAAATGCTCGAGTCTCCCATTGACTTCAATGGGGTTCGTTATTCGAAACGAGCACCCGAGCATCGGGAAGAATTCAACTCGAATAACGAGCACCCGAGCATTTTAGTGCTCGCTCATCCCTAATTATAAACCGCCAAAACAAAAATTTATGTCATTTTTGTGCTGACATGGATGCTATTGCTGCACTTGCTGAACGGCTGCAGGGACTCAATTTGGAGGTGGCTGACATCCGCAACCAGATTCAGAGACCACAGGCTAGTGGTTCTGGGGGTGCTGAGTGTCAGGTCTGTTTGGAGCCTAAGGTCCTCCTCCTGGATAGATTTTCTGGGGGATGTGATAATTTTGTTCTATTTAGGGAGGCGTGCAAATTGTATTTCAGACTGCGTCCACATTCTTCTGGTAATGAGGAGCAGAAGGTTGGTGTGGTCATCTCGCCGCTTAAAGGGGATGCGCAGTCATGGGCCTTTTCTCTGCCCACCGGATCGCAGTCTCTCCGGTCAGTAGATGAATTTTTCAAGGCTTTAGGGATTATCTATGATGACCCGGATCGTATCTCCCTGGCTGAGACCCAGATACGTGACCTTTGTAAGGGTGGGCGGCCGGTTGAGATTTATTGCTCTGAGTTTCGGAGGTGGGCGACCAATACTGAATGGAACGAGCCGGCTTTACGTAGCCAATTTTGTCAAGGTTTATCTGAAAGGCTGAAGGACGCTTTGGCCTTTCAGGAAACCCTTGTGTCTTTGGAAGCTGCTATGTCTCTTGCTGTGCGCATGGATAGGCGCCTGAGATAGCGATCTAGGGGCCCCCGCTCTCAGGACGTACTATCACATAGTGTACTGTCTTCCTATGACACTTTGGGTGAATATTCCCCTAGGTTGATGTCAGAGGATGAACCTATGCAATTAGGGGAGCCACTCCTGTTTCCACTCGTAAATATTTTGGTAATAAAAAGGGTGTGTGTTTTTTCTGTGGTCAGAAAGGACACTTTATCAATGTGTGTCCATGCTTTTAATCTCTAAAAGAGAGAAAAGAAAAGGGGGCGTTGAATTCTCATCTCACTCTTGGTGGGGTGGGTAGGGAGACTGAAAGTGTGCATTTGTCTTCATCCTGTAGTACCCGTTTTCTACTGACTGCCGAGGTGGCGCTAGAGTCAAAGGTTGTGAAAATTGAGGTGTTTATTGACAGCGGGCAGGGGTGAACTTGATTGATGCTCAGTTTGTCCGTATGCATGGATTGTCGCCGAGTTCTTTGGATAAGAGGATTTCTGTGTTTGCCATTGATTCTGCACCTCTATCTCAGAAGTGTTTGTCTCAGATGGTGCATGATATCAAATTAAGAGTGGGTGAATTTCATCAGGAGCTTATTTCATGTTTCGTGTTGGAAGGTCTTCCTGCTCCTGTGGTTCTGGGTTTACCGTGGTTAAGCAAACATAATCCGTCCATTGACTGGCATACTAGACAAATTGTGGATTGGGGCGATTATTGTGTTGACAATTGCCTGAATACATCTTTTCCTGCTTTAACCACTAAGACTCTTCCTTATTTTATATCGGATTTCTCTGATGTATTTTCTGAAGGTGGATGTCAGGATTTACCCCCTCACCGGGAATACGATTGTCCTATCAATCTTATCCCTGGAGCAAAATTGCCCAAATCTAGGCTGTATAACCTTTCTGGACGTGAGAGAACGGCCATGAAGGAATATATTGCTGAGAGTTTGGCTAAAGGA
>ONZH01002319.1:0-29481 GCA_900303285.1 Rhinella marina
CTGAAAATTGCCTTGGGGTCATCGCCAGACTATTGGCTAGATTTAGAAAAAATGGTGCAATTAGGGAGCCTCAGAGGCATCCCTACATGCTGCCCCTGGTGTTTCCTTTGCATTTCCAAGGTGTTTCCATCATTTTCTGAGGTTTTCAGATGTTGGGGCAAACTTGACTGTGCAGAACCTTTGGCCCCTGCAAAAATATTCGGGTCTCCCATAGACTTTAATGGGATTTGTGATTCGGCCCGAACCCATGAATCCCGCTAAAAATTCGGGTCGAATTCCAAATCCCCGAATCTTTTAGGATTCGCTCAACTCTAGTTATCACTGATAATCACTGATATTATTTACGATCACTCCTGTATATAGTCCCTTAAGATTCCTTCAAACATTTTTCCGACAACAGAGGTTAGAAACTAACTGGTACGTATATAATTACCTATGGAGGACCTAGATCCATTTTTGAATATGGGCACCACATTTGGATGTTTGGAATTTTTAAACAGGGGCACAGCAATGACTGAACTAAGCTATTTAAGAACTCTTGGATATAATCTATCTGGACCTGGAGCCTTGTATAAATTTACCTTATTTAACTTAGCTTGGACCATATCTACAGTTAGCCAGTTGAGTACGTATATTACTGGATGTACTAAAAGCCCTGGCACCATAGATAGCTCCTTTCTCTTCTTTTGTATATACAGAGATAAAAACCCATTTAGTAACTCTACCTTTTCCTTATCTTCATTGACTATCCCCTCTTTACTGTTATTTAGGAGACTAAGGCTAATTTCACACTAGCGTTATGGAATTCCGGTATTGAGCTCCGTCATAGGGGCTCAATACCGGAATAAAACGCTTCAGTTTTGTCCCCATTCATTGTCAATGGGGGCAAAACTGAACTGAAGACAACTAAATGCTCCTGAAAGCATTCCGTACCGTCTTCAGACCGGAGAGCAAACCGCAACATGCTGCGGTTTGCTCTCCGTACTAGTTATCTGCACTTAAAACGGATCCGGAATGACCCCCAATGCAAGTCAATGGGGACGGATCCGTTTGGTGTAGACACACTTGTAAACTGATCCGTCCTCCATTGACTTTCAATAGAGGTTATTCCGGATCTGTTTAAAAGATGCTAAAGATAATACAACCGGATCCGGAATTACGGATCCACAAGGTTGTATTATTCAGTACGGATCCGGCGGGTCCCTTCACCCGCCAGATCCATACTAACGCTAGTGTGAAAGTAGCCTTACCTGTTCAGACCTTGGTTTTTTAGCATGTATATATTTAAAGAATATTTTGGAATTTGTTTTGTTCTATTTTGCCACCTGCTTTTCTTTTGGGTTTTTGCAGATTTTATCTCCTTTTTACAGATTTTATTAAGCCCTTTGTAAACTTCGAAGGCTACAGCTGATCCCTCAGATAAGTTTTTTTTATATGCCCTTTTTGTCATTTTTTGCCCTTTTTACAGTAG
The DNA here is from genome assembly GCA_900303285.1 of Rhinella marina. NCBI lineage: Eukaryota > Metazoa > Chordata > Amphibia > Anura > Bufonidae > Rhinella > Rhinella marina. Next base: position 1,472 of record ONZH01002319.1, read on the forward strand.
CTGTAAGCCGTGGGGGGTTAATTTTAGCTGTTTATTAGAGATGAGCGAACGCGCTCGTAACGAGCACTGTACCGCTCGGCTCCCCTGCGCTCCTCCTCCGTAATATGCTGAAACTGAACACCCAGAAGACAACACACTGTTCGGCATTCACAGTCTCGGCAACAGATGACCCAGTCTGTTAGCCTAATAATAGCGTCCCCTAGCACCAGCATCTGTCTGACCTTTGCTGCTCTCCTTTTCACATCCTTCCTGCAGCGGTCATCCTCGTGGTTTCTAGGAGTAACACCTTGCTGCGTGTTAATGGTCCTGGCCATTATCATCAGCCCTGGTCCCTATCATCAGCCAAACAGGCATATTTACTAGGGTGTTCCAGCTCAGTACTAGCCTCCTTGGCACTTTTCCCTTTACCCCTTCTTATAACATTAATTCAACTACTGACCTATAGTCCTGATTTTGCCCTCCTCCACCCTCCTCCATTTCACTGACCCCAGCCAGTGCCTGCACAGTGAGGTCTAGAGTTATCAAGGCATCCTCTCTGAGCTGTTTGGAATAGTGGATCCTGAGCTTTCTATTCTTTCTTTCTTTCTTTCTTTCTTTCTTTCTTTCTTTCTTTCTTTCTTTCTTTCTTTCTTTCTTTCTTTCTTTCTTGTCTATCTATCTAGATAATATGTGTCATTCTAATCGTGCCTGTAATGATAAGCAGATACTACAGTAAAGTGATCTGTACAGACCAGGAATTTTAAGCTTATTGGCCAGTGTGACAGTATTTGTTCTTTGTTTTTAATATAGATAACACCATGGAAAATTACATCACCAATAATTCTTAACATACAAATGTGATTTCAACAATAGGTCCTTTTCGGACCCTTTCCCTTGGCACTGTTTGCCTCCAATACCTGTACATCTATTGATCCACAGTTTAATAGCTGATGTGGTATTGAAGCTAATTGTCAGTCCAAACAGTTGTACACACGGCAACGTACATTAATAAATAATGCTGAATATTATGCTAAGGTGTCCTGACCCCATAATACAAATTCTGTGTATGTCACTTTATACAATTTATTTAATTTACTTATTAGAAACAAATTGTCACCCTAGAAACAAACCACATCTCTACGATCTTAAATATGCTAAGAGCTGGACGCTATCTCCACAAACAAAATAATGGTACTTTTATCACTAATGATTTTGTCTTCCACTAGAGCCATAATTACACACAATTATTTTTCCAAATTAAAACAAATGTGATTTTTGTGCCTAAATACTCTGATATTAATGTTCACTCTAAATAACAGCCCTTCACTGTGTGGTTGTTGGCGAAACTAGATGTTATTTTTGCTCTCTTGGCCAAACACTAAATGAAGCAATAATTAATGTCCAGGAAAACATTGATATAAATGTTGTGCTAAATATAAAATGACTGTATATATTCAGAAAGGGCAAATTAACTAGAGTAAGAGTTATAAACATAATAATAATAATAATAATAATAATAAATCTAAAGCAGAATAAAAAAATGTAAATAAAAAAGAACAATTCAAATTATTATGTTTTGCTATGTCCTTGACAGATGAACCAGAGAAAATGTTTAGAAAAGTGTTGTCTTGGAAAATTGATACCAAGCCTTAAAAAAACGTTCTCTATAGGAAGCCTGCTACATATTCATGTTTTTTATGCAGTCTTTGAAGCCAAAATGAGGAGTGGATTGAAAAAAGTGTATCCCTTAATAATGTATGTCCTTTAATGATCCACACCTGATTTTGGTTTTAAAAACTACATCAAAAAGAGGGTGTTGCCACACATTCAGGTTTTCTGATTCAGTTTTTGAAGCCAAAATCAGGCCTTCAAAGGACAAAAAGTATTAAAGATAGATGTGATCTCCTATTTTTTGACCCCATTCCTGGTTTTGGCTTCAAAAACTGCATACAAAAACCTGACTGTGTGGTAGCACTCTAGACGTATGGCAGCACCCTTAGAGGGAGGACAATTTACAGGCAGGTGTAACAGTTTTTTGACATCTTTTTCTTTGATGATATAGTAGGTGTATTGAGCCCAGCTAATCATTGAAGGCTGGAAGATCACTGAATAGGAATCTCTGAATTTGCTATTAAAGGAACCAAAGGTTCAAGCCCAAACTGATGTTTCTGTGCATCGGCAACAACTTTCATTAACCTGCTTTTGAATCCACCAGAGCAGATTAGGCTCATATCTGCAACTCTAATAAGGTGAGAAGCAACCTTTTCTGATGTAGAGGGCAGCATTTTATCATTTATGCAGTGCATTTTTCAATCTTTAATTTGAGGAAGTAGAGGGGACCATTTTATGTTTCACCTCCTACACCAAACTGAGCAAAAATAAGAATTTGTGGTACTTAGGTGGAAAAATAGAAATTGTGAAATAATTCATTACATAACAAGTATTACTGTTTTGTAACTTATTGAAAAAGGATAACTTCTAAAAAGTTCTATTACAAGGGTTTTCTGGGAGTGCTGATCAGCAGAGGTGCAGGAATCGGACCCCCAACGATCAGATATTGATATTATTAGAATAATAGGCCATCTATGTTATACTCTTGAAAAATCTTTGTAAAGATCATTTATGTACTTTAAAAACAGGTATTATATACATATACCGGTATATATACACAATGTTCCAAATTATTATGCAAATGATATTTATCTCTGATTTTCCTAAATGGTCGGTACAAATGACAGTCAGTATAAAAAAAGTCATCACCCGCTAGAGTATACATCGAATTTTATTGAACAAACCTCCCAATGATAACAGTATATTCTTCAAAAATTTAAAAAACTCAAAACGCACTGTTCCAAATTATTATGCACAGTAGAGTTTCTAAACATTTTATATGTTTTTAAGAACTGAAAATGCTCATTTGTGGAATTTGCAGCATTAGGAGGTCACATTCACTAAAATAGAAAGCTATTTAAATCCAAAACATCCTAACAGGCCAAGTTACATGTTAACATAGGAACCCTTCTTTGATATCACCTTCACAATTCTTGCATCCATTGAACTTGTGAGTTTTTGGGGAGTTTCTGCTTCAATTTCTTTGCAATATGTCAGAATAGCCTCCCAGAGCTGCAGTTTTGATGTGAACTGCCTCCCACCCTCATAGATCTTTTGCTTGATGATACTCCAAAGGTTCTCTATAGGGTTGAGGTGAGGGGAAGATGATGGCCACACCATGAGTTTATCTCCTTTTATGCCCATAGCAGCCAATAACACAGAGGTAGAGATGAGCGAGCACTAAAATACTCGGGTGCTTGTTATTCGAGTCAAATTTTTCCCGATGCTCGGGTGCTCATTTCGAATAACGAACACCATTGAAGTCAATGGGAGACTCGAGCATTTTTTGCAGGGGACCAAGGCTCTGCCTAGGGAAGGCTGGGTGAAAACCTGGAAACCTCAGAAAATGATGGAAACACCACAGAAATGGACAGGAAACAGCAGGGGCAGCATGCATGGATGCCTCTGAGGCTGCCTAAATCCACCATTACCCCAAATTCTCGGGCAACAGCCTGGTGGTGACCCTCAAGGCAATTGTGCTCACCCAGACCATAAAAATTTATTGTGGCCCTGTATGGCTGTGACTACAGAGTGACCGAGATACACTGTGGGAGCAGGCGAAGCACATAAAAATTTATCGTGGCCCTGTATGGCTGTGACTACAGAGTGACCGAGTTAAACTACGGGAGCAGGCGAAGCACATAAAAATTTATCGTGACCCTGTATGGCTGTGACTACAGAGTGACCGAGTTACACTGTGGGAGCAGACGAAGCACATTAAAATTTAGCATAAAATTTAGCATAAAACCATAAAAATTTAGCATAAAACCATAAAAATTTATCGTGGCCCTGTATGGCTGTGACTACAGAGTGACCGAGTTACACTGCAGGAGCAGGCGAAGCACATAAAAATTTATCGTGGCCCTGTATGGCTGTGACTACAGAGTGACCGAGTTACACTGCGGGAGCAGGCGAAGCACATTAAAATTTACCGTGACCCTGTATGGCGGCGGTAACAACAGAGTGATCGAGTTAGACTGAGGTAGCAGGTGAATTTAGCCTGACACAGCATGGCGGTGACACCACCAATGCCTTTGTCTGACTGAGATTGCAGTGTCTGAAGTCGATCCTCCGAAAAAATTTTTTTTTAGTGTCTGTGGTTGACGATCCTGAAAAATTGTTTTAGAGTGTCTGTAGTTGACGCTCTGAAAAATTCTTTTAGAGTGTCTGTAGTTGACGCTCCTGAAAAATTGTTTTAGAGTGTCTGTAGTTGACGCACCGGAAAAATTGTTTGGAGAGAGGGCCTGTAGGTGGCCCTCCGGAAACATTGTCTTAAAAGAGTGCCAGTTGGCCCTCTAAAAAATTCCCTTTTGGGTCAGCGTTTGGCAATGAAGAGAAGGAGGAGGAGGAGTAGAGGAGAGGAATCGGATACATAAGAAATCTTATTCTTTAGCTGCTTTCCCCCGGAAGAGATTTGAATTCCGGTGAAATCCAGGCTTTGTTCATTTTAATAAGCGTCAGCCTGTCACCGCTGTCAGTTGACAGGCGTGTATGCTTATCGGTGATGACGCCACCAGCTGCACTGAATACCCGCTCTGACAATACGCTAGCGGCAGGGCAGGCCAGCACCTCCAAGGCGTACAGCGCCAGTTCAGGCCACGTGTCCAGCTTTGAAACCCAGTAGTTGTATGGAGCACAGTGATCAGTCAGGACGTTGGTATGGTCAGCTAGGTACTCCCTCACCATCTTTCTGTACAGCTCCCCCCTACTCTGCCTAGACTGGGGACAGGTGACAGTGTCTTGCTGGGGTGACATAAAACTAGCAAAGGCCTTGGAGAGCGTTCCCCTGCCAGTGCTGAACAAGCTGCCTGCTCGCCTCCTCTCCCCCGCTACTTGGCCCACAGAACCACGCCCTCTGCCGCTAGCGGCGTCAGATGTGAAGGATTGTTTCAGCTTGTGCACCAGGGACTGTTGATATTGATTCACTCTCATACTCCTTTCCTCTACAGGGATGAGAGTGGAAAGGTTCTGCTTGTACCGTGGGTCCAGGAGAGTCCTTGACCTTAGCCCTTGGGTTCAACATTTTGTATGTTCACTGCACTGTATGATATATAACTGAGAGAAAAAATGTAGTCTTTAGACGGCGGCTATTGTACCACAAACCACTCAATTTTGCACTGCACTGTAGTATATATGACTGAGTGGAAAAACGTATATTTTCTACACTCCGGCTAGTGTGCAGCACATGACAGAATTTTTCACTGCACTGTATAATATATAACTGAGAGGAAAAACGTATATTTTCTACACTCTGGCTAGTGTGCAGCACACGACACAATTTCGCACTGCACTGTAGTATATATGACTGAGAGGAAAAACGTAGTCTTTAGATGGCGGCTATTGCACTGCAAACCACTCAATTTTTCACTGCACTGTAGTATATATGACTGAGAGGAAAAACGTAGTCTTTAGACGGCGGCTATTGCACTGCAAACCACTCAATTTTTCACTGCACTGTAGGATATATAAAAAAACGTATTCCCTAGACTGACGCTACTGTACAGCACACTACATAATTGTTCACTGGACTGTAGTGTATGGAAATGACAGAAAAACGTATTCCCTAGAATGACGCTACTGTACAGCACACTACATAATTGTTCACTGGACTGTAGTGTATAGCAATGACAGAAAAACGTATTCCCTAGACTGACGCTACTGTACAGTACACTACATAATTGTTCACTGGTCTGTAGTGTATAGAAATGACAGAAAAACGTATTCCCTAGACTGCACTACAGATCTCAGCAAGCCAAGGTACAGCAGCAGCAAAAATGAGTACTTTGGGCAATTTATTTTGGGTCTGTGTGGACCACGTGCTGTCCCTTCTGCCACCAGTCACTGTGTACAGTGTGCAGCCAAGATGGCGGTAGCTGCACTACCTGCAGCAGCCTGGAGGAGACCAAAAAAAAGGTGCTTGTAGCCCTTAAAGGGCTGTTGGGTTCTTTGTGGGTGATTTCTGCCTAACCAATCTAAATTCAGGCCCTAACACTCTCCCTGACAGACAGCAGCTCTATCCCTAATCTCATGAAGACGGCGTATGACGCGAGCAGCGCGGGACCAGATTCTTATATTCCCAGGTCATCTGATCTGGCCAGCCAATCCCTGCTATCGACTTGTAGGGGCCCCACGTTATGCTAGGAGGTACGAAAGACTCTCCTGCATGTTGATTGGCTGAAAAAAGGCGCCTAACATGCAGGAAGAGGAAATTGCCATTTCCTCGAGGATCGCGATATGCTCGTCTGAGTAGCGAGCATATGCGAATACCCTAATGCTCGAACGAGCATCAAGCTCGGACGAGCATGTTCGCTCATCTCTACACAGAGGTATTCTTTGCAGCATGAAATGGTGCATTGTCATGCATGAAGATGATTTTGCTCCTGAAGGCACGTTTCTGCTCTTTGTACCATGGAAGAAAGTTGTCTGTCAGAAACTCTATATACTTTGCAGAGGTCATTTTCACACCTTCAGGAACCCTAAAGGGGCCTACTCCTCCACCTTCTTGCTGATATCGCAGCCTTGTTGGGACATGGTGGCCATCCACCAACCATCCACTACTCCATCCATCTGGACCATCCAGGGTTGCACGACACTCATCAGTAAACAAGACTGTTTGAAAATTCATGTATGTCTGGGCCCACTGCAACCGTTTCTGCTTGTGAGCACTGGTTAGGGGTGGCCGAATAGTAGGTTTATGCACCAAAGCAAGCCTTTGAAGGATCCTACACTTTGAGTTTTGAAAGACTCCAGAGGCACCAGCAGCTTCAAATATCTGTTTGCTGGTTTGTAATGGCTTTTTAGCAGCTGCTCTCTTAATCCGTTGAACTTGCCTGGCAGAAACCTTCCTCATTCTGCCTTTATCAGCACGAACACGTCTGTGATCTGAATCAGCCACAAATCTCTTTACATAGCAGCAGAGAGATTCTTTTTCTTTCCCATTTTACTTGAAAACAGTGGCCTGCTTAATATTGTGGAACATCCAGTTTTCATAATGCATAATAATTTGTAACATGGTGTATATATATATAAATTATTAAATTATTATGCAAATTGTATTTAAGTTTCATAAAGATTACATTTTTTGTTTTTCAATGAAACTTATTGATGGTATTGTGTCTCAAGGCTCTTTGGATCACTGAAATCAATCTCAGATACCTGTGATAATTAGTTTGCCAGGGGAGCCCAATTAAAAAAAACTAGATGTGCCACAATATTAAGCAGGCCACTGTTTTCAAGTAAAATGAGAAAGAAAAAGGATCTCTCTGCTGCCAAAAAGCATCAAATAGTGCAATGCCTTGGACAAGGGATAAAAACATTAGATATTTCACGAAAACTTAAGCATGATTATCGTACTGTGAAGAGATTTGTGGCTGATTCAGAGCACAGACGTGTTCGTGCTGATAAAGGCAGAATGAGGAAGGTTTCTGCCAGGCAAGTTCATCGGATTAAGAGAGCAGCTGCTAAAAAGCCATTACAAACAAGCAAACAGATATTTGAAGCTGCTGGTGCCTCTGGAATCCCTCGAACCTCAAGGTGTAGGATCCTTCAAAGGCTTACTGTGGTGCATAAACCTACTATTTGGCCACCCCTAACCAGTGCTCACAAGCAGAAACGGTTGCAGTGGGCCCAGACATACATGAAGACTAATTTTCAAACAGTCTTGTTTACTGATGAGTGTCGTGCAACCCTGGATGGTCCAGATGGATGGAGTAGTGGATGGTTGGTGGATGGCCACCATGTCCCAACAAGGCTGCGACGTCAGCAAGGAGGTGGAGGAGTCATGTTTTGGGCCGGAATCATGGGGAGAGAGCTGGTAGGCCCCTTTAGGGTTCCTGAAGGTGTAAAATGACCTCTGCAAAGTATATAGAGTTTCTGACAGACACCTTTCTTCCATGGTACAAAAAGCAGAAATGTGCCTTCAGGAGCAAAATCATCTTCATGCATGACAATGCACCATCTCATGCTGCAAAGAATACCTCTTTGTCATTGGCTGCTATGGGCATAAAAGGAGATAAACTCATGGTGTGACCACCATCTTCCCCTGACCTCAACCCTATAGAGAACCTTTGGAGTATCATCAAGCAAAAGATCTATGAGGGTGGGAGGCAGTTCACATCAAAACTGCAGCTCTGGGAGGCTATTCTGACATCATGCAAAGAAATTCAAGCAGAAACTCTCCAAAAACTCACAAGTTCAATGGATGCAAGAATTGTGAAGGTGATATCAAAGAAGGGTTCCTATGTTAACATGTAACTTGGTCTGTTAGGATGTTTTGGATTTAAATAGCTTTTTATTTCAGTGAATGTGATCCCCTAATGCTGAAAATTCCACAAATGAGCGTTTTCAGTTCTTAAAAACATATAAAATGTTTATAAACTCTACTGTGCATAATAATTTGGATCAGTGCATTATGAGTTTTTAAAATTTTTGAAGAATATACTGTTATCATTGGGAGGTTTGTTCAATAAAATTCGATGTATACTCTAGCGGATGATGACTTTTTTTATGCTGACTGTCATTTGTACCGACCATTTAGGAAAATCAAAGATACATATAATTTGCATATTCATTTGGAACACGGTATGTATATATATATATATATATATATATATATATATATATGTGGCCAACCAACAGATGGTAGAGAAATAGAGAATCCAGATTATATTTAAATAGGGATTGCCTTTATTGGCTTTATGAGACAACCAACCAAGTTATGTGTTTCATTTTACAAGTCCAAAACCTCCTCTACTCATGTGTGTACGGATGTCACCTTTTCCAATAAAAATACCAGCCAAGTGTAAAAGGGAGTGTGTGGTTTTGGAGGCATGTCTTATGCATATTGCATATGGTCTGGCTGATGGGGGGATTAATTACATGCACTAAAGTCATATGTCAGGTTTCACCCACATTTGGTATGGAGGATCTGTCAGGAGTCTCTGTTGCAGATTACATAAAAACAGAGGACACAGAGGTCACATAAAATGCTGGGTTATCTAATGAAAACCAGTCAGTGCAGACCGTCAGGTGATGATACTTTCCGTCTTGTGATGGAAACAGCTACTATTATTTTAATTGTACTCCTTCTATTACGGACAGTGTTATGATTACTTTTGTGTCACTACATTTTTTGCAATTTCTAAAAATCATACTGCTGCTTTATCTGTTTAAAAAAAACAACCATAAAATAAAAATCCTCCTATTAATAACATTCGGCTCTGTGGCTCATTGTTTAAAGTTTCTGTCTCCCATACAGAAGGTTCCTGGGTTCAAGATGTAGCAGTGATAATATTAAAAGAAGAGCCTGAACTAAAGTTAAATATACAGCAGTACTATCATTGTGATAGTACTGACTCCATAGAGCTAGCACAAAATGCACAGACCTCCTAAAGCAGGGACACTTGAGCAAGAAGGTACAGACTCTATAGAGCAGAGTGGGGAATCATAGGCCAGTGCAGGGACTCCTAAGCATCACAAAGAAATGAATTACTGAGACTTCAATGAGCTGCTAGAAAAAATACAGGATTGGCTTTCAGGTAGACTGGTGGCTTTACAAGTGTTTACAAGTCAGGTCGCAACCCTATCTGCGGGTGAGGGATACAGTTTTCTTTCTAGACAAGGCAAGTTTGGCCTGTTTAGTGTTATCATAAGGATATTGGGTCAGTTATCAAAACCGTTGCCCAGAGCAACTAGAACCGCACTCTGATTTCATAAGCTGCGCCAGAAAATTGGAAGCCACGCTGTGATTGACTACTATTGACAAATGAACCAGTTTTGATAAATGAGGTTAATTCAAATAATTAACTACACTGTCCACATGCAAACAGACTTATTGAGAAAATGTTGCCATGGAGAACACAAATCAAATTTTTTGTTTGTTTTTTCTTAGCCAGTTGAGATATACACATAACAGTAATCTTCATCATATGATTAGATTTGCTGAAAGTATTTTTTTAGATATATGAAACCACATAATCATGATACAAAATGACTATATTTTGATATTTAAAAAAATTGCATCATGAACTTAATGATAGTAAAGCTGACAAAACAATGTTTGCTTCCATAGTGGAAAAACAATCTTATACAACTGCTAAACAAAACAGATCTGCAGACAACACCCTGACCTAAGTGTTCTGATGCAATTACATATTTTACACCTTAATAATATCTCTGAAATATGTGTGCATCCATACACAGTGTACAAGATTAAAGAGGTTAATTAATTAACATATTGTATGTGACTGTCATGCTGTGTGCTCCATGTCCTTAAGTTGAGGTGAACGTGGATGACCAAAAGAATATAGAGGAATATGTAGTGCAATGCTTATCATATTAATAGTAATGATCGAGCACCGCGGTGCTCATACGCTCGGGTGCTCTGGCCGAGCACTCATGGGTGCCTGGTTGCCGCTGCTGGTTGTATCTGGCTGGAGACGGAAAAAAGGGGGGACCCCACGCCATTTTTTTTCAAAAATAATTAAATAATTTTAAAAAATGTTGTGGGGTCCCCCTTTTTTTCCTTCCCAGCCTAATGGTACCAGTCTGCAGCTGCCTCAGAACCGGACACTCAATTTAGAAGGTCTGGTCCTGCAGGTACCTGGCTCTTCCCGACACCCCTGGTGGCGGTGGGTGCCAGGGTAATAGATGTTGGGGTTAGTGCTGGCCATACCGGCAAGCACTAAGCCCAGTATTAGTAATCAGGGCCGTCTGTATATAGCCGTGATTACTAAAACTGCAATGTTGTAAAAAAAAACACACACACTTATAAAATATTTTATTGAAACAAATACTCCCCCAGACCTCTGTTTGACCATTTTATTTAAAAAATAAAAAAGCTGGTCCAACGTAATCCACCGAATCTGACATAGTCCTCTGCATTCACGATCCTGAAAAATAGAAAACAAACAAACAAAAAAAAAAACACAAACCACTTACCTCCTCAGGCTTCTTCTCCTCAGCAGTGGAGCCTCTTCATTACATTGCACCCTTTGCTGGTGAATTAAAAAAATTACACCTTGAATTCTTCAATGAAAAAAAAAAACCGTGATAGGTGACGGTAATGAACTCCATTGAAAGTCAATGGAGGATGGATCCGTTTACTATTGTGTCACACCAAACGGATCCGTCCTCCATTGACTTTCAATGGAGTTCATGATGGATCCGTCATGACCCCAATGCAAGTCAATGGGGACGGATCCTTTTACTATTGTGTGACACCAAACGGATCCGTCCCCATTGACTTGCATTGGGGTCATGACGGATCCATCTTGGTGCGGGGAGGGGACTCGAGCATTGCGCTCGAGTACACTCGGTGTTCGGCCGAACACCGAGCGGACCCGAGCGTAGGCATGCCTGGCCGAACAGCGAGTTCGGCCAAGCATGCTTGCTTAACACTACATATTAATTTATCTGTGAAAACAACTACAAGAAGAACTAATTTGCACCTGTATTCTAGCTCTAGGGCTCCAATTTCACATGAAACAAATTCAATACAATATTGTGACATGTTAACAAAACTCTAGAAGGGCTGCAATTTCCTTCACTACCACAGGGCAGTGGCACATAGAGACATACAAGTTAGACTTCTTTTGATGAATCTCAAAAACATGTTTTATTTTCATTTTTTTTTAAAGCTGGTCATCTTGTGCCACACATCTTTGGACATGTTATAACACCTACAAAGAGGACCACCAAAGCCACGGTAAAAACCAAATGCTTTATTAAATCCAAAACATATAATACATGACAAGACAAAATATAAAATATAAAATAGCGGATGTCATATCAATATGAGGATACACTGGTGAGAATATATATAAAAATAGCAGCAGCCCAGCCACATGTACAAAATAAATATATAGGTATATATATTACATATATTACCTGCATAGACATGTAACTACACATATCAACCCACTAAAGTGCCTAGTGCAAACCATACAAGAAAAAGGAAAGTCACATGCTATACAAGATAATCATACGTCCAGGCGCATTAACACATCGGCAACGGGCAATACCAGTATCTAAACAATCAAATCCATGTGGATACCCACCAGGCTCTGAACCCGACGCGCATTTCGCCGATGGTTTCCTCAGGGGATCTGAGGACATGTTGTGGCACAATTTGTAATATTCACTTTCTAGTACGATAAGGGGCTCTCTGTGCCCAAGCCAAGATCTCTAAAATTCAGAATTATTGCTGTCAGATGGACAATCATTCATGTAAAGGGGTTTTCTACTTTGGATTGCCCCTTTTTATTAGAAAGGTTATTTAACAATAATCTGATCACAGTGTGTTCTATTGTGATATACAGGGTGTGCCACGAAACACAGAACCCAGTTTCACTTGTGTGGTTGGTGTACTTACCCATTACAGGGGATGATGAAAGTGGTTTACACTTATGTAAAGCTGTTCCTGTTTTACCATATTTAGAAGCACCTTCTGCAACATACATATTCCATATTCTGGACATGAACTACAGTTTGCTGTTTCAGTTTGGGCACTCTTTAGGGATTAGTTTCATAAACTCTACACTTCAGGCAAACCCAGAGATAAGTCACACATCAATAAGTGTGTTGACCATGGAGGCCACAACCAGTAGCTTACTTTTTGTGGATGCAGATCATACAACAGCTATGGAGCATGTGGAGGAAGGAAGGCCCAGCACTGAGCTGTTTTCACCACTTCCAACATAGTCAAGAGAATTTCCAGCAGCTGCCCCTAGGAGAGCTCACTGCATAATGATTTATACAGATGTTATCGACAACTATTGTAACTGTAAAAATTCATATATACTGAGCTCCTCAAGGTGGTGGCTGCATATATCCAGAAGTATATAATTTACAATGGAATATGGACCCCACTAGGAAAATGAATCCATGTGAAACAATGCTATCTCAACTCAGACCTCCTAAAAAAGTGGTTTCCACATTGCATAAGCTCCTTATAACCCCATCCGTCCCAACACCCCTCCCATTTATTGAAGCTTGGGAAAAAGATCTCACGCGGACGTTCTCTCCTCCTGACATTGATGCCCTGTTTAAAGCTACTAAACAAGCATCCAAATGTGTTAGAATGGTGGATATACAACGTTAACGAGATGACATCTGACTCCTATCTTATTAAACAAATACAACCCCAGTTACGACCCTAGATGCTGGAGGTGCGCGGAAGAACCTGATACTTATTTTCACATGTGGTGGACCTGTCCACATATTTGCCCTTATTGGACCACCGTCATCTCACAAATTAACCAGATACTGCACATTAACCTTCCACTATTGCCGGAGGTATGCTTGCTCCATTTATTTTGCGACAGATTTCCCCCACATGTTCAAAGACTGACCAGACATATGTTGGCCGCTGCTAGAATATTGATCCCAACCTTCTGGAAGACTAATACTCCCCCAACACTTAGACAATGGCAAGACAGAGTGGATGCCATCTACCTCTTGGAAGAATTAGCTAGCTGGGATTCCAAAACACATCCGGCTTTTAAAGCCACTTGGCTCCCTTGGGTGACATATAGGAGGTTCTCTACTACAGATTAAACTGTAGAACTTCTTTTATTCCTGTCTTACCCTGACATTTACAAGATGCCTGCAAACGGTTAACTCACACATCTTGTGAACCGTAACTCTAGACGGTTGCTTCCGGGTACCCGTGCCACTTCCCACCCCCCCTCTTTCCTATTATTTACCTCAAACCCCACCCCCCCACCACCCTTATTCATTTGAACAATTGTTTAACTGATTATATACACTCACCGGCCACTTTATTAGGTACACCTGTCCAACTGCTCGTTAACACTTAATTTCTAATCAGCCAATCACATGGCGGCAACTCAGTGCATTTAGGCATGTAGACATGGTCAAGGCAATCTCCTGCAGTTCAAACCGAGCATCAGTATGGGGAAGAAAGGTGATTTGAGTGCCTTTGAACGTGGCATGGTTGTTGGTGCCAGAAGGGCTGGTCTGAGTATTTCAGAAACTGCTGATCTACTGGGATTTTCACGCACAACCATCTCTAGGGTTTACAGAGAATGGTCCGAAAAAGAAAAAACATCCAGTGAGCGGCAGTTCTGTGGGCGGAAATGCCTTGTTGATGCCAGAGGTCAGAGGAGAATGGGCAGACTGGTTCGAGCTGATAGAAAGGCAACAGTGACTCAAATTGCCACCCGTTACAACCAAGGTAGGCAGAAGAGCATCTCTGAACGCACAGTACGTCGAACTTTGAGGCAGATGGGCTACAGCAGCAGAAGACCACACCGGGTGCCACTCCTTTCAGCTAAGAACAGGAAACTGAGGCTACAATTTGCACAAGCTCATCGAAATTGGACAGTAGAAGATTGGAAAAACGTTGCCTGGTCTGATGAGTCTCGATTTCTGCTGCGACATTCGGATGGTAGGGTCAGAATTTGGCGTCAACAACATGAAAGCATGGATCCATCCTGCCTTGTATCAACGGTTCAAGCTGGTGGTGGTGGTGTCATGGTGTGGGGAATATTTTCTTGGCACTCTTTGGGCCCCTTGGTACCAATTGAGCATCGTTGCAACGCCACAGCCTACCTGAGTATTGTTGCTGACCATGTCCATCCCTTTATGACCACAATGTACCCAACATCTGATGGCTACTTTCAGCAGGATAATGCGCCATGTCATAAAGCTGGAATCATCTCAGACTGGTTTCTTGAACATGACAATGAGTTCACTGTACTCAAATGGCCTCCACAGTCACCAGATCTCAATCCAATAGAGCATCTTTGGGATGTGGTGGAACGGTAGATTCGCATCATGGATGTGCAGCCGACAAATCTGCGGCAACTGTGTGATGCCATCATGTCAATATGGACCAAAATCTCTGAGGAATGCTTCCAGCACCTTGTTGAATCTATGCCACGAAGAATTGAGGCAGTTCTGAAGGCAAAAGGGGGTCCAACCTGTTACTAGCATGGTGTACCTAATAAAGTGGCCGGTGAGTGTATGTGTGATATTGGGTATTGTATATCCTTCATCTGCTCCTTCAGTTTTGCGCAGAGATTGTTCCGTTCGTACACTCTCTTAGTGTTCTACTGCCTTTAAGCTGGACTTGATACATTACTAGGAGGATGATGCTAACTCTGGGTGGTCTCTCAGATCACTTTGGCTTTCTGTAATGCCTAATATTCTTGTATGTGTTTATATACAAATAATAAGAAGAATTTGAAAAGAAAAAGGAAAATGAATCCATGTACTGTATTTATAGCAGTTTTATAGCATAAATAATTTGAAAAGTATAACTCTTGGAGTGAACACAATACTTGCTCTAACACATGCACCATGTAACAACTCTGTCACTAGAATGGTGTATTTTTAAACACATTTTAGTTAAAACAAAAAGTGTGGTGGGCAAAGATAACAGTGACACTACAAACTGCATTTTTTAAGGCATTTTTCTTGACTTTGGGTGTATTTTTTGGATCAGTGACCTTTTTCACCAAACACAGCATGATGTGGCCAACAAAAAGCCACAAAAACTATGTGAATGCCAAAAATAAAAAAAACACCAGGTCAAACTACCTCCCATTAACACACAATAATTTCGGGGGCATTAATAACTACCAATAACAAATAATTTAAAATAAATTAAAAAGTAACTTTTGAAGCCAACATAACGGGATTTTATCTCAGCAGTTCCTGGAAGAGAAGAAAACTGCATGCACAAGCAGAATCAAGTATAGGATATGTATTTCTGGTTTGAGGTCTGTATGTAGGGAAAGTAGGGGAAAGGCTGGTCTGGTCTTGTAAGTGGGTGAGTCTGTATCCAGGGGCTTCTGGACTGTGGTCTGTATATGAAGGATATGATCTGAGGTTTTAATACAGAACAGTTTAGTGTCTGTATACAGGAATAACGAAATACCCTAATGAGAGTGTGAACCCCCCTCTTAAATAACCAAACATAAAAACAGTTATTACTTTCAAAGCTGCACGTACTAAAAAAAATTAAATGTCCCTGGTCATACAAGGATAAAATGGTCCAGTCTTGAATGTTTAACCCTTTCCTCCAAATAAACATGCAGTCCTCTTGTCTTTGTAAGACATAATGGCAAGTTCTGATGATACACAGCTTCTGTGATTGACAGCGAACTCCTGCTGTAACAAGTGAGAAGCTTCTGACCCCAACTATTTTACACCTTGAATGTTGTGATCAATATTGATTGGGGCATCTAAGGAGTATAAACAAAATGAGAGGCTAACTAATTTAATCCCTTGGTGACGGAGCGATTTTCCGTTTTTGCGTTTTCATTTTTTAGTCCCTGCATTCTTGGAGCCATAGCTTTTTTAGTTTTTTTTTCTGTTCACATAGCTGTATGAGGACTTGTTTTTTCAGGACAAGTTGTACTCTATAATGGCACCATTTAATTTTGCATACAATGTAGTGACAATCTGGAAAAGAATTCCAGATTGGGTAAAATTTTGAAAAAAGCTATATATCAACAGGTTTATTTATTTTAGGTGTTCACTATGCAGTAAAAGTGACCTGTTACTTTCATTCTCTGCATGCGCTGGTCACCGGCATCCCGACGTGCCTCCTATCTATGTCATTGCCCTCTTTGACATGCGCAGGGAGGACGTGGAGATGCGCCGAGGGATGCAGGGTGGCCATCATGGCGTATTCCCGCTCAGAAGCGGGACCGGCAGGTGATTACAATTTATGCAATAGGCTCACAACTGTTTTTACATGTACGTATACTCTGCTGCACTTTACTGGTTTGCCTCCTGACGAAGCTTGAGTGGCGAAACGCGTGTCGAGGTACCGGTGCGTGGAGAGGGACAGTCTCTGTCAAGGTTGGGGTACACAGAGAAGGGGAATGTGATCCCTGAGCTCTCCCCAACCCCTGTCTCTGCCTACTTGCCTCCGTATCCTAGGTGACACGGCGACAACCACGAGGACTGCAATTACTCTGACTAAGGTGTAGGGATAAGGGACAACAAACAGAGACGAACAAAACACAGAAGAGTAGTCAACTAGCCGCGTCAGAAAACCAGAGATAACGTAGGTACAAATCGGAAGACGGTAGAGTAGTCAGGTACGAGCCAAGGGTCAAATATAAGCAGTCAGGATATAAACGATACAAACGCACAAGCAGGTGAAGCAAGGATTTGCAAAAACCGGCAAAGAGCAGAGAGGAAGGTAAGTATTTATGCAGGAAGATATCCCACCCCCAGGTTCTGAATGGACCAGATTCTGAGAAGCCACTCAGCCCAGCACCTGAGTATTAACCCTAAGTAGACAAACAAAACAAGAAGATGGGCGTTGGCTCCAAAAAACCCCACAGTGTGAACATGGTTAAAGGCAAGGCGTAAGCACTAAACAGAAACACACAAAAACTCAGAATACCAAGCAAAACATAGAAAACCTATGTTCTCCGGTGACCAGACCTGACAGTACCCCCCCCTCCACGAGGGGCCTCCGGACCCTTGGACCCTATGGATGCTTTAGACGGATAGTCCCGATGAAAAGATTTAACCAATCGTGGAGCATGAACATCCCTAGCAGGGACCCAAGATCTATCCTCAGGACCGAAACCCTTCCAATGAATGAGGTATTGAAGAGAGTTCCTGACCAGTCTGGAATCGACAATCCTCTCTACCTCATACTCGAGATCACCCTCCACCAGAGATGACGAGGGAGGGTCAGGGAGGGGTACCACAGGATCCACATAGCGTTTCAACAGACTCTTGTGAAATGTATTGTGAACCCGCCAATCAGCGGGCAACGCCACCTTGAACGATACAGGATTAATAACATGAGTTACGGTAAACGGACCAATGAACCTAGGAGCCAATTTCAGAGACTTTCAACTTAAGGTTCTTAGTAGACAATAGGACCTTGTCACCCACAACAAAAGTTTCTGAGATAGTACGCCTACTTCTGGATGAATGGACCATTAAACTTTGTGCTCTTTTCAAGTTCTGCTGAACTTGCGACCACACTGTGCACAGTTGGTTAGTTATGGACTTAGCACGAGGGGTATCCGAAACTGACGATGACGAGAAGGAAAACCTGGGATGGAATCCATAATTACAGAAGAAAGGAGATGTGAGTGTGGATGAACTAGTGTGATTGTTGATGGCAAATTCTGCTAATGGAAGATATGAGACCCACAGATGTTGACAGTCAGAAACAAAAAGACGAAGGTACTGTATGAGCTCTTGATTCATCCTCTCCGTCTGCCCATTAGTTTCGGGATGGAAGGCAGAGGAAAAGGACAATTTTACCTCATGCTTAGAACAGAAAGCTCGCCAAAACTTAGCCACAAATTGTACCCCCCTGTCAGACACAACCTCATCAGGAATACCGTGGAGACGCACAATATGTTGAATAAATAGATCTGCCAATTCCTCTGCTGAAGGCAGCTTTTTTAGCGGAACAAAATGGCCCATCTTAGAGAAACGATCCACCACCACCCATATAACAGAGAACCCTTGAGAAAGTGGCAGATCGGTAACAAAATCCATAGACACGTTAGACCAAGGCCTGTCTGGCACTGGGAGCGAGAGAAGAGGTCCCTCAGGACGTCTCCTGGGGACCTTTCCTCGCGCACAGACCTGACAAGCTAGAACAAATGCATGAACGTCAGTATTCATATGTGGCCACCAGTAGTTTCTTTTCAATAGATCTAGTGTTTCCCGAACACCTGGATGACCGGCTAGTACGGAACAGTGTGTCTCCTCTAACACTCTCAATCGAAGGGACAAGGGAACAAACATTTTGCCTTCCGGAAGGTCTCTTGGGGCAGAATTTTGTTTGGAGCGAATTTGATCTGAGAGGTGAGAGGAGATGGCTGCCAAAACAATACCAGCCGGTAAGATGTTACCAGGTTCCGACTCAGAACCCTCAGGGACACCAAAACTCCGAGACAAAGCATCAGCCCTGACATTCATGGTACCAGGTTGGAAAGTGACCACAAAATTAAAACGAGAGAAAAACAACGCCCATCTAGCCTGGCGGGCATTGAGACGTTTTGCATTATCCAAGTACACAAGATTTTTGTGATCCGTGATCACTGTCACTGGGTGAAGAGCTCCTTCCAGGAAATGGCGCCACACTTCAAACGCCCATTTGATGGCAAGGAGCTTGCGATTCCCAATATCATAATTCCTTTCACAAGACGAGACTTTCTTGGAAAAGAATGCACATGGTCTGAGGTTAGTGAGAGCAGCTGACTCTTGAGATAAAACTGCCCCTACACCGACCTCAGAAGCATCTACCTCAACAATGAATGGCTGAGAGAGATCAGGTTGAATTAATACAGGCGCAGAGGAGAACGCTTTCTTGAGTTCCTCAAACGCGGAGTACGCAGCAGGAGACCAGTTACTGGGATCAGCCCCCTTGCGGGTAAGATCCGTGAGAGGCTTGGCAATTACGGAAAAGTGCTTGCTAAAATTCCTGTAATAATTGGCGAAACCAAGAAAACGTTGAAGGGATTTTAAATCCGTGGGCCGAACCCAATCCGTGATTGCCTGAACCTTACACGGATCCATCTGAACCTCGGAAGGAGTGACCACATAACCCAAGAATGAAACTTTTTGTACACAAAAAATGCATTTTTCTAGTTTAGCAAACAGAGAATGATTACGCAGACGGGATAACACCAGACGGAGATGTTTACGGTGTGAATCCAGATCAGAAGAAAATATCAGGATATCATCCAGATAAACCACCATAAAAACCCCAATACAGTCATGAAAGATATGATTCATAAAACCTTGGAATACAGCTGGGGCATCGCTTAAACCAAAAGGCATAACCAGATACTCAAAATGTCCCAGAGGCGTATTAAAAGCTGTCTTCCACTCATCCCCTTCCCGGATCCGAATCAGGTTATAAGCTCCCCGTAGATCTAATTTGGAGAACCAGTTGGCCCCCGGAACCTGATTCAGGAGGTCCGGGATGAGGGGAAGCGGTCCAGAGTTTTTAACAGTGATTTTATTAAGTTCACGGTAGTCAATACATGGTCTCAAACCCCCATCTTTTTTCTCAATAAAAAAGAAACCAGCCCCCGTAGGAGATTCGGAAGGCCGAATATGTCCTATAGCCAAACTCTCACCGATGTATTGTTTTAGAGACTCTCTTTCTGGCACAGACAGATTATAAATCCGACCCTTAGGTAACTTGGCATCAGGCAATAGATCAATCTTACAATCAAAGTCTCTGTGTGGAGGCAAGACTTGAGACAGAGGTTTCGAAAAAAACGTCTGCAAAATCTGAAATAAACTCCGGGATCTCAGAATCACAGACATTGGTAGAACAAAGGGAACCTTGAGACATATGGGCCTTACACTGCGGGCCCCAGTGAACTAATTCCTGACTCACCCATTCAATAACCGGATTGTGCAGCTGAAGCCAAGGAAGACCCAGAATAATGTTCACAGACAAATTTTTTATTACAATGAAAGAACAATACTCAATATGTAGTGCACCCACCACCAATCTTATCTCAGGAGTACGGAATTTGACCAAACCGGCATGCAGAGAGGTCATATCGACACTAGACACCTGGATAGGAGGGGACAGGGGAATCAAAGAAGGCACAATTTGGGAAACAAATTCAAAATCAATAAAGTTGGCGGCTGAACCAGAATCCAAGAAAGCCTGTCCAACACGTGAGGCTGACTGGAAAGAGACGGTGCAGGGCAAAAATACTCTAGAAACATTAGGGAGTACCTGAGCTCCTAGACAGTCCTCCCGATAACTGTCTAGGAGCAGAAGTTTTCCTGCTGAGGTTTTCTTCGGACAGGAATTCAGCAGATGATCCGGACTCCCGCAGTAGAAGCACAAATGATTCCTCGTACGATGTTCCCTTCTCTGCTTAGGCGTAATACTGCCGAGTTCCATCGGTTCCGGTCCGGAATGGCTGGAGACCGGATTGAGGATCGGCTGAGGAGCAGGAGACACCCGAGGAGGTCGCCTGGATCTTAGACATCTATCTGCCCGGACGGCCAGGGTCATAGCTTCGTCAAGTGTTTTAGGTTCAGCATGGGCTAACAACAAATCCTTCACACGGTCAGACAGTCCAGTCATAAAAAGGTCTTTCAAAGCCCTATCATTCCACCCGGAGTCGGTCACATATTGTCTAAAACTAGCACAGTAATTTTCTGCCATCTGTCCACCCTGGCGTAGAGACAATAACTGGGATACAGCTAACGCTGGGCGATCTGGCTCATCATATATCTGACCCAGAGCAACAAAAAACTCGTCAAGGTATGAGCGCAAAGGAGAGGCAGTGGGTAAAGAAAAGGCCCAGGTTTGGGGGTCTCCGCGCAGGAGAGACATAACCAAACCCACCTTTTGCGCTTCCGTTACAAACGACCGAGGTCGTAAAGAAAAATACAAAATACATCCTTCCCGAAACAGAAAAAATTTCTTACGGTCACCGTAAAAAAAATCAGGAAGGGGGACCTTAGGTTCAGGTGCAGGTGTAGGAACTTGGGGTGCAGACACAGGAGCCGAGGCCTGCATGTTTTCCTGAACCTGAAGGCGTATAGCAAGATCCTGAACCAAATTGGTCAAGGCCTGGACCTGAGATACCACCACTGACATTTGCTCCATAGGTGGAATAAACGTAGCTGGCCGTATACAGGTTGCAGGTTTATTTCGGGCCAGTGGCCGGTTTTTCTGTCAAGGTTGGGGTACACAGAGAAGGGGAATGTGATCCCTGAGCTCTCCCAACCCCTGTCCCTGCCTACTTGCCTCCGTGTCCTAGGCGACACGGCGACAACCACGAGGACTGCAATTACTCTGACTAAGGTGCAGGGATAAGGGAAAACAAACAGAGACGAACAAAACACAGAAGAGTAGTCAACTAGCCGCGTCAGAAAACCAGAGATAACGTAGGTACAAATCGGAAGACGGTAGAGTAGTCAGGTACGAGCCAAGGGTCAAATATAAGCAGTCAGGATACAAACGATAGAAATGCACAAGCAGGTGAAGCAAGGATTTGCAAAAACCGGCAAAGAGCAGAGAGGAAGGTAGGTATTTATGCAGGAAGATATCCCACCCCCAGGTTCTGAATGGACCAGATTCTGAGAAGCCACTCAGCCCAGCACCTGAGTATTAACCCTAAGTAGACAAACAAAACATGAAGATGTCCACTATGTCTCAGGGTATGTGAGTTATTTTCAGTACATATTCACATTGGGATGTTTTTGTCCACAGCATTTTTTGGATCATTGTGTGAGACATTGTTGTATCTTCTATTGCTGTGCATTACTCAGTGATCATCATTCAATATCTTAGGATATGTCTATTACTATTTAGCTTATGTTGATTGCTGCTTTTCCCCTTGCGATATATGATAACGCTGAATTATCCTAGTGACTTTATGGTGATGTGTAGAGATGAGCGAGCATACTCGTCCAAGCTTGGTGCTCGTTCGAGTATTAGGGTACTCGTAAGTGCTCGCTGCTCGGACGAGTATCTCGCCATGCTCGAGGAAATGGCAACTTCCGCATCGTGCTTTTTTGGCCCCGATAAACTCAGCCAATCACAAGCCAGGAGACTCTGCGGTACACCCAGCATCACATGGGGCCCTTACATGTCAATAGCAGGGGTTGGCTGGCCTGATCAGGTGACCGGGGAATATACTACTGACTGGCCGCGGTGCTCGGCTCAGATGCCGTCTGGATGTCGTTAGGGATAGAGCTGCTGCGTTTCAGGGAGAGTGTTAGGGCCTGCATTTAGTTCTCTGTTAGGCATGAATCACCCACAAAGAACCCAACAGCCCTTCTAAGGGCTACAAGAATTTTTTTTTTGTCTCCTGGCTTGGCTGGCTGGCTGGCACTAGTAGTGCAGCTATCGCCATATATAACCCCCTTTTTTTTTAATGTTATATCTCAGTGATACAAATCCATTGCACACAGCAGTGTGGAACCATTCTGTGTGTCACAGTTCAGTCCACTCACTACAATCCGTATTTTCTGTCCAAATGACACATTCTGTACGTCACTTAATACAACCAAGTCTTTTGCTGCCTGTCATGTGTATAGCTTGATCCCAAAAATCTCTGTGCGACATTTGTCTGGGTCACAGTCTAAATAGCCACCGTCAGTAGGGTTTCAGTTAGCTCTACGATAGTTTCTGCACGTCACGTTCCAAAAAAAAATAAATCCAAAAATAAAAAATAAAAATAAATAGTTTTTTTGTTGTTTTATCTCAGTGATACAAATCCATTTCACACAGCTGCATGGAACCATTCTGTGTGTCACAGTTCAGCACACTCACTCCAATCCGTATTTTCTGTCCAGGTGACACTTTCTGTACGTCACTGAATACAGCCAAGTCTTTTGCTGCAACGTATATAGCTTGATCCCAAAAATCTCTGCGCGACATTTGTCTGGGTCGCAGTCTAAATAGCCACCATTAACAGGGTGTGAGTTAGGTCTACGATAGTTCCTGCACGTCACGTTCCCAAAAAAACAAAACTAAAAAAAAAAAATATATAAAAAAAATAGATAAAAAAATTAGTTTTTTTTATTGTTTTAGCTCAGTGATACAAATCCATTTCACACAGCTGCGTGGAACCTTTCTGTGTGTCACAGTTCAGCACACTCACTCCAATCCGTATTTTCTGTCCAGGTGACACTTTCTGTACGTCACTGAATACAACCAAGTCTTTTGCTGCAACGTATATAGCTTGATCCCAAAAATCTCTGCGCGACATTTGTCTGGGTCGCAGTCTAAATAGCCACTATTAACAGGGTGTGAGTGTCAGGGAAATATTTTTTTTATCCCTTACTTCAATTGATTGTCTCTGTCCAAATTAGATTTTGAGTGCATGCGTCGACGATAAGAACTCCAGACCACACAGAATGTTGCTGGTTTGAAATCCCATACACTTCTCTTTATTTTCAGGAAGCACTGTCTCATTTTAATTCTCTGATTTAGGAGTGATTTAGGAGTGGTTATCAAATCACATGTATCTCCATACCATATTATAATTGGATGTCCAGAATATATAACCTTTTTTGGACATAGAGCATAAATTTATGAAATCACAAAACAGGATATATGTATACAATAGGTTTCTTTTGCATCTGAGCAGTCTAATTCAGGCGTTGGCTGACTAATATTCTCTTCGTTATTCAAAACAGGAACTAGGTGCTTCTGTCTGAAGGCCTATCTTGCGTAAGCTGTTCCAAGCTAAAAACAATCTTGTTACGTTATCTGGGTAAGGTGATTGTTAAATGCATAACATAAGATGTAGCAGATGAGATGTAACAGATTTCCATGTTTTTTCTTATTTCTCACCTTCACAGTCCCCCCTAAAAACATTGAAATCTGTCCTCTATCTTTCCCTAAAATTCAAACTCATGTTTCCTTTGAATGTCTGTAGATCTGAGCGGGAAGGGGATTGGGAGGCTTCACCAGTTTGAGACGAGTCTCCCCTTGCGAGGGACCCCCCTTTGCAGCTGGACTTCTCAGATCGCCATTCATTCCCTCTGGTTGTCCCTCTCTCTCTCCCTGTCACCCCACCCACAGCTTTCCATGTGAATCACGGTTTTCAATGGGGGAACATTCTTTATGGAATTTTCTTCCATGAAGGTGAGGCGTTCTTCCTCCAAACAAGTAAAAGTTGGTGCAACCTGATCTGCCCCTTTTATTAACAGTTTTTTAAAGCAAGAGATAACACACAGTACTATAATTATTAATATCAACAACACAACTCCTAAGACCATTCCTGCCTGAGCCAACCATTTCTTCCATCCATTCATCCAAGAGAAATACTGGTCCCATGGATCAGTAATCCCTGAATTTCTTTTAAGTTCCTGGGAGAGGTTGTCTAACTTTTTTATGGCCAAAGTTACCTTCCCGCTGGGTCCTGTATTGTCGGGGATATAAGTGCAGCATACATCTCTTATCATTTTGCAGACTCCCCCTTTCTCTGCCAATACCATGTCGAGGGCCATTCTATTTTGAAAGGCCATGATGGAGGCGGGTCCCAGCTGATCAGCCAAACCCTGTAAAGCATCTCTGTTGATTATAATATATGTAATTTATCCAATCTACATTTTTATTGATTGTTACTTGGGGAAGAAGTGATTCGAACCCTGCTTTTACTTGATCTCTAGCTTTCAATTCACTTGGTACCCCCCTTGGTACTCCTATTGCATCTATATAGACATGGGGATTAAAGCTTCCTTTGGGTTGAGAGTCACTAGACCTTTTATGTCTGATATTATGGTTTTGTTTTATTTCACTTCCTTCCAGGGGCATTATATGTAAAGGCATTATAGCTTTGGCCAGAGTACATTTCCCTGTCCAATTTCCCTCAATCCTGGATCTTATTTTCGTATCTCCACAGATCCAGAAAATGTCCGCTACTGATTGTATCTGATTTAAAAGTTGGTCTCTTGAGACATTACCATAGGTACCGCAATAACCTGACCCAAATTTACCGAAATCTCTATCCCCATCAGTATTGCTAAAAAAAGTATAATTACCAGGGTAAATGGTAATTCCATAACTTGGAGTTGGTTTTTGAGTGACTATGGGATATTTCATTTTCCACATTTCGCAATCTGGATTAGAGATAGTTTTGTTAGTAAACAGGCTGAGGAAACACTCTTCTGTGGCCGGATTCAAGTGTAAAGGGACTGAACCAAGATGTGGATGGGCTCCAGAACAGACATAACAATTTGATTTATTATTTTGCATGACAGAATATTTCATCCATTCTAACCAGAAATTAATGTCATTATATCCTGTCTCTACTGCATAGGTATCCTCTAATGTGGGATTTGAGATGGCTATCATCTCTCCATTTTTTTGCATGTGAATAGAGATGAGCAAGCATACTCGTCCGAGATTGGTGCTCGTTCGAGTATTAGGGTACTCGTAAGTACTCGCAGCTCGGACGAGTATCTCGCCATACTCGAGAAAATGGCAACTTCCGCATTGTGCTTTTTTGGCGCCTATAAACACAGCCAATCACAAGCCAGGAGATTCTACGGTACACACAGCATAACGTGGTGCCCTTACATGTCGATAGCAGGGGTTGGCTGGCCTGATCAGGTGACCCTGGAATATACTAGTGACTGGCCGCGGTGCTCGGCTCAGATGCCGTCTGGATGTCGTTAGGGATAGAGCTGCTGCCTTTCAGGGACAGTGTTAGGGCCTGAATTTAGTTCTCTGTTAGGGAAGAATGACCCACAAAGAACCCAACAGCCCTTCTAAGGGCTAGAAGAAATTTTTTTTTGTCTCCTGGCTTGGCTGGCTGGCTGGCACTAGTAGTGCAGCTATCGCCATTAGAGATGAGCGAGTAGTGTTCGATCGAGCCGGTATTCGATCGAATACTACGCTATTCGGCATACTCGATTTCAATCGAGTATAACGGCGATGGCGCACTTAGAATTTGTTTCCCCTCCCACCTTCCCTGGCGCTCTTTTTCCACCAATCAACATGCAGGGGGGGTATGACAGGCCCGCGGAGCACGCTGGCAGCGCGAAAACAGCGTCTACATGGATTGGCTGGAAAAACCATGTGACCTCGAATATTAAAAACTCAGCTCTTCCTGCTCGTTCGCATATGCTGCGTGAACTTAGTCAGGGACAGAGGCTGGAGAAGGGACAGAACGGTTGCTGTATTCAGGGATAGCTGCTGGAGTAGGGACAGAGAGAGGCATTAGTGGTGTATTAGGTGCTCTGCTACATACAAAACTATATTTGGCACTACTGTTCTGCGTTCTTTTTGGCTGCAAAACCCTGTTATATACCTAGTGTGTATATGCACCATCTGATCTGGCAGTATACGGCTGTGAATTTTATTTTTTTTTTAAATACAGTTTATTTGGCTCTAGTGTTCTGGGTTCTGTGTGCCTGCAATACCCTTTTTGTATACCAGGTGTAAATACCCACCGTCTGACCTGTTAGTACACGGCTGTGTACCTAGAAGTATAAAAAAAAAAAAAGCCTTTTCATTGGCACCTGTACTTTGCGTTCTCTTGCAAAATAATTGTATATACGTAGTCTTCATACACACCGTCTGATCTGTTAGTACACGGCTCTGTACCTAGAAATATAAAAAAAAAAAAAGCCTTTTCATTGGCACCTGTACTTTGCGTTCTCTTGCAAAATAATTGTATATACGTAGTGTTCATACACACCGTCTGATCTGTTAGTACACGGCTATGTACCTAGAAATATAAAAAAAAAAAAGCCTGTTCATTGGCACCTGTACTTTGCGTTCTCTTGCAAAATAATTGTATATACGTAGTGTTCATACACACCGTCTGATCTGTTAGTACACGGCTGTGTACCTAGAAATATTTTTTAAAAAAAGCCTTTTCATTGGCACCTGTACTTTGTGTTCTCTTGCAAAATAATTGTATATACGTAGTGTTCATACACACCGTCTGATCTGTTAGTACACGGCTGTGTACCTAGAAATATATAAAAAAAAGCCTTTTCATTGGCACCTGTACTTTGCGTCTCTTGCAAATAATTGTATATACGTAGTGTTCATACACACCACTCCTGATCTGTTAGTTACACGGCTGTGTACCTAGAAATATAAAAAAAAAAAAGCCTTTTCATTGGCACCTGTACTTTGCGTATCTCATTGCAAAATAATTGTATATACGTAGTGTTCATACACACCGTCTGATCTGTTAGTACACGGCTGTGTACCTAGAATATATTAAAAAAAAAGCCTTTTCATTGGCACCTGTACTTTGCGTTCTCTGCAAAATAATTGTATATACGTAGTGTTCATACACACCGTCTGATCTGTTAGTACACGGAGCTGTGTACCTAGAAATATAAAAAAAAAAAGCCTTTTCATTGGCACCTGTACTTTGCGTTCTCTTGCAAATAATTGTATATACGTAGTGTTCATACACACCGTCTGATTCTTGTTTAGTCACACGGCTGTGTAC
>ONZH01002320.1:0-48241 GCA_900303285.1 Rhinella marina
CCCCCTCGTGCAACTTCCATCACTGCGGGGCCCGCTATCAGCAGGAGGGACAAGTATCGGCGGATGTTGCGGGAGTACCTGGCAGACCGTACCCCTGTCCTCCCCGATCCCTCGGCGTCCTACACTTACTGGTCTCCAAGTTGGACACGTGGCTGGAACTTTCCCTGTACGCCTTGGAGGTGGCTTGCCTGCCCTGCCGCCAGCGTGCTATCAGAAAGGGTGTTCAGCGCAGCCGGGGGCATTATAACCGATAAGCGCAGCCGCCTGTCAACCGACAGTGGCCAACAGGCTGACGCTAATCAAAATGAACAGCAAGTGGATTGACCCGGACTTTGCTTCTCCAACAGTGGAAAGCAGCCAAAAGTGAAGTGCCATCTGTATGAAGTGCCATTTCCTCCTCCACCTCCTCCTCCTTAACCGCCGTAGAATTGCTCCGTAAAAAAAAAAAAAAATATATATTTATGGCTCACCTCTTGGGCCTACAAACAATTTTTAAGAGGTCTCACCTCTTGGCCTACAAACAATTTTTAAGAGGTCTCACCTCTTTAGCCTCCACACAATTTTTAAGAGGTCTCACCTCTTTGGCCTCCACATAATTTTTAAGAGGTCTCACCTCTTGGGCCTCCACATAATTTTTAAGAGGTCTCACCTCTTGGGCTACAAACAATTTTTCTCATGGCTCACCTCTTGGGCCTACAAACAATTTTTAAGAGGTCTCACCTCTTTGGCCTCCACATAATTTTTAAGAGGTCTCACCTCTTGGGCCTACAAGCAATTTTTATCATGGCTCACCTCTTTGGCCTACAAGCAATTTTATCATGGCTCACCTCTTGGGCCTACAAGCAATTTTTATCATGGCTCACCTCTTGGGCCTACAAGCAATTTTTATCATGGCTCACCTCTTGGGCCTACAAGCAATTTTTATCATGGCTCACCTCTTGGGGCCTACAAGCAATTTTTTATCATGGCTCCACCTCTTGGGCCTACAAACAATTTTTAAGAGGTCTCACCTCTTGGGCCTACATACAATTTTTATTATGGCTCACCTCTTGGGCCTTAATACAATTTTTTAAGAGGTCTCACCTCTTTGGCCTCCACTTAATTTTTTTCGAGGGCTCACCTCTTGGGCCTCCATATAATTTTTTCGAGGGCTCACCTCAAGCTAACTTTGCGCACTCATTAAAATATTTTCACAACAAGGACCTAAGAGCCCTCGATGGGAGAGCTTTGTGTGGGGGCCTGTTATAGGGAAGAGATGCGGCCCTGCGGGCTCTAGCCTGCCTTCTCCATGAGCCTCTGGCCAGCCCACGGCCTCTTCCTGCCTTTTGCGGGTCCTACGCATCCCTCAACATCCCCACTGCTTTTACCTGCTAGACATGACACTGGGCCAGGTCGGGTCACTGACTTCGTCATACTCAACCACCTCCTCTTACACTGCCTCACTTTGCCTCCAACAGCCTCCCTTGCTGGCAACTGTGTCTCATCATCGTCCCTAATCATTTTACACTTAGTGCCCGTTCCACACCACCATCAGCTAGAGATGGAGCTTGCTCCAGTGTTTGGGCATCAGAACAAACAAAATCCTCAGATAGCTCCTGCGATTCTTGCATGGGTGGGAACACTGGGTTGATAACATTGGGCAGGGTGGGAGGAAGGAGGGTCAGAGTGAGGTCCCTGCAGTTTCTGCAGGCTATCGACGAGACTGGACTTTGTGGACTTGACTGGGTGGTGGACAGATTTAACAAATCTAGAAGGAGAAGGAGGGGTTTGCCGAGCTGTCTGTAAGGGTTGCGGAAATCCAGACAGAACCAAGGCCCAAAACTTGGGTGGGGGTAGCAGGTTTGCCCGTCCCCACCTCCACAACATTCACCCAGTGTGCTGTCAGGGAGATGTAGCATCCCCGGCTCAAACCAAAGTGTTGGTGGTCAAATGGCCTTTTGCAGTAACCGTGTTACTCGGGTGTGGATGATGTTTTGGGACATGTGCCTGGGCAAGGCAGGGATGGCACAGAGGGAAAAATAGTGATGGCTTGATTGCTTTCCCCCTTGCCTATGCCATCTGTGGTTGTCATAGGCAACGTGATTTTAAGGGGTGCAGAATTTTATCTTCTTTTTTTGTCTAGTTTGGCTTGGGGTCCATGGCAATGTAGAGGAAAGAAGGTTTCCTTGTATGGTCTCACTTTACAGAGAGGTTATATTGTCTTTGGAGTGTATTGTTGAGAGGCTGTGATAGTGGCGTAATAGTGCGACTTGGGCGCGTTATATGCACCCAGACATGCTTCCCCTGCTGTCCCAGTTGCATTCCAGCAGTGTTGGCATCCTTTTCTGAGGTTCAGGGTGGACTTGGTGACCTCCAAGTGGTCGAATTGAGATTTCCAAGTGGCGAGCATTTTTTTCCCATAGACTTTAATGGGATTCAATATTCGGTCGAATAGTAGAATATCGCGGTCTATTCGAATCGAATTTCGAACTTTCGAATATTTCACTACTCGCTCATCTCTATTAAAGAGGCCTTAAATTCTACTCCCGCAGGGAAAAGCCCAGGCTCTGATGGGCTCCCGATCATTTATTACAAAAAGTTTTTTGACATTCTCGATCCCCAAATGGTGAAATATTTTAATGCCTTATGGGATGGTCACTTGCCAGCCAAACAATCCCTTGAAGCCCACATCGTGGTGTTGCCTAAACCTGGCAAAGATCCAGAACTGACTAGTTATAGGCCAATTTCCCTTTTAAATATGGACATCAAATTATGGGCTAAAATATTAGCGGTGCGCATTGCTCCCTTGCTCTGGAAATTAACATCCCCTGAGCAAAAGGGTTTTGTGAAGGGCAGGGAAGGCAGAGACAGCACCTTTAGAGTGATACAAGCCATTGAATATGCCAATCGCACGGGGTCCAGATTAGCGCTTCTCAGCACTAACGCTGAGAAAGCTTTTGATCGGGTAGACTGGTGGTTTATGGAGATGGTACTGTGTAAGTTCGGCTTTCCCGATTCTTTTCGAACTGGTGGTTTATGGAGATGGCACTGTGTAACTTCGGCTTTCCCGATTCTTATCTTTATACTCCTTTCCCTACGCTAGAGTTAGAGTCAATGGTGTTCTCTCACCCAGATTTGACATATTGAATGGCACTAGACAAGGGTGTCCTCTGTCTCCCTCCCTCTTCATACTATGCCTAGAGACACTGATTCAGGCTATTAGGCAAAACTGGGCAATTCAGGGTTTAGTAACCAAAAAAGGTATTGATCACGTAGCCGCCTTTGCGGATGACATGTTAATATTTATATCAGATCCCATCAAAGCCTTCCCAGCTCTGCTCGATTTATTTGACCACTTTGGCTCCTTGACCAATTTTAAGGTCAATTTTACCAAATGTTCTGTATTGGGCATAAATGTCCATCGAGAAGACAGAACCTTATTATCACAATTATATCCATTCCAATGGCCCACCTCACACATGTCTTATTTGGGGATTAACATTTCCAGCAACACGGAGGACCTATTCCAACTAAATTATCCTCCTTTATTAAAGGGGTTATCCCACGAATAATGTAAAAATGAAAATCAGACATCATATAGCACATGACAACCTCTTTCTAACAAAGCAAGAACCAGCTCTGTACCTCACATGGATCCACAGATCTCCACATTCATTGCTCTGCTAGATTCATATCAAGCTGACAGCTCGGGGAGTGTCTTTTCTGCTGCAAGCTCAGGAGGCGTGTCCATGCTCTGCCTATCACAGCTCAGGAGGCAGTTAAAAGTTGAAACTGAGCATGTGCGGCCTGCTCAGTGAGCAGGTCAAAGAAATAAGAAAGTAAGTGGTCCTATACAGATACACTTTATTGAATAACTCAGTAGCTGTACAAAATTTTTAATGACAAGCAATTACAAAAGTATTTAGATCCAGGTGCTGGTTTGAAAGCTGTATAATATTTTTCGTGGGACAACCCCTTTAAGGGATATTAAACATCAGCTAGCCGGATTAGATATCCCATTCATGACTTGGACAGGGCGGAAAAATCTACTCAAAACTTACATAGCACCTAAATTGTTATATCTCATGCAAGCCGCCCCTATCTACTTGCCACCACATTTCTTCTATCAAGAAATTATTTGCTTCTTTTATTTGGAAAAACTCGCGTACTAGGCTTGCTTATAAATAGAGATGAGCGAATCCTAAAAGATTCGGGGATTCGGTATTCAGCCCGAATCCCACCGCGGGATTCGTGGATTCGGGCCGAATCACAAATCCCATTAAAGTCTATGGGAGACCCGAATCTTTTTGCAGGGGCCAAAGGTTCTGCACAGTCAAGTTTGCCCCAACATGTGAAAACCTCAGAAAATGATGGAAACACCTTGGAAATGCATAGGAAACACCAGGGGCACCATGTAGGGATGCCTCTGAGGCTCCCTAAGGGCTCATTCAGATGTCTGTTTGGTGTTGTCCGTGTTTTGCGGATCCGCAATTTGTGGATCCGTAAAAGCACGGACAGCGGCCCATGTGCAGTCCGCAATTTGCGGAACGCACATGATAGAAATGCCTTTTCCTGTCCGTGGATCCGGACAAGAATAGGACATGTTCTATTTTTTTCCGGACACACGGAACGGAAGTGCGGATGCGGACGGCACACAGGTCTGATGGGGGCACATTAAGCCTATCTGAGGCTCCGATGCTCTGGGCCCAATACCTCTGGGGGGGCCCAGCAGGGATGGCCTTAGTACAATCAGGCGAATACAAGTGAGCGCTTCCATTATGGAGTCTGATGGGGGCACATTAAGCCGATCTGAGGTCTGATGGGGGCACATTCTGATGATCTGAGGTCTGATGGGGGTATATTTTGCTGATCTGAGGTCTGATGGGGGTACATTCTGCTGATCTGAGGTCTGATGGGGGAACATTCTGCTGATCTGAGGTCTGATGGGGGCACATTAAGCCGATCTGAGGTCTGATGGGGGCACATTAAGTCGATCTGAGGTCTGATGAGGGCACAATACGCTGATCTGAGGTCTGATGGGGGGCAGATTAAGCCTATCTGAGGTCTGATGGGGGCAGATTAAGCCGATCTGAGGTCTGATGGGGGAACATTCTGCTGATCTGAGGTCTGATGGGGCACATTCTGTTGATCTTAGGTCTGATGGGGGTACATTCTGCTGATCTGAGGTCTGATGGGGGCACATTCTGTTGATCTGAGGTCTGATGGGGGTACATTTTGCTGATCTGAGGTCTGATGGGGGTACATTCTGCTGATCTGAGGTCTGATGGGGGCACATTAAGCCCATCTGAGGTCTGATGGGGGCAGATTAAGCCGATCCGAGGTCTGATGGGGGAACATTCTGCTGATCTGAGGTCTGATGGGGGCACATTCTGTTGATCTGAGGTCTGATGGGGGTACATTCTGCTGATCTGAGGTCTGATGGGGGCACATTCTGTTGATCTGAGGTCTGATGGGGGCACATTCTGCTGATCTGAGATCTGATGGGGGTACATTCTGCTGATCTGAGGTCTGATGGGGGTACATTTTGCTGATCTGAGGTCTGATGGGGTACATTCTGATGATCTGAGGTCTGATGGGGGAACATTCTGCTGATCTGAGGTCTGATGGGTGCACATTAAGCCGATCTGAGGTCTGATAGGGGCACATTAAGCCGATCTGAGGTCTGATGAGGGCACAATACGCTGATATGAGGTCGGATGGGGGCACATTAAGCCTATCTGAGGCTCCGATGATCTGGGCCCAATACCTCTGGGGGGCCCAGCAGGGATGGCCTTAGTACAATCAGGCGAATACAAGTGAGCGCTTCCATTATGGAGTCTGATGGGGGCACATTAAGCCGATCTGAGGTCTGATGGGGGCACATTCTGATGATCTGAGGTCTGATGGGGGTATATTTTGCTGATCTGAGGTCTGATGGGGGTACATTCTGCTGATCTGAGGTCTGATGGGGGAACATTCTGCTGATCTGAGGTCTGATGGGGGCACATTAAGCCGATCTGAGGTCTGATGGGGGCACATTAAGTCGATCTGAGGTCTGATGAGGGCACAATACGCTGATCTGAGGTCTGATGGGGGCACATTAAGCCTATCTGAGGTCTGATGGGGGCAGATTAAGCCGATCTGAGGTCTGATGGGGGAACATTCTGCTGATCTGAGGTCTGATGGGGGCACATTCTGTTGAACTTAGGTCGGATGGGGGTACATTCTGCTGATCTGAGGTCTGATGGGGGCACATTCTGTTGATCTGAGGTCTGATGGGGGTACATTTTGCTGAGCTGAGGTCTGATGGGGGTAAATTCTGCTGATCTGAGGTCTGATGGTGGAACATTCTGCTGATCTGAGGTCTGATGGTGGAACATTCTGCTGATCTGAGGTCTGATGGAGGCACAATACGCTGATCTGAGGTCTGATGGGGGTACATTAAGCCTATCTGAGGTCTGATGGGGGCAGATTAAGCCGATCCGAGGTCTGATGGGGGAACATTCTGCTGATCTGAGGTCTGATGGGGGCACATTCTGTTGATCTGAGGTCTGATGGGGGTACATTCTGCTGATCTGAGGTCTGATGGGGGCACATTCTGTTGATCTGAGGTCTGATGGGGGAACATTCTGCCATCTGAGGTCTGATGGGGGCACATTAAGCCGATCTGAGGTCTAATGGGGGCACATTAAGTCGATCTGAGGTCTGATGGGGGCACAATATGCTGATCTGAGGTCTGATGGGGGCACATTAAGCCTATCTGAGGTCTGATGGGGGCAGATTAAGCCGATCTGAGGTCTAATGGGGGCACATTCTGTTGATCTGAGGTCTGATGGGGTACATTTTGCTGATCTGAGGTCTGATGGGGGTACATTCTGCTGATCTGAGGTCTGATGGTGGAACATTCTGCTGATCTGAGGTCTGATGGGGGCACAATACGCTGATCTGAGGTCTGATGGGGGCACATTAAGCCTATCTGAGGTCTGATGGAGGCAGATTAAGCCGATCCGAGGTCTGATGGGGAACATTCTGCTGATCTGAGGTCTGATGGGGGCACATTCTGTTGATCTGAGGTCTGATGGGGGTACATTCTGCTGATCTGAGGTCTGATGTGGGCACATTCTGTTGATCTGAGGTCTGATGGGGGCACATTCTGCTGATCTGAGGTCTGATGGGGGTACATTCTGCTGATCTGAGGTCTGATGGGGGTACATTTTGCTGATCTGAGGTCTGATGGGGTACATTCTGCTGATCTGAGGTCTGATGGGGGAACATTCTGCTGATCTGAGGTCTGATGGGGGCACATTAAGCCAATCTGAGGTCTGATGGGGGCACATTAAGTCGATCTGAGGTCTGATGAGGGCACAATACGCTGATCTGAGGTCTGATGGGGGCACATTAAGCCTATCTGAGGTCTGATAGGGGCAGATTAAGCCGATCTGAGGTCTGATGGGGGAACATTTTGCTGATCTGAGGTCTGATGGGGGCACATTCTGTTGATCTTAGGTCTGATGGGGGTACATTCTGCTGATCTGAGGTCTGATGGGGGCACATTCTGTTGATCTGAGGTCTGATGGGGGTACATTCTGCTGATCTGAGGTCTGATGGTGGAACATTCTGCTGATCTGAGGTCTGATGGGGGCACAATACGCTGATCTGAGGTCTGATGGGGGCACATTAAGCCGATCTTAGGTCTGATGGGGGCAAGGGACTGTTAGTTTAGTGATGTAAAAGCTGGGGACAGATTTCCTTTAACATAGGAGTCCCCTT
Source organism: Rhinella marina (assembly GCA_900303285.1). NCBI lineage: Eukaryota > Metazoa > Chordata > Amphibia > Anura > Bufonidae > Rhinella > Rhinella marina. The sequence goes on from ONZH01002320.1 coordinate 7,750, forward strand.
TTTTACTCCTATTAATCCTATATTTTACTGCATTATGTGGTAGAGTATTTAGAGTAGGGTATGTAGAAAGTCTATTGTACTGTACTTAACAGCATAGATGATCTAGCAGTTTATATAGTCATCTTGCTAATACAGTATTATAACCACAACTAGTAGTATGTGCCTGTGAAGTTGGAAATGTGCGGTTGGGAAGCCAATAAGTGGGGGGCCCACTCAAGTATGTTTTGCCCCCCCATGTGCTGAACCTCTAGCTATGCCTCTGATCAGGCCCTAGTGAGCTGTACCCAGAAAAGCCTGATAGATTACAAACTGTTTTTGTCATGACTTATCTGTACTATTGATTTTATGCAAATTTGTTTAAAGTTATCACTTAAACATGCTCCATGTATGAGGGAGTCGGAGTCAGGGGAAATTGAGGAGTCGAAGTCGGAGTCGGGGCTTTGGCTTACCGACTCCACAGCCCTGCTTCTCAATCTACCTAACTCTTCTTGCTTACTTCTTAAAAACAATCTCTCCTCCTTTCTCATTATGGCAGCCAAGTTAATTATACCCACCTATTGGCTTAGCGACATTACTCCTACTTTAGGAGATTGGATTCTGAGAGTTCTGTATACACTAGAAGAGCTCTTTAGTTGGGCATCTCTGTCCCACGATAAATTTCTCAAAACTTGGTTGCCGTGGCTTGATGGGCATCCCCGACTCTCCGCCAGAGACAATAGCTAAACCATCTTCTAATACTACCATGCTATTATGGACAAATGTCTATTGGGTCCTCTTCTTTCTTCTTTCTTTCAAACATTTGGGATATATGTATGTATGCTATGATATGGTTACATGTCCTTGATATTACACATGCTTGTTCATTATCTGACTTACTTATGTCCAATTACTGGCTATTGCATAGCCTTCCATTACTTATGTTAAATTCATGTTATGTTCGTGTTTATATATTATTTGGTACCTACTTTCATATAAGTCTAATAAAAAGAGAATTGATAAAAAAATTATATAAAAAACAGAACAAGTAAGAGAGATAAAAGCAGCCAAGATGGAGACAGTGAGATTCATTGCCAAAGAGAGTAAAACTAACCCCAAAATGTTCTTAAATTATATAAATGGTAAAAAATTGAAACCTGAAAGTGTTGGCACATTACAGATTTATGGGGGAGGAGTTGTAGAGAACGATACGGAGAAAGCGGAGCTATTAAATATTTTTCTCTCCACTGTATTCACTGAGGGAAATGAACTGTCAGACGAAATGCAGAGTGTCAAAATAAATTCCCCATTAAAAGTGGCCTATCAAACCCAAGAAAAAGTGCAGTGGCATCTTAAAATTGTTAAAATAGGCAAATCACCAGGTCCAGATGGCATACACCTCTGTATCCTACTGTAATAGACAGACCTTTATTTCTGATATTTAAGGACAGGGAGCGGTACATCAGATTGGTACTTTGAAAATGTGGTGCCAATGTTCCAAAAGGGATCAAAAACAGAGCCTGGAAACTATAGGTCGGTAAGTCTAACATCTGTCATAGGTAAACTGTTTGAGTGTTTTCTAAGAGATGCTATTCTGGAATATCTCAATGAAAATAAGCAAATAACGCCATATTGGCACGGCTTCATGAGGAATCGGTCCTGTCAAGCTAATTTAATCCATTTCTATGAGGAGGTTAGTTCTAGAGTTGACTGCGGTGAGTCAATGGATGTCATAAATCTTGACTTCTCCAAAGCATTTTATACTGTCCCATATAAAAGGTTAGTACATAAAATGAGAATGCTTGGACTGGGAGAAAATGTCTGTATGTGGGTAAGTAAATGCCTCAGTGACAGAAAAAAGAGGGTTGTTTTAATGGTACACACTTAGATTTAGGAACACGAAATAGGACAATTTACTGCCATAGATGGATCTGGATAGATTGGAGGCTTCGGCAGAGAAGTGGCAGATGAGGTTTAACACTGACAAGTGTAAATTGTTATACACATGGGAAACAAAAATACATGTCACCAGTACATACTAAATGATAAAACACTGGGTAACACTGACATGGAAAAAGATTTAGGAATTTCAGTGGACAGAAAACTGTAGAAACCAGTGTCAGGCAGCTGCTGCCAAGGCCAATAAGATAATGGGTTGCATGAAAAGGGGCATAGATGCCCGTGATGAGAACATAGCCCTGCCACTTTACAAATCACTAGTCAGACCACACATGGAGTACTGTGTACAGTTCTGGGCTCCCATGAACAAGGCAGACATAGCAGGGCTGGAGAAGGTTCATAGGAGGACAACTAAAGTAAAAACTGGAATGGGTGGACTACAGTACCCAGAAACAACATAAAAAACTCTTTGACACTTTCCACTCCCTCCTCAGTCCTAAATTTCAGAAACCCATCACAGACATCTCTGCTGAAGACCTCGCTGCCTATTTCACAGAGAAAATAGAAAACATCCTGCATGAAATCAGCTGCCAGCCCTTAAAGAGGACCTTTCACCACTCCTGACATGCCTGTTTTAATAGCTCCATGCATTCCCCACGTACAAACAATTCTGGAGCATCTATTCTTATGGCTCCATGTTGTGCCATTCCTTTATTATATGTCCTGCACCACTTATCTCTGCACAGTTTCATTCTATCCAATCAGTGCTGTCATGTTCAGACTGTGCAGGTACACACCCCCAGCTTGTTACCTCCCCTCTGTTCCCTTACTGAAGACAAATAGAAATTCATTCATAACTTCTAGTGCAAATAATAAAGGAATGGCACAACATACAGACATAAGAATAGATGTTCCAGAGGGAGGAGTGTCAGGAGGGGTGACAGGTCCTCTTTAAGTGTTATTGATCCCCCCCACACACACACACATACATCTCCTCCAGCTCACTGTCCACATTTGACCCAGTCACAGAAGAAGAAGTCTCCTCTCTCTTTTTCTCGTCCTACCACATGCGCCTCTGACCCCATTCCCTCACACCTACTCCAGTCTCTCTCTCTGGCTGTCACCAATCACCTAACATAAATCTTCAACCTCTCCCTCTCTTCTGGTATCTTCCCCTCATCCTTCAAACACTCCATCATTACTGCACAGCTAGCTACAGACCAGTCTCCAATCTTCCCTTCATCTATAAGCTCTTGGAGCGTTTGGTCTACTCTCGCCTCATCCGCAATCTTTCTGATCACTTTCTCCTTGATCCATTACAATCTGGTTTCCGCAACCTACATTCAACAGAAACGGCCCTCACCAAAGTGACAAGTGACCTCCTGACAGCAAAACGAAACAGTGACTACTCTCTGCTCATTCTCCTTGACCTCTCTGCAGCTTTTGACACTGTAGACCACCATCTCCTATTCACCATGCTCCAGTCTATTGGCCTAAAGGACATTGCCCTCTCCTGGTTTTCTTCTTATCTCTCTGACCGTTCTTTCAGTGTATTATTCGCTGGCTCCACTTCTTCTCCTCTCCCTCTCGCTGTTGGGGTTCCTCAGGGTACAGTCCTAGGCCCTCTTGTCTTCTCTCTCTACACAGCCCCAATTGGACAGACCATCAGCAGATAAGGTTTCCAGTACCATCTCTATGCTGATGACACACAACTATACAGTCCATCCCCTGACATCCTCCTTGCTGTATTACAGAACACCAGGGACTGTCTCTCTGCCGTCTCTAATATCATGTCCTCTCTCTATCTGAAACTAAATCTTTCAAAAACTGAACTTTTTGTTTTCTCTCCATCTACTAACCTACCAAAGCCTGATATCTCCCTTTCAGTGTGCAACACCATCATCACTACTAGGCAGCACACCCGCTGTCTTGGTGTGACGTTTGACACTGGTCTTTACTTTACCCCCTATATTCAGTCTCTTGACCGCTCATGTCGCCTGCACCTCAAAAACATTTATAGAATCCGCCCCTTTCTCACTATGGAAACAACAAAAACTCTTATGGTCACCCTGATCCATTCCCGCCTTGATTATTAATTGGCCTCCCCCTCACCAGACTCTCCGCTCTCCCCTCCCCCAATCTATTCTCAATGCAGCAGCCTGAATCACCTATCTGTCCAACTGCTACTCTGATGTCTCTGCCCTGTGCCAGTCATCGCACTGGTTGTCCATAAAGTATAGAATCCGATTTAAACTGCTCTGACTGTTAATATACAGTATATGCCTGCTTTAGATGTATTCTGTATAATTTACTCTGCTTTCCCTGCTTTTTACAGGTCCACTTAGTCTGATTTATTATTGGACTAGAAAATATCTTCTTACTATATAAATATGAAGATAGATGTGACTTGAGAAAGGTCCTGTTCGATCAAAAAGTTGTTCACTAATATTTCTGGATCTTAATGTACCTTAAATATATTCATCAGATAAAGTACATACTGTATGTGATAAGCTACTGTCTCTCTGAGTACACTAAAAACCTGTCATTGCTTGAGTTCTAAACAGTGCCATGGTTTTTTCTTTTGATTTATTGTAGATTGGAATATCCCTTCACAGAAGCATCAGAGCTGTATATTTAGGGGAATCTTTCACATTAAACATGGTGATTGAGCTGCAGGCAGCGTGTTATAGAGCAGAAGGAGCTGAGCAGATTGGCATATACTTTTGTGGGAAAAGATTCAATATAACTTGTATTTCATTCACTTAAATTCCTGCTCATTCCAGGCTTTGAAGTCAAGGAGAGGTCCTATCAGTGACTGACAACCTTCCCTCTATAAAGCCTCATTCACATGTCAGTGGGACGTGTGCTGTACGTGTTCTCCACAGCACACGTCCCCGTTCATTTTAACCCCTTCAACCCTGGGCCTGTTTTCACCTTTCTGCCCAGGCCATTTTTTGCAAATCTGACATGTGTCACTTTATGTGGTAATAACTTTGGAACGCTTTTACTTATCCATGCCATTCTGAGATTGTTTTCTCGTCACATATTGTGCTTCACGACAGTAGTAAATTTTTGGCAAAATATTTCATTTTTATTTTTTAAAAAATACCAAATTTACCAAAAATTTGGAAAAATTTCCAAATTTCCAAATTTCAATTTCTCTACTTTCAAAATACATAGTAATACCTCCACAAATAGTTATTATTTTACATTCCCCATATGTCTACTTTATGTTGGCGTAATTTTATAAATGTCATTTTACTTTTTTTAGGACGTTAGAGGGCTTAGAAGTTTAGAAGCCATTTTTCAAATTTTCACCAAATTTTCCAAAACCATTTTTTTAAGCACCAATTCAGATATAAAGTGATTTTGAGGGGCTTACATAATGAAACCCCCCATAAATGACCCCATTTTAGAAACTACACCCCTCAAATTATAAAAAACTGCTGTTACAAACTTTGTTAACCCTTGAGGTGTTCCACAAAAATTAAAGGAAAATGGAGGTGAAATTTCAAAATTTCACTTTTTTGGTAGATTATTCATGTTAATAATTTTTTTCTTGCAACACAGTAAGGGTTAACAGCAAACTAAACCTCAATATACATTGCTCTGATTCTGCAGTTTACAGAAATACCCCATATGTGGTGGTAAACGTCTCTATGGGTTTGTGGCATTGGTCAGAAGGAAAGGAGCGCCATATGGATTTTGGAGGCAGATTTTGCTAGAATAGTTTTTAGGCACCATTTTGTAATTGAGAGACCCTGATGTACCCCTACAGTGGAAACCCTCAAAAAGTGACCCCATTTTGGAAACTAATACCTTCAACAAATATATTAAGGGGGGTACTGGCCACTTTGAGCCCCTAAGTGTTTTACGGAATTTGGAAACTCTTGGCTGTGAAAATGAAAAATTTCATTTCTTCCAATAAAATGTTGCTTTAGCCCCAAATTTTTTGTATTTTTATAAGGGGTAACAGGAGAAAAGCACCCCATAATTTGTTACCCATTTTCTCCTGAATACGGCAACACCCCATATGTTGTGGTAAACTGATGTGGGGCACATGGCAGGACTCAAAACAGAAGGAGCGCCATATGGATTTTACAACACAGATTTTGATGGAATGGTTTGCGGGAGCCACTGATTTTTATTTTTTTGAGTTATTGTCTTATGTGGGGGCTCATTTTTTGCGGGATGAGCTGATGCTTTCATTGGTACCATTTTGGGGTATATAAGACTTTTTGATCGCTTGGTATTACACTTTGGCTGTTTTGGCATGGTTTTTTTAATTTTTTTTTTAAAGCATTCACCAGAGAGGGCAAATCATGTGATATTTTTATAGAGCAGGTTGTTACGGATGTGGCGATACCAAATATGTCTAACTTTTTTATTTTTGGAAAGTTTTACACATTAGATGCATTTTTGAACAGAATAAAATCTTTATTTTGTGTTGCCATTTTCAGAGAGCCATATTTTTTTCAGTTTTCGGGCGATTGTCTCAGGTAGGGTATCATTTTTGCAGGACAAGATGACGGTTTAATTGGTACCATTTTGGGTCAAATACGCCTTTTTGATCGCCTGCTATTACACTTTTTGTGAGGCAAGAGGGAAAAAAATGGCTATTTTGGCATAGTTTTTTTAACAATTTTTTTACAGCATTCGTCTGGGGGGCCATCTCATGTAATATTTTTATAGAGCAGGTTGTTACGGATGTGGCGATACCAAATATGTCTAACTTTTTATTTTTGGAAAGTTTTACACATTAGATGCATTTTTGAACAGAATAAAATCTTTATTTTTGTGTTGCCATTTTCAGAGAGCCATATTTTTTTCAGTTTTCGGGCGATTGTCTCAGGTAGGGTATCATTTTTGCAGGACAAGATGACGGTTTGATTAGTACCATTTTGGGTCAAATACGCCTTTTTGATCGCTTGCTATTACACTTTTTGTGAGGTAAGAGGGAAAAAAATGGTTGTTTTGGCAGTTTTTTTTTTTTTTGCAGCATTCACCTGGGGGGCCATCTCATGTAATATTTTTATAGAGCAGGTTGTTACGAACGTGGCGATACCAAATATGTCTAACTTTTTTATTTTTGGAAAGTTTTACACATTAGATGCATTTTTGAACAGAATAAAATCTTTATTTTGTGTTGCCATTTTCAGAGAGCCATATTTTTTTCAGTTTTCAGGCGATTGTCTCAGGTAGGGTATCATTTTTGCAGGACAAGATGACGGTTTGATTGGTACCATTTTGGGTCAAATACGCCTTTTTGATCGCCTGCTATTACACTTTTTGTGAGGCAAAAGGGAAAAAATGGCTATTTTGGCATAGTTTTTTTAACAATTTTTTTACAGCATTCGTCTGGGGGGCCATTTCATGTAATATTTTTATAGAGCAGGTTGTTACGGACGTGGCGATACCCAATATGTCTAACTTTTTTAGTTTTGGAAAGTTTTACACATTAGATGCATTTTTGAACAGAATAAAATCTTTATTTTGTGTTGCCATTTTCAGAGAGCCATATTTTTTTCAGTTTTCGGGCGATTGTCTCAGGTAGGGTATCATTTTTGCAGGACAAGATGACGGTTTGATTGGTAACATTTTGGGTCAAATACGCCTTTTTGATCGCTTGCTATTACACTTTTTGTGAGGCAAGAGGGAAAAAAATGGTTGTTTTGGCATAGTTTTTTTTTTTTTTTGCAGCATTCACCTGGGGGGCCATCTCATGTAATATTTTTATAGAGCAGGTTGTTACGGACGTGGCGATACCCAATATGTCTAACTTTTTTAGTTTTGGAAAGTTTTACACATTAGATTTATTTTTGAACAGAATAAAATCTTTTTTTTGTGTTGCCATTTTCTAAGAGCCATATTTTTTTTATTTTTTGGGCGATTGTCTTAGGTAGGGTATCATTTTTTGCGTGACGAGATGACGATTTTATTAATACCATTTTTCTTTTTTTTTCTTTTTTTAACAATTTTTTTTACTTTATTGGGGGGGAAATGGCGTTTTTCTTTTTTTTTACTTGAAACTTTTATTATTAAATAAATTATTTTTTTATCTTATTTTTATCTTATAAATTATTTTTTTTATCTTATTTTTTTTTTAACTTTATTTTTTAACTTTTTTTTCACCTTTTTTTCAACTTTTGGGGGTCTGATCCCCTGCACAATGCATTACAATACTGTCGGGCTGCCATCCAAGCCATCGGGTCCCCGTCACAGCAGCGCGGGGACCCGATGGCCCCTCCGCTCGCCATCCTGAATATGCGCACACCTCATGTGCCGGGGTCAGCGCTGACCACGGCACATGAAGGGTTAATGCGCCGGCATCGGTGGGCGTTAAGTCACGTCCCGTTGCGCCGTACATGTACGGCACTGGGCGTCAAGGGGCTAATGTCTGTATTCAGACATCAGTGTTTTAGCACGGTCCATGGATCAGTGTTTTTAGCACGGATGCATGCTCTATTTTGTCCGTGTTCACGGATCCATCACGTCCATTATAGTCTATGGGTCCATGTAAACCACAAATGCAACACGGATGCCACCCGTGTTGCATCCGTGTTTCACGGATCATTAAGAACAGATGCTTTGAAAATTATTTTTCAGCTGTTTAGTGTCAGTGAAACACGGATGAAACATGGACAGAAAAAAACAGACACACGGACCCAACGCAGATCCTTCACGGACAGCTTCACGGATGCATCACTGACCACCTTCTCACGGATTTGAGCACGGACACGGATGTGTGAATGAGGCATAACTGTGCATACAGAGATAGCTGTCAATCACTGATAGGACTGTCTCCTTGACTTCAAAGCTCAGAATGAGCAGAAAATTAAATGTATATATTATATATAGTTATACTGAATCTTTTCCTAAAAACTATATACCAATCTGCGCATTTTCACAGTAACGAGTAATGTTATGTCATGTATTGTTATTTTATGTATTGTACCGAGCATACTGTAGCTGTATAGTAGCTGTGTATGGATGGCTCTACTGGGGTTAATACTCCTGGTTCGGCCCTTTGCAGGATGTTGGGTGGGGATCCAAGATCCGACTCCAGCTCAGTTGGTCAGCCTTAGGGCTCATGCACACGAATGTCTGCCGTCCATGATGACGGTGCCGTGCTGGCACTGTCTGTGTGGCCGGCACTGAAGGATGCAGACCCATTCAACCTGAATGGATCTGTGATCTGTCTGCCCCACAAAAGAAATTGAGCATGTTCTATCTTTCTGCGGTGCAGAGGCATGGACTGAAATGCTGTGGAAGTGCTGCGTAGTACTTCCGTGGCCTTCTGCTCCGTGCCTCCACTCCATATCTTCCAGATTGCGGATCCATTCAAGTGAATGTGTCCACATCTGTGATACCGTGTGCACACAGCAGGTGCCTGTATATTACATACTCACTGCATGCAATACAGGTTTGGTCGGCACACGTTCATGAGCATAAGCCCTTAGGAGAGAGTTCAGTGGGTGGAAGCTGTGCCTTATGCGCCCTCTTTTCAGACACAGAAAGATCCAGAGTCCAACAGATGTCTGTGTAAATTACTGCAAGATTAACAGAAAAGTACATGTAGAGAGAGGAAGAACTGGGAAACTTGGAATCTGCATAGCCAAGCATAGGAGTAACCTGCTACTACTACAAGATAGTGTACAAAGAGGGCCACAAATCCAATCCTTGCGGAAATCCCTACATCATTATCTGGGAGAATTCCATTGTGTACAATTGGAACAGTGACTGCTATACATTTTATACGCAGAGGTGTAGGTAGGCTTTCCTGCTCCCGGGGCAAGGATTCCCATTTGTGCCCGCCCTCCACCACGACTCACATTTATTTAAAAAGGGGTCAGGTAAGCAGCGCGCATAGTGCACCGTGGCAATTTTTTTTTACACCAAGCCACTCCTCTAACTCCACCCATTGCATAACTATACTCACCGAGTCCCACCTAATAAAATCTCTCATCAGGGCCGTATTACCAACTAGGCACCGGGGGCACGGTGCCTAGGGCGGCGGGTTGCGGGGGTGGCGGCACCCCGCCGGGTTAATCTATAATGATATTGTAAAAAAAATAATAAATTGTAAAACCATCCTGGCTTTTTATTTTTTTTTTTCCCCTGGGGGGGATGCTGTGGGAATACTAGCGTGCGCTTCCATAATGGAAGCGCTCACTAGCCTGCAGGAGGAGGGGGAGTGAAGCGCTGGTAGCGCTGTACAGTACTTACCCCTCCTCCTGCTTGCCGGCGCTGCTGTGTCCTGACTGCCAGCGTCAGGACGTACAGAGCGCCCTCTGACCTGACGCTGCAGGAGGTCAGGTGACTTCAGCGCGGGCCCCTGGAAGAGGAGAGAGCGGGGACACAGCCAGGACCAGAGGTAAGTTGTTGGTTTTTTTTTCTTGTCTGATCTGAGGTCTGAAGTGGGGGCCAAAAAAGAGATCTGGACAGAGTGGGGAATCTGAAAAGTGGCAACAGAATGGGGGGGATCTGAAATGGTGGGGACACAATGGGGGGGTTCTGAAAGGGTGGGACAGAATGGGGGGGATCTGAAAAGTGGCAACAGAATAGGGGAATCTGAAATGGTGGGACAGAATGGGGGGGGATCTGAAATGGTGGGACAGAATGGGGAGGGATCTGAAATGGTGGGACAGAATGGGGGGGGATCTGAAATGGTGGGACAGAATGGGGGGGGGATCTGAAATGGTGGGACAGAATGGGGGGGGATCTGAAATGGTGGGACAGAATGGGGGGGATCTGAAATGGTGGACAGAATGGGGGGGGGTCTGAAATGGTGGGACAGAATGGGGGGGTTCTGAAATGGTGGGACAGAATGGGGGGGTTCTGAAATGGTGGGACAGAATGGGGGGGTCTGAAATGGTGGGACAGAATGGGGGGGGGTCTGAAATGTTGGGACAGAATGGGGGGGGGTCTGAAGTGGTGGAACAGAATGGGGGGGGGTTCTGAAATGGTGGGACAGGATGGGGGGTCTGAAATGGTGGAACAGAATGGGGGGGGGGTTCTGAAATGGTGGGACAGAATGGGGGGGTCTGAAATGGTGGAACAGAATGGGGGGGGTCTGAAATGGTGGGACAGAATGGGGGGGTCTGAAATGGTGGGACAGAATGGGGGGGTTCTGAAATGGGACAGAATGGGGGGGTCTGAAATGGTGGGACAGAATGGGGGGGTCTGAAATGGTGGGGACAGAATGGGGGGGGTCTGAAATGGTGGGACAGAATGGGGGGGATCTGAAATGTTGGGACAGAATGGGGGGGGTCTGAAATGGTGGGACAGAATGGGGGGATCTGAAATGGTGGGACAGAATGGGGGGGGTCTGAAATGGTGGGACAGAATAGGGGGGTCTGAAATGGTGGGACAGAATGGGGGGGTCTGAAATGGTGGACAGAATGGGGGGGTCTAAATGGTGGGACAGATGGGGGGGGTCTGAAATGGTGGGACAGAATGGGGGGGATCTGAAATGTTGGGACAGAATGGGGGGGGGTCTGAAAATGGTGGGACAGAATGGGGGGATCTGAAATGGTGGAACAGAATGGGGGGGGTCTGAAATGGTGGGACAGAAATGGGGGCCAGAAAAGGGGTTCTGACATGGGTCCAGAAGGGGGGGGTCTGACATGGGCCCCAGAAGGAGAGTTCTATATGGGGGCCACAAGAGTATGATATGGGGCCAGAAGGGGGGTATGATTGGGGATCTAATTAGGGGTCTGAAGGAGGTCTGATTGAGGGTCTGGAGGTCTGATTGGGGGTCTGGAGGCCTAATGAGGGTCTGATTGGGGCTTTGGAGGTCTAATGAGGGTCAGATATGGAGTTTGGAGGTCTAATGGGGGTCGGATATGGGAGTTTGGAGGTCTAATGAGGATCTGATAGGGGGTCTGGGGGTCTAATGAGGGGCTGATTGGGGCTTTGGAGGTCTAATGAGGGTCAGATATGGGAGTTTGGAGGTCTAATGGGGGTCAGATATGTGAGTTTGGAGGTCTAATGGGGGTCTGTAGATGGGGGGTCTCATCTGGGGTTTGATATGGGGATCTGATCTGAAAGGTAAGGGGGGTACTGTTTTTCTGTGTGGTGCCAGTATTTTCAGGGGGGCTGTTTCTGTAGTATAGTATGGGGGGTGGGCAGGGTGAGATGTTGAGAAGGTGAGAGGATGATGGAAAAGTAGGAAAGTAAGATGTCTGTTTGTTGCACTCTTCAGAGACGAGGCACAGCTGAAAGAAGTCACCATGGCGGTCTGGTCTGACAGACGAAGAGGAAAGAGAACGTCTACATCAGAGAAGAGAAGTCACTGGATGTAAGAGGTACATATGTGGCGCTGTATGACCCTGTATTCTCTGTAGTGCTGTATGAAATGTTTTCCAAGTCTGTCTTTGAAGGGGTTGTCTTTTTTTTTTTTTTTTTGTACGAGCGCTGCTTTCTCTGCTCTGTTTACTGCTCTTCACTGCAAATTCTATGGCGAGCAGGTGAACAGAGCAGAGAAAGCAGCTCTCATATGAGCTCTGCTCTCTCTTCAAACAGCTGATCGTCAGGGTGCCGGAGGACCCCAGCCGATCTGAGACTGATGACCTCGTGAGGATAGGTCATCAGTAGTAAAAAGAGGACAACCCCTTTAACAGTAGGACTGGAGGGAAGGGATTAGGTTGAGAATTTGGCATGGGGGGGGGGGGGCGTTTCAATTTCAAGTTTTGTCTTGGGCATCAGAAAATCTAGGTGCACCAGCGGCAGGTGGGCGGGGGGGGGTACAGACTGAGGGTAGTTGGGTGTATGGGGATGGTGGGGTAGTTGGGTGGGGGTTAATTGACTTGGCAGAGGACCATTTTTAGTATCCAGGGGGTTGGGGGGGAGGATAGGTCACTGTAATAAGTCCAGGAGGAGGCTACTATGGGGGGTGGGGTAACAAGGCTACTATGTCGTTGGGGGGCTACTGAGGAGAGACTACTATGCTACTGTGGGGGGAGGAGGCTACTATGGGGGGTGGGGTAACGAGGAGAGGCTACTATGAGGTGGGGGGGTGAGAAGAGGCTACTATGGGGGGTGGGGGTAACGAGGCTACTATGGGGTGGGGGGTTCTAAGGAGAGGCTACTATGCTACTGTGGGGGGAGGAGGCTACTATGGTGTGGGGGGGGGGGCTGAGGAGAGGCTACTATGCTACTATTTGGGGCGTGGGGAATTGGTCACGTTGGGGGGGGGGGGGCGGTTGGGGCGTGTTATCACAGAGAGTGCCTAGGGCAGCATGAACCCTAAATACAGCCCTGTCTCTCATAGGGTACACAGCGGTACCAATACACCTTGCAATAAACAAAAGACCCTACCAATCCTACCTCATGCAGGGTGTCGCTGGCATCAGCGTGATGTCCTCTGGAACAAGGTCTCTGTGGTGAAAGAGAAAAAAGATGCCCATCTTTGTGCCTGTCATAGTATTTATGCTCATCTTTGTGCCCCTTCACAGTAATTATGCTCATCTTTGTGCCCCTTCACTTTAGTTATGCCCACCTTTATGCCCATTCACAGTAGTTATGTCCTCTATGTGGCCCCTCGCTGTAGATATGCCCACCTTTGTGCCCATCACAGTAGTTATGCCCATCTTTGTTACCTCTCACAGTTGTTATGCCCACCTTTGTGCCTGTCACAGTAGATATGCCCATCTTTCTGCCCCCTCACAGTAGTTATACCCATCTTTGTGACCCCATAAATGTCAACCACTGTAACCAATAAATGGCAGCACAGTGACTCCTTAAATGTCAACCACTGTAACCCATAATTGTCAGCACAGTGACCCCATAAATGGAAACTACTACACCCCATCAATGCTAGCACCATCCAATAGTTAACTTTTCCAACAGTGCTCCTTTCTCCCACTGATTTATGCCCAGCTTCCCGGGGCTGCGCTCAGTGTGTTGCCATAGTGACGCTAGTGACTCTGAGATGTCCTTGCTGACAGATTGCTTGCTAGAGGCGGTCAGCAGACTGTCTGTGCCCAGGGCACATGCCCCGCCTGCCCCCTTGCTATGCCCCTGTTATGTGTTCATGTATCTGTATACTGTGTGTCAGTTCAGTATCTTTATAGACCACTGCCGATCATCACCCACTGTGTAACATCCTCGAGGTGAATGAATTGTCAGCAGTCATGTGTAGATTGCAGTCCGCTACACACCATTCCACCTCAATAGCTTGCAGTCTTTACTATTGAAATATTACTTTTAAGAAATTTGATTAGTTACAAATTACTTTCTCAAGAATCGCATTCCATTGTGCGTAGCAGGTGAAATGATGGGGAGCGGCGATCGCTCCTCCGCCCATCATGGGACCCCTCAGATGCCATGTTCAACAATGATCGCAGCATCTGGCAGTCACATTGAGGCTTTTCAGGGGTTAATCAGGGTTTAAAAAAATACAAGCTTACCTCATCCACTTGTTTGCGGAGAGGCTGTCGCAGCAATCTCGATTGAAGAAAATGTGCTAAATCTCATGCACGCTGACGTGATGATGTCACACAAAAAAAACAACAGGAAATTAAGATTTGTGGCTGAAATTCAGATCAAAGTCAATTCATTTAACTTTGATTCGCTCAACACTACTTCTAAACGTTTCCATGCAAGGCGTATAAATACATGCAGCAAAATATATATCATCCGTATCCACCCTCCCAGCTTCCAAAGGAAAATTCTATACTAAACATACATATTATTCTACAAATGCTCAAATGCTCTCCCTTTAAGTACAAAACATCTCAGTATTTCTTGACTACTTTAATACGTACATTTTGATATAATGGAAATCAGTCTTTTTAGTCTTAAACAGTACACTGACGGATTTCATTTTGTTTTATGTAGGATTTTTTCAAGTATCAGTTTCACTTTGATGTCAAAATTCAGTCTTAAAAGTCCTGTTTTATGTAGATGTTTATATCTCAAAATCAGCTCAGTCCTAAAAAGTGTTATCAGCGAATAGCATGCTAATATCTCATCCTACTTTGGATTTACCCTGGGGATATTTAGGATTCACAACCAGCTATTTATTTGGTAAGCTCTACCGTTTCCTGCATGCTATTTCAAGCTATAAAAGTTATTGATATATGTCATATGTAGTGAGTTAAAATCTCTGAAGAATATTCTGTGCACTGCACAAGGTATGTTTCTGTATATCTATTCAAAGAGAAACTGAAGTTGTTGAGGTACTATTTTAAATATATTAATATTTTATGGATTCAGAGGCGTAGCTAGAGGTTCAGCACAGGGGGGGGGCGAAACATACTTGAGTGGGCCCCCCACTTATTGGCTTCCCAAACGCACGTTTCCAACTTCACAGGCACATACTACTAGTTGTGGTTATAATATTGTATTAGAAAGATGACTGTATAAACTGCAAGATCGTCTATGCTGCTAAGTACAGTACAATAGACTTTCTACATACCCTAGTCTAAATACTCTACCACATAATGCAGTAAAATATAGGATTAATAGGAGTAAAAAACAAGGGGACTCCTATGTTAAAGGAGACGTGTCCCCAGTTTTTACATCACTCCCCTGCCCCCATCAGACCTCAGATCAGCTTAATGTGCCCCCATCAGACCTCAGATCAGCTTAATGTGCCCCCATCAGACCTCAGATCAGCGTATTGTGCCCCATCAGACCTTAGATCAGCGTATTGTGCCCCATCAGACCTCAGATCAGCGTATTGTGCCCCATCAGACCTCAGATCAGCGTATTGTGCCCCCATCAGACCTCAGATCAGCTTATTGTGCCCCCCATCAGACCTCAGATCAGCAGAATGTGCCCCCATCAGACCTCAGATCAGCCTACTGTGCCCCCATCAGACCTCAGATCAGCATACTGTGTCCCCATCAGACCTCAGATCAGCGTATTGTGCCCCATCAGACCTCAGATCAGCATATTGTGCTCCCATCAGACCTCACATCAGCAGAATGTGCCCCCATCAGACCTCACATCAGCATATTGTGCTCCCATCAGACCTCAGATCAGCGTACTGTGTCCCCATCAGACCTCAGATCAGTGTATTGTGCCCCATCAGACCTCAGATCAGCATATTGTGCCCCATCAGACCTCAGATCAGCATATTGTGCCCCCATCAGACCTCAGATCAGCAGAATGTGCCCCCATCAGACCTCAGATCAGTGTATTGTGCCCCCATCAGACCTCACATCAGCGTATTGTGCCCCCATCAGACCTCAGATCAGCGTAATGTGTCCCCATCAGACCTCAGATCAGTGTATTGTGCCCCATCAGACCTCAGATCAGCATATTGTGCCCCATCAGACCTCAGATCAGCATATTGTGCCCCCATCAGACCTCAGAACAGCAGAATGTGCCCCCATCAGACCTCAGATCAGTGTATTGTGCCCCCATCAGACCTCAGATCAGCGTATTGTGCCCCCATCAGACCTCAGATCAGCGTATTGTGCCCCCATCAGACCTCAGATTAGCATATTGTGCCCCATCAGACCTCAGATCAGCCTACTGTGCCCCCATCAGACCTCACATCAGCCTACTGTGTCCCCATCAGACCTCAGATCAGCGTATTGTGCCCCATCAGACCTCACATCAGCCTACTGTGCCCCCATCAGACCTCAGATTAGCGTATTGTGCCCCATCAGACCTCAGATCAGCCTACTGTGCCCCCATCAGACCTCACATCAGCCTACTGTGCCCCCATAAGACCTCAGATCAGCGTATTGTGCCCCCATCAGACCTCAGATCAGCTTAATGTGCCCCCATCAGACCTCAGATCAGCGTACTGTGCCCCCATCAGACCTCAGATCAGCTTACTATGCCCCCATCAGACCTCAGATCAGCGTACTGTGCCCCCATCAGACCTCAGATCAGCGTATTGTGCCCCCATCAGACCTCACATCAGCATATTGTGCCCCATCAAACCTCAGATCTGCATATTGTGCCCCCATCAGACCTCAGATCAGCGTATTGTGCCCCCATCAGACCTCAGATCAGCCTATTGTGCCCCATCAAACCTCAGATCAGCCTATTGTGCCCCCCATCAGACCTCAGATCAGCGTATTGTGCCCCCATCAGACCTCAGATCAGCTTAATGTGCCCCCATCAGACCTCAGATCAGCGTATTGTGCCCCATCAGACCTCAGATCATCGTATTGTGCCCCCATCAGACCTCAGATCAGCGTATTGTGCCCCCATCAGACCTCAGATCAGCCTATTGTGCCCCATCAAACCTCAGATCAGCCTATTGTGCCCCCCATCAGACCTCAGATCAGCGTATTGTGCCCCCATCAGACCTCAGATCAGCGTATTGTGCCCCCATCAGACTTCAGATCAGCGTATCGTGCCCCCATCAGACCTCAGATCAGCTTAATGTGCCCCCATCAGACCTCAGATCAGCGTATTGTGCCCCATCAAACCTCAGATCTGCAAATTGTGCCCCCATCAGACCTCAGATCAGCGTATTGTGCCCCCATCAGACCTCAGATCAACGTATTGTGCCCCCATCAGACCTCAGATCAGCGTATTGTGCCCCATCAAACCTCAGATCTGCATATTGTGCCCCCATCAGACCTCAGATCATCGTATTGTGCCCCCATCAGACCTCAGATCAGCTTAATGTGCCCCCATCAGACCTCAGATCAGCGTATTGTGCCCCATCAAACCTCAGATCTGCATATTGTGCGCCCCATCAGACCTCAGATCAGCGTATTGTGCCCCCATCAGACCTCAGATCAGCCCACCCAGCCACATAAGATAAAAATAAAAAACCTTTCTTACCTGTTCTGCGCTGCGGCTGCCCTCCGGTCCGCACTCCGCTCTCTTCCCTGGCCCGCGCACACTATGACCTGACGCTCCGTGCAGCCTCAGGTCATAGTGCGCGCCGTCAGGGAAGAGAGCAGAGCGCGGACCGGAGGGCAGCCGCAGCGCAGAACAGGTAAGTAGGATTTTTTATTTTTATGGGCCCCCTTGAGTCACTGGGCCCGGAGCCGTCGCCCCCCCTGCCCCCCCCGGTAGCTACGCCACTGTATGGATTGTATTAGGTATTAATGTATTACTACTATAACACCTTCAACATAAAATACAATAAAACAAATACGAATGTTTCAGGGGTGGACACAGACAGCAGAGGGCCCATGTGCAAGGAATGTGCCTGCCCCCCCCCCCCTCTCAACATGCCGCTTAATAAATGACCCCTGAGCATCTGGGCAACACTTTTAACCTATTTACACAATTACACAATACGGACCATATGTATTTTGTGATCTGCTAATTACAGATGACGTACATGTGCCATCTGCATTCTTCTGCAGACCCATTAATTGCCTGCATGTTGCGGAGCAGTATAAGACGTCACATTTTCTATCCTGGAACAGACATACGGATGCGGAAAGCAAATGACTTCTATGTATCTGCATCCGTATGTCCGTTTTGCACAAGACAGAAGATGTGACATACCCTAAACTTCTCTGCAAAATGCAGACTGCAGACCCATTTAGGTCAATGGTTCTGCAAAAATATGTGGATGGCACATGGACCGCATCCATATCTTGCAAATATGCGGACCGCAAAATACATTAGATATTGTGAATGTAGCCTCACAGTGTGTGGGTAAGGGCTCATTCACACGACTGTATGAATGGTGCCGCATCTGTTCCGCAATTTTGTGGAACAGATGCAATCCCATTCATTTCATAGGGCCGTAAAAGATGCAGACAGCACACCGTGTAGGCATTTCTATAATGGGTCGCGGAATGCACAAGGGCAGCACCCTTGTTTTGCGGATCCGCGATTTGCAAGGTTGTGTGAATGCGCCCTCAGGGACAGTCACAGAAGGGCCAGGCAGGCTGGCAGGGACAGTGGGCACAAAGACCGCCTCCAGTTGTCACTCCAGTTGTCACTCACTGCAGACCTCACTCATTCAGCACCAAGTCTGAGGTGCTGAGCAGCTAGCTGAGGACCCGACATGGGCGGAGCTACATACGGGGCGGAGCTAGTGGTATCGCTAAATGGGAGGCGGAGCTACCTACCCCCAGTGAAGTGGCTCAGCACAGGCCTAGCTGAGCTCATTTAAAATGCTTCATGACAATGTCCACAGGCTGTAAGGAGGTGGGGCCAGGGCAGACTGAAGTAAAATAGTGAGACAAAGGTTGCCAGGGGGCCCCTTCTACGTTCTGGATGGAGTAATGAATGGTGAAGCAGGTGGCCCTGCTTCACCATTACAATCAGCTGTCTTTGCCTCCTATGGACTCAAAAACAGCTGAGCTGGAGGGCCCCCTCACACTCTGGGCTCCTGTGCAGCTGAACCGCCTGTACAGGCAGTATGTCCGCCCCTGGAATGTTTGTAGAAATTGTCACCTAACCATATAAATGCTGGTATATTTCTAACATAAAATTCTACTCAGAAGCTTCTCAAGAGAAACGATTTCTGGTTTTCTCAAGAGCAGCAGTAGGCCGTCTGGCAACATTTCTTCAGTAAATCACAATCATCAGTTTCAAAGATTCACTCCTAATAAGTTTTCATTAAAATCATGAAATAGTCAGTTAACAACATTACAGCTAATAGACTGCAAAACAGCCATCTATTTCCATGAGAGTTGCTTGTTTGGATTGTAAGCAAGCTGCACAATAATGAGAGCAACCACTGTGAAAGGAATTAAATCTGCATCAATAACAGGAGAGAAATAACCATATCATATTATTACTAGATAATAGGAAAACTCACCCATTTTATCATTGATTTCCTAGCAAGTGCTAAATCTTAAAGAGGTTATTGAGTTTTTGACATCTAGACATTTATTAGGAATCTGTTTTTCATGCAAAGTTCCAACCAACTCTGCCTTAGCCCTACTATGAAATCTCCTAGTGGGCGAGCACTTCTGTGGAGAAGAGCTTGCATACATTAATTTCCCCAACAAATTTTGTCTTAGTTTATCTGCTATAGTCATAGTTTGTGTCTAGATTTTTTTGTTTGCTATAATCTGATGCATGTCACAGTCTGAATCTTATTTTAGTCTGTTCTGCGGGCTATCTGGATTTCATCCTATTTCTTATCCAATCAGTCTTGCCTAGTTTCAGTATATATCTGCTGTGTCTGAACATTGTCTAAGTTCCTGAAGTCTATGGGGGGAATTTATCATTAGGAGAATATTTGAAGTCAGTTTTGCTTCAGTCTGTGTTGGAATACTTTGTGCCACATTTATCAAATGTCACAGGTTGTTTGATAAATGTGGCTTGTCCTTAAGGCTTCATTCACACGACCGTATTTTGTTTCCGTGTCCGTTCCGTTTTTTTTGCGGACCGTATGCGGAACCATTCATTTCAATGGGTCCGCAAAAAAAAACGGAAGGTACTCCGTGTGCATTCCGTTTCCGTATGTCCGTATTTCCGTTCCGCAAAAAAGATTGAACATGTCCTATTCTTGTCCGTTTTGCTGACAAGGATAGGCATTGTTACAATGGATCCGCAAAAAAAACGGAAACACGGATGCCATACGGAACGTCATCCGGACCGCGGACCGCAAAACACATACGGTCGTGTGAATGAAGCCTTAACCTAACACTTCTGTCTAGAGAAGCTCCTCCACTTTTCCTACTCCACCCTCCTCCTGGAGTGAGATTGCGACTATTTTGCGACTTTTTAAAAAAGTCGCAATGATAAATCTGGAGTGAAACTCATTAACATAGCTAACCACACCCACTTTCCCACCCATATTACAAACTGGAGTGAGTGGTGTACACATGCAAAAAGTTGCAAAATTTTGCGCAAAAAAGTCGCAAAAGCCCTATTTTGCGACTTTTTGATGCCAGAATTCTGGAGTGATGGTATGATAAATCAGGGCCTATGTGTTCAAGTGAATCAAGTCAGTGTGTCTGGGTTCCTGACCTGTCTATCTGCCAGTGCTCTGTTTTTTTGTCTCATTACTATATTTGGTGTTTGTCTTGGATTTGTATGGTTCTGAATAGTGCCATGCCTGTGTCTCTGGTGTTTTCACAAGTGTCTCTTACCACAGTACGTCAGCTGCTCACAACACCAAGACAATCCGAGGAAGTAGATGTCTGGTCGCTAACCCACGGCAAACTCCATATCCCTGTACAGGGGTTTAAGGGTGAAGACCAGGGAGGCTCCAGAATAATGCTCTTAGGCTAGACTTATACGACGACATGAGTCATGCGACAATAAGTGTACAACTACACTGCGATATGTGTCGCATGACATTCATATCGCAACAATGTTGCCCAACATTTTTTGTAATGATAGTCAATAGTGTTACACTGTGACATCCTGTGGCATGACAGTCAAACAGAAATCCAATTTGGATGTATTTTTTTGCGACATGTCGCATGTCACAGTGCAAGACTATTGACTATCTTTATAAAAAATGTTGCACAACTTTTCAGCGACAAGAAGTCACGTGACACATGTAACCCTAGCCTTAGGGTTTGGTCCAACATAAAAAAAATTGGAACCATTGTCTGTATGCACGTCTGTAACAATAGCTCTCTATATCTCCCTTTTTTGTTCCTATCAGACTACATTAGTGGCTTGTGTCTATAACATTTTTTTTGTCAGACACCGCCAGACACACTCATTCCATGTTAGAAGCTTCTTCTTCTCGGTCAGCAAAGGGATCTTCCTGCATATGGTCCCCCTAATTGGCTGATGAGGCTGTCTTTCAGCCTCTGAGCCAATCAAGGCAAGCCCTTCCCCCACTTCCTCCCAGGTTTTTTGGGTTTTGACATCACAACGTTCAATGTGCGCTAAAAATGACATGACATTGTTATTCTGCACCTCAATACGATTGTGGCGATACCAGACTTGAATAGTTTGGGGGTTTTTTTATTACAGCCATAACTTTTTTATATTTTGGTCTACAGAGCTGTATGAGGGCTTGTTTTTTGCAGAACAAACTGTAGATTTTATTAGTATAATGTTTATGGTATGTATGACTTCTGGTCACTGTTATTCATTTTTTTGGAGGAACAAGATGACTAACAAATGGTGAATCATGCATTTTTCATTTTTTTCCATTACGGCGTTCAGTGCCAAGGAAAATGTTTTTAATATTTTAATAGTTCATACATTTTTGAATGTGGCGATTCCTAATTTTTTACATTTTTTTTATATATTTTTATATGTAAAATTGGAAAAGGGGGTGAATTAAACTTTTATTTTTATGGCTTTTTTACTTAATAGTAAATCCAGCCCCTTAGGGGGCTAGAACCTTGGATATTTTGAACACTTATGCTATTCATCTTAATAGACATTTATTAGGGTGAAAGGGATTTTGATGTGATGTTGTGATGTGCACGAGACACAGCTCAGCAGGGAGGTTACTATGACAGCCCTGGGAAGCTTGGCGTGATTGCCATTCCCCACCATTGCAGCCAGGTGCCTGCATATGTAGCGGGTGCCATACAATTGTGGGTGCTTAATGCCGTACATGTTCGGCTCTTGGAAGGTAAAGATGAAAAAAATGAAAAAAAAAATTACATGGTCATTAAGGCTCAAAACAGGTTGCTCAGTAATGGGTTAAAGTGGTCGGATCTTATGCAGCTCTGATTTCTTATGCAGAGCTTAAATTACCCTGGAGAACCAAACATTAAATAATAAAATGGTAGCTTCATTTAGTTCATTAGTTAGAACTAAGGAAGACATATTGCTATATATTTTACTTCAGGGATGCCCAACCTGTGGCCCTCCAGCTGTTGCAAAAGTGCAACTCCCAGCATGCCTGGATAGCCTACAGCTATTAAGGCATGCTGGGAGTTGTAGTTTTGCAATAGCTGGAGGGCCGCAGGTAGAACATCCCTGTTTTACTTCAATGTTTGAACAGTATTTCGTAAGCTTTTCAGCAACCAACCGTGGTGCTTGTAGGCAGCCCAAAACGTAACATTTATCTCTAAACCTAAGCTGGGATTTTGTAGCTTTGTATCAGAAAAAGCAGCTCCAACTGGTATAAAGATACTTAAAGAAATTAAAGAAATTGTTCCATTACAAACATCCTGTAACCGTAGTGCAAGTGCTCAGCTATCTCTGGCAGTTTCATAGAGTTGAATGAAGCAGGTCATGTGTGACCGTCACTCCGTTCAAGCAGGTGAATACAGACCCACGTTATTGTATTGTTCTTGTGGAAGGGGATAATTATCTGTAATGGCAAAACCCCTTTAAGAAACATAGAATGTTAAGGGCCCTTTATACGGGCTGAGAATCGCACATATTATCGCTAACAAGCGTTCATAGCAATGCTCGTTAGCGATGATCCAACACTTGTTCATCGGTTTATCCGATTGTTTGTGCGCACAAAAATAAGATTGTGCCGCCTAAACACAATCTCCTGCTGGCAAACAACAAGTCCTTATGGGGAAGAGTGATGGTATTAGCGATCGCTCCTACCCATACTCTGGAGGAGATCATTGCATTCTCTTCTGCTATCGATCAGCAGATTGTTGGGAAAGAACGCTTCCTTTCCGACAATCAGCTGTAATATCGTCCCATCTAAAGGGACCTTTAGACATGTTTAGATCAATTCCTTAAGGTATTGTTTTATTTCTTGTAGTGTGATGCGTTTTTACTTCAAAGAAGAGCGCTTTATACAACAGATGCCTTCAATTCATCTATTTATTTGAGCATAATGATCCTAAAATACAAGCTTTCTTTATCCTATAAACTGGCACAATGATTGGTCTCTCTGGAAACAACAATCTCTACCAATAATGTGTTCTCATTCCATCATTGAACTATTAAATAAGCTTCTTGGATAAGCTAATAAAGACACCAATTGAAATAAGTTATGACAATTATTGGCAACATGCGGCACAGGCTAGTTAGAATTTTGGATGGGTATAGCTTGGGACATTTGCAGGCTTGGACAACACATTTCAGTCTGTGATGAGAACAATGAATATCATTGTGATGCTGCCAAATCAATTTCCTAGTTCATAATAACTGAAAGAAAGATTGGAGGAGATGATCCATTGAAGTTTGTCGTTATGCAACATTTCCCACTGTCCTTATGGTGCTTTTTTCACAGAGGCCCAATAATTCTAAATTTCACTGGATCGGTGGCTTGCCATGATGTTTATCAATGAGTTCTTTGTTCCAAGAAGAAATGTATAAGTGGGCAGAATATTTGTTTTTGCAAATTGTAGCATCTCATCTGTCTATATGCAGTCATATCGACACAAGAATAGCAAATTGTTTGTTATTTTGATAGACATTGTTTTTCACTCCACTTAAAATGACTGACTGAGGCTACTTTCACACTAGTGTTTTTGCTGGATCCTGCAGGGCTCATCAAAAAAGCTTCCGTTACTGATAATACAACCATCTGCATCCGTTATCTCCAATAGAGGCAGACCACGCAGATTCTATGAGGCGCATGGGGAAGGGGGTCTCCAGCAGTGAACCAAAGGCCCCACCCCTAATAATATTCAGTACAGGCTGTGGATCAGCTCCAGTCTAGAATCCCTATCATAAGTGGAGAAAGCTAAAGGACCCGTCATGATTTCATCACAGGTCCTGTACATCTAGTAAAGGAACAGCACAAAGAACGGTGTAGTTTCCAGTTTAGAAAGGTGCATCTGTCAGGACCTGTGATGACATCATCATCACAGGTGCTACACCATCTAGTAAAGGAACTACACAGAGAATGGTATAGTTCTCAGGCAGGGGCGTACATAGAAATCATTGGGCCCCATAGCAAGAATCTGAATGGGGCCCCTAACCCCGCCCACTACCCCGGCCCATCCCACATGCTACCCTGGCTCCTCCTATGCCACACCCCCATTTGCCAATAAAGAAATGTATACATGAGCTACTGATTTATTTATTTTTTTGTTTAATTAAGGAGACGTTATACTGAATGGGGGCAGCCACAAGGATGGATTATACTGTATATTATACAGCATGGTCTACGGATTATACTGTATACTATACAGCATGGTGTAGGGTTTATACTGTATACTATACAGCATGGTGTATGGATTATACTGTATATTATACAGCATGGTGTACGGATTATACTGTATACTATACAGCATGGTGTACGGATTATACTGTATACTATACAGTATGGTGTATGGATTATACTGTATATTATACAGCATGGTGTACGGATTATACTGTATATTATACAGCATTGTGTACAGATTATACTGTATATTATACAGCATGGTGTACGGATTATACTGTATATTATACAGCATGGTGTATGGATTATACTGTATACTATACAGCATGGTGTACGGATTATACTGTATACTATACAGCATGGTGTACGGATTATACTGTATACTATACAGCATGGTGTACGGATTATACTGTATATTATACAGCATGGTGTACAGATTATACTGTATACTATACAGCATGGTGTACGGATTATACTGTGTATTATACAGCATGGTGTACGGACTATACTGTATACTATACAGCATGGTGTACGGATTATACTGTGTATTATACAGTATGGTGTACGGATTATACTGTATACTATACAGCATGGTGTAGGGATTATACTGTGTATTATACAGCATGGTGTACGGATTATACTGTGTATTATACAGCATGGTGTACAGATTATACTGTATACTATACAGCATGGTGTAGGGATTATACTGTGTATTATACAGTATGGTGTACGGATTATACTGTATATTATACAGCATGGTGTAGGGATTGTACTGTATACTATACAGCATGGTGTACAGATTATACTGTGTATTAAACAGCATGGTGTACGGATTATACTGTATATTATACAGAATGGTGTACGGATTATACTGTGTATTATACAGTATGGTGTACGGATTATACTGTATATTATACAGCATGGTGTACGGATTATACTTTATACTATACAGCATGGTGTACGGATTATACTGTATACTATACAGCATGGTGTACGGATTATACTGTCTATTATACAGTATGGTGTATGGATTATACTGTATATTATACAGTATGGTGTATGGATTATACTGTACATTGTATAGCATGGTACAGGGATTATAATATATACTGTACAACAAATGCATGGCGGTTACACCATGCCGGACAATATAACCCCTGCGCCACGCTGTACAATATACAGTATGTACAGTGTATGCATATACCCACAAACTGTCCTGACGCCACTCTGGAGGGGGCTGGGCCTTGGTCTTCTTCTTTCCCATCTTGCCGCGCTGCACAGGTCCTTCCCTGTCCAGGAGCAGCAGCACGAGGGAGGAGGCGGGGCCAGCTGGGAGCCCACAGGAGCACTCTCAGGACATTAGGGTAAAAGATAAGGCGGTGAGCGGGCCAGGAGAGGCCCGGAGCTAAGGGACGGGACGCATCTTAATGATGCAGAGTAGGGGGCAGGGCCTCCCGAGCCTTTCGGGCCCCCCTGTGCCGCGGGCCCCATAGCAGTGGCGGGGTCTGCCTATATGGGCGGTACGCCACTGTTCCCAGGCTAGAAAGCTGCATCTGCTAGGACCTGTGATGACATCATCATAGTTCCTTCAACCCCAAAGGTATGGAGAAGAACTGCACAATGAGCTCTCCACTGAGTCTAGAATGGAGTGGTAAGAGTGAGTCCTCCTCTTTTCTGTTCATTTGCCCCATTACCTGTTTTTACTCAGATCTCACTCAT
Source organism: Rhinella marina (assembly GCA_900303285.1). Classification (NCBI taxonomy): domain Eukaryota; kingdom Metazoa; phylum Chordata; class Amphibia; order Anura; family Bufonidae; genus Rhinella; species Rhinella marina. Next base: position 34,232 of record ONZH01002320.1, read on the forward strand.
ATATAATACTGAAGACAGTTACAATTAACTCTACCTCTTGTATCTAACAAAGTGACCATAATGTATAACTGACCACATGTATCTGTACTCACTGCATCTACCGCGCACCTCTCACATCAGTATAATGCTATATATATATATATATATATATATATATATACACATATATATACACACACAAACACTGCATATATACAGTACAATAAATGCAGTTAGTACAGCTATATAGTATATCCGGCAGTGTACTGATATGTGAGGTACATGCTATAATAGAAGCAGTGGCCACAGATACGTAATATATACAGCAGTGTACTGATGTGTGAGGTAAAAGGTATAATAGATGTAGTCGGTAGAGGTATATAGTATATACAGCAGTGTACTGATATGTGAGGTGCAAAGTATAATAGATGCAGTGTGTACAGATACCATATATAGTATATACAGCAGTGAACTGCTATGTAAGGTATAAGTACGCTGCTGTATATACTATATATCTGTACACACTGCATATATTATAACTCTTACTATCTGATCAACAGCAACATGTGACCTGTGACATCACACCTCCTTTTACTCACTCCATTCTACTCTCTACCAGAAGGCTCTCTCCCTCCAAATCCTGGTGTAGAAAATGGTCTAAATGTTAGACAGCAAAGAAGCTGTCTTACATTTAAAATCACGAAGGATACGCCAAAGCAGGTGCGTTGCTAGGGTCTCAAAAGATCCGGGGCCCAAGCCCCAATGCATATGGCCCAATTCTCGACCACCTGCCCCCTCTTCTGCAGCAGCACCTACCTCACATCCAGGGCCTCCAGGTGATGTCTCCTCTGATGTAGATCTTTTCTGTCATCATCTTCTCCAATTCGGTCTGGACAACTTCTCTCAGCCGCTCCTCGTCTCTGCAGAGTGTGACACACAGACATCTTAGCTTCCTCACATTTCATCATCCCCCAACCTTCAGTCCCCACAGTGTTATCCAGCTGCTGGCTGTGCCCTCCAATACCCCAAAATACTATCCTGAAGAAATATCAGTGCCCCCATAGTAATAGAGTTTCTCATAGTCCCAATAGTAATTCCCTTCTAGAATGCCATCATTAGTAATACTGCCCCCTACTGTGCCCCCAACAGCAATAATGCTCCACAAAAGTGCCTCCTTTAGTAGAAGAGCCCTCCAGTATTAATAATGACCTTACAGAGCGCCTGTAAGAAATAAGGCCCCCCTATTGTTCCCCCAGTGGTAATAAAGCTCTCTACAGACCCCTCAGTAGTAATTACGACCCCATAGTGCTCTTAGTAGAAATAAGGCGGATCTATAAGACCGTCCTATAGAGCTCCCAGTAGTAAGAAGAACATCTATAATGTCCCCTGGATTTATAACACCCCTACAGTGCCCCCAGTATTTATACTGCCCTCTACTGTTATAATGCCCCCTATAGTTATATTCCTCCCTTTAGTGCCCTTAGCATTGATGATTCCTCAGCCCCATCACCACATAGTCCCATGTAAATACATTTATTTTCCCTCCCTCTGCCTTAGAGTCCTATGTAAATAACATCACCCCTCCCTTCAGCCCCTCCAACATACAGTCCCATGTAAATAACATCACTCCCCTCCCTTCAGACCTTCCAACATACAGTCCCATGTAAATAACACCACTCCCCTCCCTTCAGACCGTCCAACATACAGTCCCATGTAAATAACATCACTCCCCTCCCTTCAGACCGTCCAACATACAGTCCCATGTAAATAACATCACTCCACTCCCTTCAGCCCCTTTAACATACAGTCCCATGTAAATAACATCACTCCCCTCCCTTCAGCCCCCTCCAACATACAGTCCCAAGTAAATAACATCACTCCTCTCCCTTCAGCCCTTCCAATATACAGTCCCATATAAATAACATCACTCCCCCAGCAGCTGCCTTCAACATACAGTCCTATGAAAATAAAATCACCCCCTCCCACAGCCTCCACCAACACAGTCCCATGTTAATAGCATCACCCCCTGAACATTGAGTCCCATGTAAATAACATCCCTCTCTTAACCCCTTCAACCCCGGGCCTGTTTTCACCTTCCTGACCAGGCCATTTTTTGCTAATCTGACATGTGTCACTTCATGTGGTAATAACTTTGGAACGCTTTTACTTATCCAGGCAATTCTGAGAATGTTTTCTTGTCACATATTGTGCTTCATGACAGTAGTAAATTTGTGGCAAAATATTTCATTTTTATTTATAAAAAAAATACCAAATTTAGCAAAATTTTTGAAAAATGTGCAAATTTCCAAATTTCAATTTTTCTACTTTCAAAATACATAGTAATACCTCCAAAAATAGTTATTACTTTATATTCCCCATATGTCTACTTTATGTTGGCATCATTTTATAAATGTTATTTTACTTTTTTGGGACGTTAGAAGGCATAGAAGTTTAGAAGCAATTTTTCAAATTTTCAACAAAATTTCCAAAACCATTTATTTAAGCACCAATTCAGATATAAAGTGATTTTGAGGGGCATATGTAATGGAAACCACAGATAAATTTTTCATGTTAATAATTTTTTTTTCTTGCAACACAGCAAGGGTTAACAGCAAACTAAACCTCAATATACATTACTCTGGTTCTGCAGTTTACAGAAATATCCCATATGTGGTGGTAAACAGCTCTATGGGCACGTGGCAGTGGTCAGAAGGAAAGGGGCGCCATATGGATTTTGGAGGCAGGTTTTGCTAGAATGGTTTTTAGGCACCATTTTGTAATTAAGAGACCCTAACATACCCCTACAGTGGAAACCCTCAAAAAGTGAACATTTTGGAAACTACACCCTTCAAAGAATACATTAAGGGGGGTACTGACCACTTTGACCCTCTAAGCGTTTTATGGAATTTGGAAACACTTGGCTGTGAAAATCAAAAGTTTCATTTCTTCCAATAAAATGTTGTTTTAGCCCCAAATTTTTCATTTTAAAAAGGGGTAACAGGAGAAAAGAACCCCATAAGTTGTTCCCCATTTTCTCCTGAATAAGGCAACACCCTATATGTGGTGGTAAACTGCTGTGGGGGCACATGGCAGGATTCAGAACAGAACGAGCGCCATATGGATTTTGCAGAACAGATTTTGTTGGATTGGTTTGCGGGAGCCATTGATTTTTATTTTTTTGAGTGATTGTCTTATGTGGGGGCTCATTTTTTGCGGGATGAGGTGATGTTTTCATTGGTACCATTTTGGGGTACATAAGACTTTTTGATTGCTTGGTATTACACTTTTTGTGAGTCAAGTTGAAAAAAAATAGCTGTTTTGGCATAGTTTTTTAAAAAAAAAAATTTACAGCATTCAATTGATGTGATATTTTTATATAGCAGGTTGTTACGGATGCGGCGATACCCAATATGTTTACCATTTTTATTTTTGGAAAGTTTTACACATTAGATTTATTTTTGAACGAATACAATCTTTTTTTGTGTTGCCATTTTCTGAGAGCCATATTTTTTTAATTTTTCGAGCGATTGTCTCAGGTAGGGTATCATTTTTGCAGGACAAGATGACGGTTTGATTGGTACCATTTTGGGTTAAATACGCCTTTTTGATCGCCTGCTATTACACTTTTTGTGAGGGAAGGTGACCAAAAAATGGCTGTTTTGGCACTGTTTTTTTTGTTTTTTTTTTACTGTGTTCACCTGGCGGGTGGATGATGTTATATTTTTATAGAGCCAGTCGATACGGACACGGTGATACCTAATATATATACTTTTCTTTTTTCCCCTTTTTTTACAGTTTTTTTAAACGTTATTTTGGGAAAAGTGTACTTTTTTTTTTACTTGAAACTTTTATTTTTTTGTAAAACTTTATTTTTTTCAGTATTTTTTTCACTTTTTTTTCACTTTATTTAACTTTTGGGGGTCTGATCCCCTTAACAATGCATTACAATACTGTTGTATTGTAATGCATTGGCTGTAAGTGTATTACTCAATGTAATACACTTACAGCCTGCTTCCTGTGCGATCCAGCCCCCCCACAGGCAAGCAGGGATAGCAGCCACGATGCCTAAGGAAGGCATCGGTCTGCTATCCAAGCCATCGGGTCCCCGTCACAGCAGTGCGGGGACCCGATAGACTCCCCTTCCTCCCGCCCGCATCGCATGTGCTGCGGTCAGCGCTGACCGCAGCACATCGAGGGGTAATACGCCCGCATCTGTGAAAACACCGATGCGGGCGTACGCAGCAGGGGTCCGGCTACTGGGCACAGCCGGTCCCCCGCACCCGCCCATCAGCGCGCCGTACTAGTACGGCACTGGGCGGCAAGTTCCTTCCCGCAGTGCCATACATGTACGGCACTGGTCGGGAAGGGGTATTGCCATCTAACAAATGTAGTTTGTATATTTAGATATAGCCATACCAATATTATTACTAATGGAATGTACTTATATAATATGTACCGTTTAGAAGATTTGCCTATTTGTATATCCATTGTCCCACACACATCAGTCAGGCCGTTGCCCCTAGTTACGGCCAAGGCGGCCATGTAGTAGTGGTTGCCGGCTTGCTCTTGTTCAAACCTGCTCTGAGCTAACTGCTGTATTGTGAACGCACATTGCATGAGCATGCAGAGACACATCTTAGAGTTGTAGCATTTTTGTCTGCGCTTCCAAAAAGCAGAGAAACAGATCCTGTTCCAAGATCAATTCATCTCTATGGAGCAGGATCCGTTTATAAATCTGCGTTTTGGACGGATCCTGACCATTGCATTTTGGACTGGTAGCGTCCAAAACGCAGATGTGAAAGTACCCTAAGATGTGTCTCTGCATGCTCATGCAATGTGCATTCACAATACAGCAGTTACCTCAGAGCGGGTTTGAACAAGAGCAAGCCGGCCACCACTACTACATGGCCACGGTGGCCGTAACCAGGGGCAACGGCCTGACTGATGTGTGTGGAACAATGGACATACAAATAGGCAAATCTTCTAAATGGTACATTTTATATAAATACATTCTATTAGTAAAAATATTGGTAAGGCTATATCTAACTATACAAACTACATTTGTGAGATGGGAATACTCCTTTAAGCCCTAACGTACAGTCTCAGTTAAATAACTACAACTCCCAGCATTACTCTGCCTCTCCCTTCACTTACCTCTCCTTATAGCAGAACTCAGCAGAGCTTCTTCCCTTAGAGATCTCTTCACTGGGGAGTCTCTCCTGCACTGGTCACATGACGACATGTGACCAGTGACATCATCGCAGGTCCTTCTCACCAACTGCACCGATCACATGACCTGTGATGTCACCACAGGTCCTTCACCTCTTGCAGTGCTTTAGACTCGATTGTATTGCTGTCCTGAGGATAGCAATACAATTGTATCTAGCTGGCAGGCAGGACATTCGAGGCCTGGGAGGAAACATCAGGGGCCCAGGCCCCGAATGTTTTAGCCTAGCAATGCCCCTGCGCCAAAGTTATGTAGAGGCGCCGGGATCCAAGACCAGTGCAGGGTCTAAATAAATGTGCCTCATAGTGCCAATAGTACCAACATCAGTACATAATACCATTGTACACACATAATACCAATAGTACCAGCTGTAGCACCAGGACAACAGTGTGTAAATATCCAGTTGGGGCTCGTTTACAGCACTACAATGAAAGTCACTCAAGTTTTCTAGACAGCTGAATATCTAATCTGCCCAGTTTTGCAGTGATATACTACATACTTATGAAGATTTGCCTTTCAATAGCTGGAAAGCTCAGTTGAATGGGGAAGTATCCTGGAGAACATACTACCGGGACATAGCTATAGGGGGTGCAGAGGTAGCAGTCGCTACCGGGCCCTGGAGCCTGAGGGGGCCCCAAGACCCTTGTGCTGCATCAGAAGACACTGGTATTCTAGAAAGCACTGGTCAAGTTACACCTCTGGCTGGAGGGAAGGGGTTAGGTCAAGAATTTGGCATGGTGAGGTGCCGTTTCAATTTTTACCTCAGGCAGCACGAAGGCTTCCCTTGCCATAATTGCCATAAAGCACTGAGGGAAGGGGGGCCCAAGCTGGACTCTTGCACCTGGGCCCATGAGCCTTTAGCTACGCCCCTGCATACTACATATAGTACATATTCACGGTTGCCCTGATACTATATTTATGGATATAGGTGGACATTTATGCGATGATCTTGATTCCCTCTGTAGATGCGACAAATTGGTATTAATAAGCAGGCCTCTGATAAATTTGTTGCACCCTCGGGTCACCATGCAACACATTTAAATCTAGCTACCATAGGTTTCTATCCTTATCTACGCCATAAAACTGGGGTGAATAAAGAAAGATATGTATGCCCTACTTTCCCGATCCCATCCCACTCTCACAGGGCCATAAATTCACAAATTCTGCCATAAATGCAGAGTGCAACAACATTTACAACTTTCCCACACCAGAATTCTGGCGTAAAAGCCTTAGTTAATGCCCCAACAAAGTGTTTACCGAATGTATGTACCAAGTGTGGCCAACATTACATCTCTGCAAAGAATGTTACCCAACTTTCCTGCATGTTGAATTCCAAATTTGTCTATTTATGTAGTCATAAATCCCTTCTGGTATCCTGGAAATCTGGGTAACAACACTGTGAAGCTGCATAGAAAACAATAGATTATGTTGCCTTAGTACCATATGGTAAGCTCACACAGTATACAGTATCAGGACAGCATTGTGTGTGTTTTATATAACCAATAAGCCCCCATCGTCGCCCCAAAGATGTTGCTACCCATCTTTCCCAGACTGTCAGATCAGCCTAGTTGTAATTAAGAGCCAGGGGCCTGGAAAAGCAAAGTAAGGGCTTATGCACACAAACGTATTTTCTTTCCATGTCCATTTGTTTTTTTTTTCTGTACTATATGCAGAACCATTCATTTCAATGGGCCCGCAAAAAAATAAAAAAAGGAAGGTACTCTGTGTGCATTCCGTTTCCGTATGTCTGTATTTCCGTTCCACAAAAAAATAGAACATGTCCTATTATTGTCCGCATTACGGACAAGGATAGTGCTGTTCTATAGGGGGCCGGCTGTTCCGCAAAATACACACGGTTGTGTGCATGAGGCCTAAGAATCCCAGTGACAAATCCTCCTTATTGTAATATTTGTCATTCAGGGTCCCAGGAAGGCTGGGTAGCAAATTATGTGGACCTGTAATAGGTACTGTTAAATACTAAGTCTACCTAACTAAAACCCTTTTCCTCACTCCCAAATAGTGCCATAGCTAAGCAGACATGGCTTTCAGAGTCCTGAGAATGCTGGGTTAAAACCATATGGAGCTGTAATAGACATAGCAGACACACATCTTCTTCACTCCTAAATAGTGTCATAGCTAGGCAGATTTGCCTCTCAGGAATCTAGAAAAACTGTAAAAATTTGCATTCTGTACAATGTAAGGGTAACATCATATGGACAGTGTGTACAGCTCACACTAATGAATGTCAGGTTTGCCTAAACAGACAGTGCTTTCTGCCTATACCGGCCAATTTGACATTTGTGTACCTGGGGAACTGGGGAACACTTTCTGTAGTGTCAGTGCCCTGGTACTTTGTAGCATCAAACTTCCAGCATCAGTCACCATCCAGTTAAAAACGTATTTTTATTGGCATCTTTTTAAAACATACATATGGATGGCAGCATGTCTAATAAGCAGTGCAGTAAATACACATACCTCCCAAGTGTCCCTCTTTGGGAGGGACAGTCCCTCTTTTTGACCCAAGTCCCTCTGTCCCTCTTTACTCCTTAAATGTCCCTCTTTTTGACCTGGAGAATTAATGCATAAATGTACATTAATAAATTTACTAAATTGCTCCTTACTAAGCTATCTGTTTGGTTTTTACCTGTATATTAGACAATAACTCCATTATTTGGTGCAATTTGGACCTTAAAATATCTATAATCTGATGATTTATTTGTTAATATTTATATGGACATTGAAGCGCAAGAAAAAAAAAGGCCGCAGGGGCTCCAGTAATTATGATTTGGGCGGAGTTAGAGGCGTGGCCTAGTATAAAAAAACTGCCGTGATGTGCGCCGCACACATTGTCCCTCTTTGCAATTTTCAAAAGTTGGGAGGTATGAATACAAGTTTACGCGTTTCAGCTGAGTGCCTTACTCATAACCTGACATCAGAAGCGTACTTAAAAATCACTGGGTCCCTTGGAAAGATTCTGAATTTGGCAGCCCTGTGAGTGACCCATAGCACCCCTCTGGGTACATGCACATCTGCTGCAGAGGTTCCAGCAGAAGCCTCCGTTGCAGTTTCTGGCAAAAACAAAGGGCAAAATACCACTGCATTTGGGATCTCGAATGATCCCATGATTGTGAAGGTAGGTGCCAGCAGGGTTTGGCATATGCTGGAGCTGGCGATTCTGGTATTTTTCTGGTATGCTGGAACAGAATACCAAAATCTGATCACAAGTGATTGCCTTACCCGATGAATTGTGCAGCTGTAGTTGGTTTTTGTGTCATCCTTGCACCATGGACTGTGCCTGCTTCACCTCCTCCACAATGCTGTTTGTGCTGCTGGCAGAGTGCAGTCTGGGCCTGGGGCAGACCTTCTCGGAGCTGGACTGGAGACGCTGCAGGATCATGTCTGGACTGGTTAGTCAGGTCACAGTGCGACACGTGCTGGCAGAGGAACAGGACAGGGACATTTTACAAAGTGCAGACACAGAAAGCTAAAGGATTTAATCCAGTCACAACTGATGTTTCTCTGACTGCTGCTGAACCTTCTAATACACACCTCAGCTGCTGCAGAACCTTATAACACACCTCAGCTGCTGCAGCACCTCCTAATAAACACCTCAGCTGTGGCAGAACAGCATAACACACACCTCAGCTGCTGCAAAACCTCCCAGCACACACCTCAGCTGCTGCAGAACCTCCAAATACACACCTCGGCTGCTGCAGAACCTCCGAATATACACCTCAGCTGCTGCAGGACCTCCTAACACACACTGTCAGAAAAATTATGTTTAAATTGTTTAAATTTAAATAGTTATAAGGGGTTACATTTTCTTTGCATTAAAGCTTCTTTTTTTTTAGGGCCTTGGTTAGCAAATAAAGGAAGTTTCCCCGGATGTTAATCAGTGGTCGTTATCAGAATGACCTCCTTAAGCTTAACCGCAAGATATCTCATAGCTGCTGCTTTATGCCAAAATATAACAATGTGGTAAGAACTGTCATTGCCGGCTAGAAGGTATATGAAGTATGCATTCTGTCCACATGTTAGACTTCAATTTCATGACACCTTCATCTATGTCTCCTTGCCGGCAAGTAAAAACTTCCTCAAATCCAGATATCTCATACTCTGATTTGATAGAAGAAAAACTTCCATTACGCACACCTCAGCTGCTGCAGAACCTCCTAACACACACCTCAGCTGATACAGAACCCCATAATAGTAACATAGTAACATAGGTTATAAGGCCGAAAAAAGACATCTGTCCATCCAGTTCGGCCTGTTATCCTACAAGTTAGGCAAAAAAAACCCTGTGAGGTAGAAGCCAATTTTGCCCTCTTTAGGGGAAAAAAAATCCTTCCGGACTCAAATCGGGCAATCAGAATTACTCCCTGGATCAACGACCCCTCTCTAGTAGCTATAACCTGTAATATTATTACCCTCCAGAAATACATCCAGGCCTCTCTTGAACTCTTTTAGTGAACTTACCATCACCACCTCCTCAGGCAGAGAGTTCCATAGTCTCACTGCTCTTACCGTAAAGAATCCTCCTCTATGTTTGTGTACAAACCTTCTTTCCTCCAGACGCAGAGGATGTCCCCTCGTCACAGTCCTGGGGATACCTATATAGATCATGGGAGAGATCTCTGTACTGACCCCTGATATATTTATACATGGTTATTAGATCTCCCCTCAGTCGTCTTTTTTCTAATGTAAATAACCCTAAATTTGATAATCTTTCTGGGTACTGTAGTCCACGCATTCCAGTTATTACTTTAGTTGCTCTCCTCTGAACCCTCTCCAGCTCTGCTATGTCTGCTTTGTTCACAGGAGCCCAGAACTGTGCACAGTACTCCATGTGTGGTCTGACTAGTGATTTGTAAAGTGGTAGGACTATGTTCTCATCACGGGCATCTATGCCCCTTTTGATGCAACCCATTATCTTATTGGCCTTGGCAGCAGCTGTCTGACACTGGTTTCTACAGCTTAGTTTGCTGTTTACTAAAATTCCTAGGTCCTTTTCCATGTCAGATTTACCCAATGTTTTACCATTTAGTATGTACAGTCATGGCCAAAAGTTTTGAGAATGACACAAATATTATATTTTCACATGATCTGCTGCCCTCTGGTTTTTATGTGTGTTTGTCAGATGTTTTTTATCACATACAGATATATGTATATACAGAATATAATTGCAATCATATTATGAGTAACAAAAGCTTATATTGACAGTTAGAATGAGTTAATGCAGCAAGTCAATATTTGCAGTGTTGACCCTTCTTCTTCAGGACCTCTGCAATTCTCCCTGGCATGCTCTCAATCAACTTCTGGACCAAATCCTGACTGATAGCAGTCCATTCTTGCACAATCAATGCTTGCATTTTGTCAGAATTTGTAGGTTTTTGTTTGTCCACCCGTCTTTTGATGATTGACCACAAGTTCTCAATGGGATTAAGATCTGGGGTGTTTCCAGGCCATGGACCCAAAATCTCTATGTTTTGTTCCCTGAGCCATTTAGTTATCACCTTTGCTTTATGGCAAGGTGCTCCATCATGCTGGAAAAGGCATTGTTGATCGCCAAACTGCTCTTGGACGGTTGGGAGCAGTTGCTCTCGGAGGACATTCTGGTACCATTCTTTATTCATGGCTGTGTTTTTAGGCAAGACTGTGAGAGAGCTGATTCCCTTGGCTGAGAAGCAACCCCACACATGAATGGTTTCAGGATGCTTTACAGTTGGCATGAGACAAGACTGGTGGTAGCGCTCACCTCGTCTTCTCCGAATAAGCTGTTTTCCAGATGTCCCAAACAATCGAAAAGGGGATTCATCAGAGAAAATGACTTTACCCCAGTCCTCAGCAGTCCACTCCCTGTACCTTTTGCAGAATATCAGTCTGTCCCTGATGTTTTTTCTGGAAAGAAGTGTCTCCTTTGCTGCCCTCCTTGAGACCAGGCCTTGCTCCAAGAGTCTCCGCCTCACAGTGCGTGCAGATGCACTCACACCTGCCTGCTGCCATTCCTGAGCAAGCTCTGCACTGCAGGTAGCCCGATCCTGCAGCTGAAACACTTTTAAGAGACGGTCCTGGCGCTTGCTGGTCTTTCTTGAGCTCCGTGGAGCCTTTTTGGCAACAATGGAACCTCTCTCCTTGAAGTTCTTGATGATGCGATAGATTGTTGACTGAGGTGCAATCTTTCTAGCTGCGATACTCTTCCCTGTTAGGCCATTTTTGTGCAGTGCAATGATGACTGCACGTGTTTCTTTAGAGATAACCATGGTTAACAGAAGAGAAACAATGATGCCAAGCACCAGCCTCCTTTTAAAGTGTCCAGTGGTGTCATTCTTACTTAATCATGACAGATTGATCTCCAGCCCTGTCCTCATCAACACCCACACCTGTGTTAATGGAGCAATCACTGAAACGATGTTAGCTGGTCCTTTTAAGGCAGGGCTGCAATGATGTTGAAATGTGTTTTGGGGAATAAAGTTCATTTTCTAGGCAAATATTGACTTTGCAAGTAATTGCTGTTAAGCTGATCACTCTTTATAACATTCTGGAGTATATGCAAATTGCCATTATAAAAACTGAAGCAGTAGACTTTGTAAAAATTAATATTTGTATCATTCTCAAAACTTTTGGCCATGACTGTACTGGTGACTTGCATTATTCCTTCCCATGTGCATAACCTTACATTTGTCAGTGTTAAACCTCATCTGCCACTTCTCTGCCCAAGCCTCCAGTCTATCCAGAGTCATCTGTAGCAGTGCACTGTCCTCGTCTGTGTTAATTACTTTACACAGTTTAGTGTCATCTGCAAAAATTGATATTTTACTGTGCAAGCCTTCTACAAGATCATTGATAAATATATTGAAGAGAACAGGGCCCAATACTGACCGCTGTGGTACCCCACTAGTGACAGTGACCCAATCTGAGTATGTGCCATTAATAACCACCCTCTGTTTTCTATCACTGAGCCAGTTACTTACCCACATACAGACATTTTCTCCCAGGCCAAGCATTCTCATTTTATATACTAACCTTTTATGTGGTACTGTGTCAAATGCCTTGGAGAAGTCCAGATATACGACATCCATTGATTCGCCGCAGTCAAGTCTAGAACTTACCTCCTCATAGAAACTGATTAAATGAATTTGACATGACCGATCCCTCATGAAGCCATGCTGATATAGAGTTATTTGCTTATTTTCACTGAGGTACTCCAAGATAGCATCTCTTAGAAAACCTTCAAACAGTTTACCCACAACAGATGTTAAACTTACTGGCCTATAGTTTCCGGGTTCTGTTTTTGGACCCTTTTTGAATATTGGCACCACATTTGCTATGTGCCAATCCTGTGGAACACTCCCTGTCAGTATAGAGTCCTTGAATATCAGAAATAAGAGTCTGGCTATGACATTACTTACTTCTCTTAGGATACAGGGGTGTATGCCATCCGGTCCTGGTGATTTGTCTATTTTAATCTTTTTAAGACGCTGCTGTACTTCTTCCTGGGTCAGACAGGGCACTTTTAATGGGGAATTTACTTTTATATTCTGCATTTCATCTGAAAGATTATATTCCTCAGTGAATACAGTGGAGAAAAAAATATTTAGTAGCTTTGCTTTCTCATCATCGCTTTCTGCAACTCCCCCCTCATTACTCTGTAAGGGGCCGACACCTTCAAGTTTATACTTTTCACCATTTATATTATTGAAGAACATTTTACGGTTAGTTTTACTCTCTTTGGCGATTAATCTCTCAGTCTCTAGTTTGGCTGCTTTTATTTGTCTTTTACATATTCTATTTTTTCCTTATAGTTTTTCAATGCTTCCTCGCTTCCCTCCTGTTTTAGGCTCCTTTCACATGAGCGAGTTTTCCGCGCGGGTGCACTGCGTGACGTGAACGCATAGCACCCGCACTGAATCCTGACCCATTCATTTCAATGGGTCTGTGTACATGAGCATTTTTTTTCACGCATCAGTTCTGCGTTGCTTGAAAAACGCAGCATGTTCTATATTCTGCGTTTTTCATGCAGCCCTGGCTCCATAGAAGTGAATGGGGCTTCAGTGAAAAACACATTGCATCCTGAAGCAAGTGCATATGCAGTGCGTTTTTTCATTGAAGGATGCTAAGAGATGTTGTTTGTAAACCTTCAGTTTTTTATCACGCGCGTGGAAAACACATCAAAACGCATTGCACCCGCGCGGAAAAAATTGAACAACTGAACGCAATCGCAGACAAAACTGACTGAACTTGCTTGCAAAATGGTGCAAGTTTTCCTGAACCCACCCTGAACGCATCCTGACCTAATCCATCACGCTCGTGTGAAAGGGGCCTTAGTGATTTAAATGCTTTCTTTTTGTCATTTATTGCTTTCTTTACAGTTCTATTTATCCTCATTGTTTTTTTGTTGTTTCTTACCCTTTTATTCCCATAAGGTATGTACCTCTCACAATTAAATATTAGGATGCTTTTAAAAATATCCCATTTTGTGGCTGTATTTTTATTTTTGAGGACTTTGTCCCAGTTAGTTAGGCCTATGGCCTCTCTTAGTTGGCTAAATTTAGCTTTTTTGAAGTTTGGTATTTTTGTTCCGCCCTGAAGAAACACTCTTTTGAATGACAATTGGAAGGTTATTATTTTATGGTCACTATTTCCCAGGTGTCCCCCAACCTGCACATCTGTTGTTCTGTCAGGTCTATTGGTTAATACTAAGTCCAGTATGGCCGTCCCTCTACTCGGGTCCTGAACCAGTTAGGAAGGTAATTGTCTTTGGTTATTAGCAAGAACCTGTTTCCTTTATGAGATATACAGGTTTC
>ONZH01002321.1:0-45596 GCA_900303285.1 Rhinella marina
ACACTGGAATGCCGTATGATCCCTCTACAACGTCCTCCACGAGGGAACCAGTGAGTATGGAGGCACTGCGGGGGGCCACAGGGGGCGTCATGTCTGAGGGGTGTCCTGTGCAGGGCAGTGGTAAAGAGCAGGAGAGGGGGTTGTGCAGCTGGATGTTCAGTGCCCAATGCTGCAGGCTGTGATGTGTGTGGTGAGTTGTGCCCGATGCTGCAGGATGTGTGTGGTGTCCTGTGCCCGATGCTGCAGGCTGTGATGTGTGGGGTGAGTCCTGTGCCCAATGCTGCAGGCTGTGATGTGTGGGGTGTGTCCTATGCCCGATGCTGCAGGCTGTGATGTGTGGGGTGTGTCCTATGCCCGATGCTGCAGGCCTGTGATGTGGGGTGAGTCCTGTGCCGTTGCTGCAGGCTGTGATGTGTGGGGTGTGTCCTGTGCCCGATGCTGCAGGCTGTTGTGTGGGGTGTCCTGTGCCCGATGCTGGCAGGCTGTGATGTGTGTGGTGTCCCTTGCTGCCTTGTGATGTGTGTGGTGATGTGTGGTGAGGTCCTGTGCCCGTGCTGAGGCTGTGATGTGTGTGGTGAGTCCTGTGCCCGATGCTGCAGGCTGTGATGTGTGTGAGTCCTGTGCCCGAGCAGGCTGTGATGTGGTGAGTCCTGTGCCCAGCTGCAGGCTGTGATGTGGTGTGGTTGAGTCCTGTGCCCGATGCGCAGGCTGTGATGTGTGGGGTGAGTCTGTGCCCGTTTGCTGCAGGCTGTGATGTGTGTGGTGAGTCCTGTGCCCTGATGCTGCAGGCTGTGATGTGTGTGGTGAGTCCTGTGCCCCTGATGCTGCAGGCTGTGATGTGTGTGGTGTCCTCCTGTGCCCCAATGCTGCAGGCTGTGATTGTGTGGGTGTCCTGTGCCCGTTGCTGCGCATGTGTGTGAGGCTGTGATGCGTGGTGAGTCCTGTACCCGATCTGCAGGCTGTGATGTGTGGTGAGTCCTGTGCCTGTCTGCAGGCCTGGTGAGTGTGTGGTGAGTCCTGTGCCTGTTGCCAGGCTGTGCCTGTGCCTCTGCTCGCTGATCTTCTCCTCTCTCCTCAGATCTGGTGGTTGACCAGTGCCAGGCCGTGAAGTTCGCCCTGGACATTGCCCGTGGCATGGCCTTCCTGCACACATTGGAGCCGCTCATTCCTCGCCATTACTTGAACAGTCGCAGCGTCATGGTGAGTACCGGGGTCCAGCGCTCTCCTGCACCGTCCTCCTCAGTGTCCACAGGTGCCCACCTGACTGCGGCTGTGGAGGGGCGGCTGTCCTCTTCTGCTCACAGGTCCTCCCTGGACGGTCTGCTCTACACATGATGCTGTAGAAGGCCGGGGGTGAAGCCTTCTTCTGTCCTTCTCCACCAGCCACCATGTTCTTTCCTCTACAGATTGATGAAGATATGACTGCTCGTATAAGTATGGCGGACGTGAAGCTTTCCTTCCAGTGTCCGGGACGCATGTACTGTCCTGCGTGGATTGCACCAGAAGGTAACGTTCACCTTAGATATCCTCCTCCTCATGTGTCTGCATGCTGTTTGATGTCCTCCTCCCTCGTGTCTCCATATTTTGTGGTGTCCCCTCACCTCCTCGTGCCTCCATATTGTGTGGTGTCCTCGGGTGTCCTCTCCTCGTGTCTCCATATTGTGTGGTGTCCTCTCCATGTCTCCTCCTCCCATGTGTCTCCATATTGTGTGGTGTCCTCCTCCCCCTCCTGTGTCTCCATAATTGTGTGGTGTCCTCCCTCCTCGGTGTCCTCCATATTGTGTGGTGTCTCCTCCTCGTGTCTCCATATTGTGTGGTGTCCTCTCGTGTCCTCTTCCTCCTCCTCGTGTCTCCATATGGTGTGGTGTGTCTCCATCCTTCCGTGTCATCCCTTGTTTGTGTCTGCATATTGTGTGGTGTCCTCCTCCTCGTGTCTCCATATTTGTGGTGTCCTCTCCCTGTCCTCTCCTCTGTCTCATATTGTGTGGTGTCCTCTCCATGTCCTCCTCCTCGTGTCTCCATATTGTGTGGTGTCTATCCATGTCCTCCTCAATGTTCCATATCGTGTGGTGGTCCTCTCTGTTCTCCTCCTATGTCTCCATATCGTGTGGTTCCTCCTCCTCATGTCTCCATATTGTGTGGTGGTGTATCCTCCTCATGTCTCCAATATTGTGTGGTGTCCTCCTCCTCATGTCTCACATGTATTGTGTGGTGTCCTCTCTGTGTCCCCTCATGTCTCCATATTGTGTGGTGTCCTCCTCCTCATTCTCCATAATTTGTTGTGTCTCGCATCCCCCTCGTGTCTCCATATTGTGTGGGTGTCCTCTCCTGTCTCCTCGGTGTCTCCACATTGTTGTGGTGTCCTCTCTGTGTCTCCCTCCTCATGTCTACATATTGTGTGGTCCTATCCATGTCCCCTCATGTCTCCATATCGTGTGGTGTCTCTCGTTCTCCTTCATGTCCCTCCTCCTCATGTCTCCATATTGTGTGGTGTCCTCTCTGTGTCATCCCTCCTCATGTCTACATATTGTGTGGTTGGTGTGTCATCCCCTCATGTCCCATATTGTGTGGTGTCCTCTCCTCATGTCCTCCATATTGTGTGGTGTCATCCCTCCTCATGTCTCCATATTGTGTGGTGTCCTCTCTGTGTGTGTGTGGTGTCCTCCTCCTCATGTCTCCATATTGTCCATCCCTCTCATCTCCATATTGTGTGTCCATATTGTGTGGTGTCCCTCTCTGGTCATCCCCTCCTCATGTCTCCATATTGTGTGTGTCCTCTCCTCGTGTCCATATTGTGTGGTGTCCTCTCCGTCCTCGGTTCATCTCCATATTGTGTGGTGTTCCTCCTCATGTCTCCATATGTGTGGTGTCCTCCTCCCTCCGTGTTCCATATTGTGTGGTGTCCTCTTCTCCTACCCCTCTCCGTGTCATCCTTGTTTGTGTCTGCAATTGTTGGTGTCCTCCTCCTCGTGTCTCCATATTGTGTGGTGTCCCTCTCCGTGTCATCCCTTGTTTGTGTCTGCATATTGTGTGGTGTCCTCTCCTGTCCTCCTCCTCGGTGTCCCATATTGTGTGGTGTCCCTCTCGGTGTCCTCCTCCTCGGTCCTCCATATTGTGTGGTGTCCTCTCGTGTCCTCCCTCCTCATGTCCTCCAATCGTGTGGTGTCCTCTCGTCAATCCCTCCTCATGTCTCCATATTGTGTGGTGTCCTCCTCATGTCTCCATATTGTGTGGTCCTCTCTGTGTCATCCCTCCTCATGTCCTCCATATTGTGTGGTGTCCTCCTCCTCATGTCATATTGTGTGGTGTCCTCCATGTCTCCATATTGTGTGGTGTCCTCCTCCTCATGTCTCCATATTGTGTGGTGTCCTCCTCCTCATGTCCCCATATTGTGTGGTGTCCTCTCCCGTGTCATCCCTCCTCCTCGTGTCTCCATATTGGTGTGGTGTCCTCTCCCTGTCCTTCTCCTCAGGTGTCTCCACATTGTGTGGTGTCCTCTCTGTGTCATCCCTCCTCATGTCTACATATTGTGTGGTGTCCTATCCATGTCCTCCTCATGTCTCCATATCGTGTGGTGTCCTCTCTGTTCTCCTCCTCATGTCTCCATATTGTGTGGTGGCCTCCTCCTATGTCTCCATATTGTGTGGTGTCCCTCTCTGTGTCATCCCTCCTCATGTCTACATATTGTGTGGTGGCCCTCTGTGTCATCCCTCCTCAATGTCTCCATATTGTGTGGTGTCCTCTCCTCATGTCTCCATATTGTGTGGTGTCTTCCTCCTCGTGTCTCCATATTGTGTGGTGTCCCTCTCTGTGTCATCCCTCCTCATGTCTCATATTGTGTGGTGTCATCCCTCCTCATGTCTCCATATTGTATCCATAATTGTGTGGTGTCCTTCCTCCTCGTGTCTATTGTGTGGTGTCCTCCTGTGTCATCCCATTCTCCATATTGTGTGGTGTCCTCCTCATGTCTCCATATTGTGTGGTGTCCTCCTCATGTCTCCATAATTGTGTGGTGTCCTCCTCATGTCTCATATCCTCCATCTCCATTGTGTGGTGGTGTGGTGGCCTCCTCCTCTGTCTCCATATTGTGTGGTGGCCTCCTCCTCATTCTCCATAGTGTGTGGCCGTCCTCCTCATGTCTCCATATTGTTGGTGTACTCTCTGTGTCATCCCTCCTCATGTCTCCATATTGTGTGGTGTCCTCCTCCATGTCTCCATATTGTGTGGTGTCCTCCTATGTCTCCATATTGTGTGGTGTCCTCCCTCATGTCTCCATATGGTGTGGTGGCTCCTCCCTCATGTCTCCATATTGTGTGGTGTCCTCCCTCCCTCAATGTCTCCATATTGTGTGGTGTGTCATCCTCCTCCTCATGTTCATATTGTGTGGTGTCCTCTCTGTGTCATCCCTCTCATGTCTCTATTGTGTGGTGTCCTCTTGTGTCATCCCTCCTCATGTCTCCATATGTGTGGTGTCTCCTCCTCATGTCTCCATCATCCCTCCTCATGTCTCCATATTGTGTGGTCTCCTCGTGTCATGTGGTGTCCTCTGTCCCATTTGTGTGGTGTCCTCCTCTCATGTCTCCATATTGTGTGGTGTCCTCATGTCTCCATATTGTGTGGTGCCCTCTTTCTGTGTCTCCCTCATTCGTCGTGGTGTCCTCTGTGTCATCCCTCCTCATGTCTCCATATTGTGTGGTGTCCTCCTCCTCATGTCTCCATATTGTGTGGTGTCCTTCTCTGTGTCCATCTGTGTCCTCCCTCCATGTCTACCATATTGTGGTGTCTATCCATGTCTCCATCATTCTCCATATGTCGTGTGTGTCCTCTCTGTTCTCCTCCTCATGTCTCCATATTGTGTGGTGTGTCACCCTCTATGTCTACATATTGTGTGGTGTCCTCTCTGGGTCATCCTCCTCATGTCTCCATATTGTGTGGTGTCCTCGCCTCATGTCTCCATATTGTGTGGTGTCTCTCTGTGCATTCCCTCCTCCTCCTCATGTCTATTGGTGGTGGTCCTCCTCATGTCTCCATATTGTGTGTGGCCTCCTCCTCAATGTCCTCCATATTGTCTCCATATTGTGTGTCCCCTCCTCTGTCTCCATATTGTGTGGTGGGTCTCCATATGTGTGGTGGCCCAATATTGTGTGGTGGCCTCCTCCTCATGTCTCCATATTGGTGTGGTGGCTCCTCCTCATGTCCATATTGTGTGGTGGTCCTCCTCATATGGTGTGGTGTCCCCCCCTCCTCATGTCTCCATATTGTGTTGTCTTCCTCCTCGTGTCTCCATATTGTGTGGTGTCCTCTCTGTGTCATCCTCCTCATGGTCTCCTATTGGTGGTGTCCTCCTCCTCATGGTCCATATTGTGTGGTGTCCTCCTCATGTTCCATATTGTGTGGGTCCTCCTCATGTCTCCATTTGTGTGTGTCCTCCTCATGTCTCCATATTGTGGTGGTGTCCTCCCTCCTCATATATTGTGTGGTGTCCTCCTCATGTCTCCATATGTGTGTGTGGTGTGGTGTCCTCCTCCTCATGTCTCCATATTGTGTGTGTTCCTCCTCCTCAGTCTCCATATTGTGTTGGCCTCCTCCTCATGTCTCCATATTGTGTGGTGTCCTCTCTGTGGTCATCCCTCCTCATGTCTCCATATTGTGTGGTGTCCTCTCTGTTCCATATTGTGTGGTGTCCCTCTGTGTCTCCCTCCTCATGATGTCTCCATATTTGTGTGGTGTCCTCCTGTGTCATCCCTCCTCATGTCTCCATATTGTGTTTCCTCCTCCTCATGTCTCTATTGTGTGGGTGTCCCTTGTCATATTCTCCTCGTGGTCTCCTCGCTGTGCCCTCCTTCTTCCATATTGGTGGTGGTGTCCTCTCTCTCCATGTGTCCATGTCTCCATATTGTGTGGTGTCCTCCTCCTCCATGCATGTCTCCTCTCATATTGTGTGGTGTCCTCCCTCATGTCCTCCATATTTGTGCTGTCCTCTCCGTGCATCCCTCCTCCTCGTGTCCCCACATTGTGTGGTGTCCCTCCTCATCCTCATGTCCTACATATTGTGTGGTGTCCTATCCATGTCCTCCTGTGTCTCCATATCGTCTCCATATTTGTGGGTGTCCTCCCCTCATGTCATATTGTCTTCCTCCTCGTGTCTGGATGTTCCTCTCCCGTGGTGTCCTCCCTCCCATGTCTCCATATTGTGTGGTGTCCTCCTCCTCATCTCATATTGTGTCCTGTGTATTGTGTGGTGGCCTCCTCCTCATGTCTCCATATTGTGTGTGGCCTCCTCCTCCTCATGTCCTCCTCATGTCTCCATATTGTGTGGTGTCCTCTCTGTGTCATCCCTCCTCATGTCTCCATATTGTGTGGTGTCCTCATGTCTCCTTTTGTGTGGTGTCCTCCTCATGTCTCCATATTGTGTGGTGTCCTCTCTGTGTCCTCCATGTCTCCATATTGTGTGGTGGCCTCCTCCTCATGTCTCCATATGTGTGGTGGCCTCCTCCTCATGTCTCCATATTGTGTGGTGGTCCTCCTCATGTCCCATATTGTGTGGTTCCTCTCTGTTCCACTCCTCGTGTCTCCATATTGTGTGGTGTCCTCCCTCATGTCTCCATATTGTGTGGTGTCCTCCTCATGTCTCCATATTGTCTGTGTCATCCCTCCTCAGTCTCCATATTGTGTGGTGTCCTCCTCCTCCATGTCTCCATATTGTGTGGTGTCCTCCTCCTCATGTCTCCATATTGTGTGGTGTCCTCCTCCTCATGTCTCCATATTGTGTGGTGTCTCCCCTCATGTCCCATATGTGTGGTGTCCTCCTCCTCATGTCTCCATATGTGTGGTGGCCTCCTCCTCAATGTCTCCATATTGTGTGGTGTCCTCTCTGTGTCATCCCTCCTCGTGTCTCCATATTGTGTGGTGTCCTTCTCCTCAGGTGTCTCCACATTGTGTGGTGTCCTCTCTGTGTCATCCCTCCTCATGTCTACATATTGTGTGGTGTCCTCTCCCTGTCCTTCTCCTCAGGTGTCTCCACATTGTGTGGTGTCCTCCTCCTCGTGTCTCCACATTGTGTGGTGTCCTCCTCCTCATGTCTCCACATTGTGTGGTCTCCCCTCCACGTCCTCATGTCTCCGTCTTTGGCGGCTCTGGAGGAGACTTTCTTTCCATGGTTCTATGATTCTAGGACACGGACTCTCTGACTGTGGTGCTTGGCTGTAGGGTTGGGCACATGACAAACCTTCCTGTCCCACGTCAGCCACGGATAATATTCTTTCTTCAGCTCTGCAGAAACGCCCGGAGGACATTAACCGTCGCTCGTCTGACATGTGGAGCTTTGCCGTTCTGCTGTGGGAGCTGGTGACTCGAGAGGTTCCTTTTGCAGATCTTTCGAACATGGAGATCGGTATGAAGGTAGGTCCCACCCTCCAGGAGGACACCATCTCACTGGGTTTTTAGTGGTCTTGTGGACTCATCTCCTGTATCATCCTGCTGTAGGTTTCTCTTGAGGGTCTGCGCCCCACAATTCCTCCCGGGATCTCTCCACACATCTGCAAACTCATGAAGATCTGCATGAACGAGGATCCTGCCAAGAGACCCAAATTTGACATGATTGTGCCCATTCTGGAGAAGATGCAAGACAAGTAACGTGCCACGTCTGTGCCTCGTCCCATCCTGACTATGCAAAGCCACCACCTGCACTAAGAGGACCTGTCTCACAGCTACTGAAGCCAAAAGCCACCTGCCGAGCAGTATGTTCCCAGTATGTTCCCCCCTCCCCCGCCCAGTGCACCCCCGTCCTCTTCCTGCTCCACATCCAAGTGCCTTCAGGAATCCTGTGTCCTCTGTACGATGGTGACACGGAACGTGCTGTCACAGGAGACCACATACGTGAAGAATGTCACGCCTTCTCCATGTGTCCCCGCCGGTAACCCTCTATAAGCAGTATTCAGACATGTGGCCACAAGAACATGACGGGAGGCAATCACAGTGTAATGGAGAGTGCTGGGGGGCCACTGTGAGCCTGTCAGTGGCTGGGGGCCACTGTGAGCCTCTGTCAGTGCTGGGGGGGGGCCACTGTGAGCCTCTGTCAGTGCTGGGGGGGGGCCACTGTGAGCCTCTGTCAGTGGCTGGGGGGGGGGCCACTGTGAGCCTCTGTCAGTGCTGGGGGAGGGCCACTGTGAGCCTCTGTCAGTGCTGGGGGGGCCACTGTGAGCCTCTGTCAGTGCTGGGGGGGCCACTGTGAGCCTCTGTCAGTGCTGGGGGGGGGCCACTGTGAGCCTCTGTACAGTGCTGGGGGGCCCACTGTGAGCCTCTGTCAGTGCTGGGGGGCCACTGTGAGCCTCTGTCAGTGCTGGGGGGC
Organism: Rhinella marina; assembly: GCA_900303285.1. Taxonomy (NCBI): domain Eukaryota; kingdom Metazoa; phylum Chordata; class Amphibia; order Anura; family Bufonidae; genus Rhinella; species Rhinella marina. Next base: position 8,351 of record ONZH01002321.1, read on the forward strand.
CACTGTGAAGCCTCTGTCAGTGCTGGGGGGGCCACTGTGAGCCTCTGTCAGTGCTGGGGGGGCCACTGTGAGCCTCTGTCAGTGCTGGGGGGCCACTGTGAGCCTCTGTCAGTGCTGGGGGGGGGCCACTGCGAGCCTCTGTCAGTGCTGGGGGGGCCACTGCGAGCCTCTGTCAGTGCTGGGGGGGCCACTGTGAGCCTCTGTCAGTGCTGGGGGGGCCACTGTGAGCACTCTGTCAGTGGCTGGGGGGGCCCACTGTGAGCCTTGTCAGTGCTGGGGGGGCCACTGTGAGCCTCTGTGAGCCCTGTCAGTGCTGGGGGGGCCACTGTGAGCCTTTGTCAGTGCTGGGGGGCCACTGTGAGCCTTTGTCAGTGCTGGGGGGGCCACTGTGAGCCTCTGTCAGTGCTGGGGGGGCCACTGTGAGCCTCTGTCAGTGCTGGGGGGCCACTGTGAGCCTCTGTCAGTGCCTGGGGGGCCACTGCGAGCCTCTGTCAGTTGCTGGGGGGGTCACTGCGAGCCTGTCAGTGCTGGGGGGGGCCACTGTGAGCCTTTGGTCAGTGCTGGGGGGGCCACTGTGAGCCTCTGTCAGTGCTGGGGGGGCCACTGTGAGCCTCTGTCAGTGCTGGGGGGGCCACTGCGAGCCTCTGTCAGTGCTGGGGGGCCACTGCGAGCCTCTGTCAGTGCTGGGGGGCCACTGCGAGCCTCTGTCAGTGCTGGGGGGGGGGGCCACTGTGAGCCTCTGTCAGTGCTGGGGGGGCCACTGTGAGCCTCTGTCAGTGCTGGGGGGGGGGGGCCACTGCGAGCCTCTGTCAGTGCTGGGGGGGGGGCCACTGCGAGCCTCTGTCAGTGCTGGGGGGGCCACTGCGAGCCTCTGTCAGAGCTGGGGGGGCCACTGCGAGCCTCTGTCAGAGCTGGGGGGGCCACTGTGAGCCTCTGTCAGAGCTGGGGGGGCCACTGTGAGCCTCTGCCAGAGCTGGGGGGCCACTGTGAGCCTCTGTCAGTGCTGGGGGGGGGCACTGTGAGCCTCTGTCAGTGCTGGGGGGCCACTGTTAGCCTCTGTCAGCGCTGGGGGGCCCCACACGAGCCTCTGTCAGCGCGGTACATTACAGCAGTCTCTGTAGCATATTCAATGATCTTCTGCTTCAACCTCATATCAAAGATAATTTTTTTCACAGAGGAAATATGGGGCCCCCAGCAGGGAGCGGGGCCCCGTGTGTGCTGGGTTGTATGTGATCCTCCCTCAGGCTTTAGGTTGAGGACTGTGGTGTTTTGGTGATGCTGTCGGAGGAGGCCTCCTCAGGGTGGGTTGGATGGAGGCTCTTCTCTCAGGTCGGTGAGGTTTCATTGTGCTCTGCAGACCCGGGGAGGGACAGAACGGTTGCGCACAGGCTTTTCTTCATGAAGCTCCGCCCCCGAGGGCTTTACCACGAGCCCTTACTTCATTCTCTGCTGCCACACATCTGTATACCGTCTGCTCTGCCATGTATAAATGTATGTGTATATAATATATATATGTATCTCACAGCGTATCACCGTAACATGTATGATAACCTGGAGGTGGAGGAGAGCTGGTGCTCGGATCTTCTCCTCACCTTCCCTGAGAAATGTATTTTTATACCTATATAATAATAAATTAACCTCGCGCACCTTGTGATAGCTTAATAAATATTCTCCAACAAGCGTGGCCTCTCGTGTCTTCATTGTCCGACCCTTCTGACCAGAAGATGGTTACAGAAGGTTCTCCAGGAGGTTGACCTGTGGTTCCCGGAGCTGCTGTGATCTGGGTGTGTACGGGAGGATGTCTGATGTTGGGGGTAGTAGTATTTCTTCTGCAAGTACAGCTCGTGAGGAGCCAGAGCAGGAACCCACCTTTCCGTGGTCCCTGCTTTGATTGGTGGTTTTGCCTCGGCCACTGCTTCATCTGTATGACGAGAGCTGGGATTGGGATGATTCTATAGGAGGACAATTGGCGGGGGAACGTAGGTGGAGTGATGGCGGGTTCTTCTGCCGTGATGAGAAGAATGAGCTGCACAAATGTAAGAAAGCAAAGAATTTATTAGACTCAAAGCCGCGAGGGGCGGCATCTCCTGTGGCATCTTCAGTCCTCTACAATAAGTCCTGTTCGTGACGGTGATGAAGGCCGTGCAGTTTGTGTAAGGACTATATGTGATGTATAGATCCTCTACATCTTCTCTCCTGGCCGTAGTCAGGGTGTCCTGGATCAGCAGAAACGTATAATATCTACAATCAGCAATGATGTGCAGATCTGCACTCCCTGAGATCAAGATAAAGCTTCAGCGTGAGGAACTGCTCTGAGTACATGGAGGTGCAGAGACTATACTGGGGTAACGGGTGGAGGAGCAGGTTGTAATGGAGCAACAATACCACTCGGGTGGAAATAGGGACCTACAGAGCCGGTACCGGAAGATAATGGTGGCACGGATGAGGCATGGGAGGAGAGGTGTCACAGGATGGGGGTGTGAGGGTTGTATTGTAGTATAATGACTCTGATGCCTCCTGTTCATTAACGAGGACCCAGCCTGTATGTACTGATCCCTCAGACGCGGCCGCTCATCCCCTCCCTCCACCAGGACCAGTACTGAAGACACAATGCCACAGACAAACAATTATCAATCATCATTTCTGGCCGTTTTCAGTGGTTTGATTGTGGAGATCCGAGCTCTAGATGTGACATCACAGTAATGACTTCAGTAGTTCCGGATAGTTGGGTGTCCCCCAGCCAGTCACTGGGTCCCAGTTGGGCGCTGCACAGAATCCTTGTGCTAGAACCTGGTCATCAAAGCAAGCGATGTGGCATCCTTCTGTGACCTGTGGTGAGAGGAGAAGGTGTGAGGGACCACTAGGAGGACGGCAGGGGGGAGAGCGGGGATCGGTCCACAGAACTGGCATTTATTTAGGATTGACTCAATGTGTGGTCGCTGCTCCACCACTTCTGGTCACCGGGGGCCACCTACTTGTCCTCACATCACCACTGCTCCGCTACCAGCTGCCGAGATCACTGATGGATGACACTTCATGACTGAAAGCAGCAGTGGAGCCTGGTGACCAGCGGCGTGGAAGCCGGGACATTCTAGAGGGAAGCTTCAACCTTTATCTGATTTGTGTGTAAAGGTTGGAGGAAAACATTGGACACAACTGAAATCACTTACGTCCAGATGTCACCAGTCCTGCATGGCAAGAGGTTGCAGGTTCCTTCAGTTATGCCATAAGGCCAGTTTCCCAATGAAGAAGCACACACCACAGATGGAGGGAACGAATTCCCCTTCCTGATATATGTGAGTGTCCCTTACATGGATTGGCGTCTGAACTCCACAACTTACATCATACAAGGCGCCGGTGCCGTTCCCCTGTAGGCGATACAGTGCTGGGTTTAGGAAACCCAAAGGCGAGAGACCTCGCTTTATCCGCTGGTCGTTAATTAGAGCGAGAATCCCACCGAACACCGGAGTGGAAGCCTGCGATAGAGGGGAAAGTGATGTTAGTACAGTCCACGCAATCACCACAGACACTGGACCTTTACCCGCCATTATGGGTCATACACTGGACTCTGCAGTGGTGGACAGTAAACCAGAGCCAATGTCAATGAATGTAGAGGACTTCAGAAAGGCCACCAGTGGAATGTGGCCACAATGAACCACAACATCAAGTCTTGCGGTCAGGCCGAGGCTGCTTCACCTACTGTGGCCCATCATCTCTCAGAATGGAGGACAAGATGTGGATGGATGGAAAGAAGAGCAACGGATCGGGGGTGATCAAGGATGGATAGATACTCTCTGTACTGGGTGGTCCCCTACCTCTGTCACCTGCTTCCAGGTAGCCCTGCAGTATTTCCTAGTGGTATCTATATACCATTCCAGGATGGTCTACTCTACCTCTGTGTGGTATCTATATACCGTTCCAGGATGGTCTACTCTACCGCTGTGTGGTATCTATATACCGTTCCAGGATGGTCTACTCTACCTCTGTGTGGTATCTATATACCGTTCCAGGATGGTCTACTCTACCGCTGTGTGGTATCTATATACCGTTCCAGGATGGTCTACTCTACCTCTGTGTGGTATCTATATACCGTGCCACATACATTAAATACTCACACTCAGACGTTGGTTGTTTGTGGAGTCTAGCTGGTATTCTAGTGGATCTCCTGCACGCTCTTAGTGATCTCTTACATGTTCCTGAATGCCTTGCCTGACATTTGGGCTTTTTTGACCTTGGTTTTTTGGTTTCCTGCCTATTTCTACTTTTACTCTCCGGCCTCATGGTCCATGATATGGCCGACTACCTGCACAGAGCTTGGACTGTTCTCCTGTCTTCTATCCTGTCACATTAGAAGACCATTTTGATGTCGTCAAGTCCATGACTACTTAATTTAGGAACATTCGTCATAAGAGGATAAACATGGGCAAGAAAGAGAAGTGGGGACGTGGCAAAGGGAACCAGGGGAGGAAGGGAAGGACGGCGAGACAGAGGTCTGGGTGGGTTTGGGCAATGGCTTGGCGTGAGGTCTTGTTCTTCTCTTTAGATTGCTTTTGTTTTCTGCACACATAGAACTAACAAAAAAAGAGCATTATGAGGATAGAAGGTTTGAAAATACTTACCGAGGTTCCTGACACCCAAGGGATCGGGACATGATTTGTCACCACCCAGTAGTTGTCAGACAGAGCAGCCACATCAGGATAGGCCCGTCCACTGCGGTTGTAGTAACTTTCTGGTGGCATCTTCACTGAGGATGTGAAATACTTTGACACTGCAGAAGCCTTCAGGATATAAGAAGAGAATGAGCTACGTCTGCGGACCTCTAGAAAATTAGGATGTGTAGAGTCGGGGGCGTCATGGTGTCTTACCTGGTAGTCAGGCATTGGAAAAACATTGCTGAATCCTCCCCCACTGATGTAGTCTGTCACCTCATACGTAACCTGGAATGGATTCTTAAAAGAAGTCCCACCAACCGTAGTCACATAAGGGCTATGAGGAGACATGAAACATGGTGTAAGGTGGGAGTCTGGAGGATGCTCCGCTGTATATATATATACACACAGTATATGGCTGGTATAGTGGTCGTCTCACCTGGAGGCCGGGAAGCTGGGACGGAACACATTTCTGTCTTTGGAAATTTGTCTGCACCCGGCTCCATCATCACCTGGAAGGTCACCAGCAGAAGTCATTTTTAGATATTAAATATTAGAAGACGCGTGTCCAGACAACCTTAACTACTCTATGCTATTCTGACGGAAATGACTAGCACGCAGGGCTAACGCAATCCAAGATAAATCCTCACTGAAGAGAATGTACCAGTTGCAGTCCACATTGTAACTCCATTTTTGGGTATTCAAATATACAACCCAATGGAAAACCCATGGGAGGACCAAAGCCCAGTGTGAACGCTCTCCACCCCAGATTCTTGTACTATATGAGGCAACAACATTCTGGAAGACAAGAGTCATCTGTAGTGGAGACAAACCGGGCTCCTCCATGCTGACCATTACAAACAGAGCAGCCATTTTGTTTTCTGTCATTTGGGCGCCTGTTGTTCACTGGTCCATTCATGATGGCGGCTATGCTACCCCAGGCTCCAGAGATAGACAGTAAACCAGATCCAATGTCAATGAATGTAGAGGACCTCATGGAGGCCTCAGAGAAGTCACCTTCAGAAAGGCCACCAGTGAAATGTAGCCACAACGAACCACAACATCAAGTCTTGTGATCAGGCAGAGGCTCTGTGACCAGTCCATTCATGATGGCGGCTATGCTACCCCAGGATCCAGAGATGATGACCCATGCATTACTGTAGTCGGTTACCTGACGCAAACAGGATTGTGAGGCCCCGAGCGGCTGCCTTCATGAACTCCACGTTGATTCTTTGCATATAAGCCGCAGACAGACTGTCTTCATCATCACCATAACTGATCGTATGAACCCAAGGGACTGAGGACATGTTACTCAACAACAACATCCAGTCGAGGAAAGGCTCCTGAGACTCGTGGCGACCTGAGGACATCAATCACCAAACACATCATGTACACAGCAGCACTGAACAGATTCATGGATGACTTCTCCCTCCTTCACAAGGTTCATCCAGGTGATCTCCAGACAAACTGTTTACAATCCGATGTGTGGTACTTACCGGGATTGCTGAACACCCAGGTTGAAATGTTGGCCCCCATACTCATGATGTACTCAACATCCAGGCTGGCCTCCAGACCAGCCCGTCCTCCTCCCTGCTGCCCAACAACATGATCCACCTCCAAGCGATGCTCAAAATTTCTTCCAAAAAGGCTCATAAACTCGGAGAGGTCGGCAGGATGGAAATACTGCTCTAAAAACTGAGAAGAACCAGTAATAAATGGTCAGCCGCACCCAGACTTATGCCAACAAGTTTCATATTTCAGGCAGTTCATACTTTCCCAAGCTCATGCGGGACATTCTCCTTCAATAGTCACCTGTGCTCCTTTCTAACAGAGATCTTTGGTCCGTTCTAAATGTCAGTATTGGGTCTGTGACCGCTGTCTGCTGACTGCAGCACCATGGGTCCCAGCTCTTGCCTACCTCGCAGAAGGAGCAAGCACCCGTCAGAATACCGCCGCATCCGCTCTTACAGCCAGGTCTCCACTTGTGTGCTATAGCGCACGCACCTGTCCCATTGTTATTGACGCCTCCTGATTACTGTCTCCACCCGGAGGCGGGGTTGCTGGTATTTAGAGCAGCTTCACTGACCATGAAGTGCCCAAGCATGGTTGTCATACCTGTTAACCTCTGCTGAAGCTTCCTGCTGCTCTGATCTGCTGAATACTGGACTTTGCCAATTAACTCTGACCTTGCCTGCCTGTCTGCCTGCTACCTGGATTACCTGGACTATTGATCCCTGCATTGCCTGACTACAATTCTGCCTGCTACTTGGATTACCTGGACTATTGACCCCTGCATTGCCTGACTACAACTCTGCTTGCTGTCACCTGTAAGTTTGCCTGGACTTCTGACCTTGCACTGCCTGACTATGAGTCCGCCTGAACCTGTATACTGTATTATTCTGAACTTTGTTTGCCTTTGTTGGACTCTGTACACACTCCTGCAGTTAGCTGGTTTTAACACCAGTGTCCTGAGTCTGGAAGTCAGCAGTATTGGGCTAATTCCTAGTCCACTATCAGCTGACACAGAGGATCCACATCCTCTGGTCAAGACACAGTCTCATATTTGCAGGTGGAGACTGCCAAACCAAAGATTCCTCCAAAAAGAAGAGACACCCATCTGAAGATTGTAGTGGGGTTTTTAGCCCTCATCAGAACACTGCGGGTATACAGTTTGGCTGGATTAGATGACAGAGGATACTGGTTCCCATTTAGGAGACCAGTAAGTCTCCATTAACTGCTCAGTCTCTTTATTGATGACCAGTGCTCCCTTCCCCGCTGCAGAATCAAAGCATCTCATCCCACCAACCAGTGCCCCGTCCTGATCTGTACTGGAGGAGTCTTTGGTTTGGGAGCTTCCTTCCCATGAAGCATTGCCTGGAAATACCTATCCATACTGCAGTAGGGTTTCTCCAATGAGAACCACTGCTTCCAGGACACGTGGAGGTTACAACTGATTCTGAGCGGTCAGACAGTCCTAATCATGAAAGGAACATCCTGGGCTTAGAAGGTTCTTTCTTCCAGGAAAGTACAGAAGACCTTCCAGCTTTGTGTGGTCGCCATGTGCTTCATGCCATGGACGGGACTGGTTCCTGTGAGATCCCAATCTAGTCCTGTTCATTGGTCTGACTGTATGGACGTGGTCATGAGCTCCTACATCAAACGGTCTTTACCTCTAGTTCCAGGACGATGGCTATCTATGACGTATTCTACATACATTAGGTGGCTTCTATCACGTTTAGAAAGGTAGCGATGTATATCAACCTGCCAGAAGGTGGGATCCTATGGATATATGTCAAGGCTCTTGTAATGGGAATACGCCCTTCTTTCTTAGTGTGCCATGTTCTGGTTTAGGAGGTAATAGGATATCCTCCACTGACGGGCAGGGGATTACCAGGAAGGAAGGCCCTCCTCCTGACAGTCGTCGGTTTATTATCAGCCTTACTTCTCATGTAGCCGCTGCGCCCACATTGTGAATGGGAACTGTGCAGAGTCCTGGAGTGGAGGGTAGGTACCTGAGCACAGGCCTGGCTATTGTTCGGATGTGTCCCGATATCACTGGCGGACAGGTTGTATCTCTGACGTAAAACGGATGGGGTGACTCCCAAGTGAAATTCAGCGGTCACTTCCTCCTCCTTGCCCTTCACTCGTCTCAGTACTTTCTGATCTTGTGGAAAGCGGTGAAGTCCACCAACTGGAGAGGAAGGCACAGAAAGCGTGAGATACGTCCAGCTGCAAACATCACCCTGCAATACACCCTGTGACTGTCTATCCTTGAGACAAATATCCGTCAATCCTCTCCATCAGTCTAGTCTATCCTCTCCTCTGTACTATGACAGGTGACTGTCTATCCTCTCCACCTGTACTGTGACAGGTTACAGTCTATCCCCTCCACCTGTACTTTGACAGGTGACTGTCTATCCTCTCCACCTGTACTGTGTCAGACGACTGTCTATCCTCTCCACCTGTACTGTGTCAGACGACTGTCTATCCTCTCCACCTGTACTGTGTCAGACGACTGTCTATCCTCTCCACCTGTACTGTGTCAGACGACTGTCTATCCTCTCCACCTGTACTGTGACAGGTGACTGTCTATCCTCTCCTCCTGTACTGTGACAGGTGACTGTCTATCCTCTCCACCTGTACTGTGACAGGTGACTGTCTATCCTCTCCTCCTGTACTGTGACAGGCGACTGTCTATCCTCTCCACCTGTACTGTGACAGACCACCTTCTATCCTCTCCTCCTGTACTGTGACGGACCACCTTCTATCCTCTCCTCCTGTACTGTGACGGACCACCTTCTATCCTCTCCTCCTGTACTGTGACGGACCACCTTCTATCCTCTCCTCCTGTACTGTGACGGACCACCTTCTATCCTCTCCTCCTGTACTGTGACGGACCACCTTCTATCCTCTCCTCCTGTACTGTGACGGACCACCTTCTATCCTCTCCTCCTGTACTGTGACGGACCACCTTCTATCTTCTCCTCCTGTACTGTGATGGACCATCTTCTATCCTCTCCTCCTGTACTGTGACAAACCACCTTCTATCCTCTCCTCCTGTACTGTGACAGGTGACAGTCTATCCTCTCCTCCTGTACTGTGACAGGTAACTGTCTATCCTCTCCTCTTGTACTGTGACAGGTGACTGTCTATCCTCTCCTCCTGTTCTGTGACAGACCACCTTCTATCCTCTCGTCCTGTACTGTGACGCACCACCTTCTATCCTCTCCTCCTGTACTGTGACGGACCACCTTCTATCCTCTCCTCCTGTACTGTGACGGACCACCTTCTATCCTCTCCTCCTGTACTGTGACGGACCACCTTCTATCTTCTCCTCCTGTACTGTGATGGACCATCTTCTATCCTCTCCTCCTGTACTGTGACAAACCACCTTCTATCCTCTCCTCCTGTACTGTGACAGGTGACAGTCTATCCTCTCCTCCTGTACTGTGACAGGTAACTGTCTATCCTCTCCTCTTGTACTGTGACAGGTGACTGTCTATCCTCTCCTCCTGTTCTGTGACAGACCACCTTCTATCCTCTCGTCCTGTACTGTGACGGACCACCTTCTATCCTCTCCTCCTGTACTGTGATGGACCACCTTCTATCCTCTCCTCTTGTACTGTGACGGACCACCTTCTATCCTCTCCTCCTGTACTGTGACGCACCACCTTCTATCCTCTCCTCCTGTACTGTGACGCACCACCTTCTATCCTCTCCTCCTGTACTGTGATGGACCACCTTCTATCCTCTCCTCCTGTACTGTGACGGACCACCTTCTATACTCTCCTCCTGTACTGTGACGGACCACCTTCTATCTTCTCCTCCTGTACTGTGACGGACCACCTTCTATCCTCTCCTCCTGTACTGTGACGGACCACCTTCTATCCTCTCCTCCTGTACTGTGACGGACCACCTTCTATCCTCTCCTCCTGTACTGTGACGGACCACCTTCTATCCTCTCCTCCTGTACTGTGACGGACCACCTTCTATCCTCTCCTCCTGTACTGTGACGGACCACCTTCTATCCGCTCCTCCTGTACTGTGACGGACCACCTTCTATCCTCTTCTCCTGTACTGTGACGGGCGACCGTCTATCCTCTTCCCATTATATGGGTGTCTTCTTCTCATTGGTGACTCACCAAAGTCAATGTGTGCAGCCACCTCGGGATCCAGGGAGTAGAGGGAACTAGATCTGATGACACTTTTCTCTCCCTTCACGTATCGGATAAATTGGGATCCGGGCAGCAGCTTCTCTGCAGTTCTGTAAGATGAAGTGGAGATACTTGGTCAGGTGACAGGACCACGCATAGTGGCAGGAGCGGCAGGAACGTGGTGTTTGGACTATTTTCATCTGAACTCATCAATGACAGGAAGTCTGTGCTGCTTGTAACGTGGACACAAATGGGGTGCAGATAAAATCCATACCCCAACCCTGCAGTTGTATCTCATACTACCAGCCTGGGGTGGACTGGCCATACACAGGGAATGCCCCTGGTGGGCCAACACCCATAAGGCCACGTAAGCCGTCCTCACTGCTGCTGGCTGGGTACTTAGTACTGGAGGAACTATACGGGTGAGTCCAGGCAGCATGCTGAAGGTAGGGCTGGCCCGGTGTTGTGGCCCACATCTCACCTCCATATTAGAGATAATTAGAGAAGGGCAGAACATGGCAGCTATTGGTGGCCACCATGGAGGGACAGCTGCTGGGGAGGGATTCTTTGCTGCACTGTGGTATCTTTGGGAGGATATTCTGTGCTGCGCTATGGTATTATTGATCCTGCCAACTTGTATTGACCCCATCTACTTGTGTAGCCCCACCTTCTGTCAATATGGACCCACATAGGACATGGGGCCACTTTAAGTTTCCAGTTCGCCCCTGTTACCAGCCCTTCTCTATGGCTACTCCCTCTTGTGTTCGGCCTCCCCATCATACCGGCTCGTCTTTGGCACATACATTGTTGTCAACCTCAACACAGGTTGGATCCTTTGGCTGTCCCCATATCTCTAAGGTACACTGCCAGAAGGACTATCCTCTCCTCCTGTACTATGACAGGCGACTGTCTATCCTCTCCTCTGTACTGTGGCAGGTGACTGTCTATCCTCTCCTCTATACTATGGCAGGCGACTGTCTGTCCTCTCCTCCTGTACTGTGACAGGCGACTGTCTGTCCTCTCCTCCTGTACTGTGACAGGCGACTGTCTATCCTCTCCTCCTGTACTGTGACAGGCGACTGTCTATCCTCTCCTCCTGTACTGTGACAGGCGACTGTCTATCCTCTCCTCCTGTACTGTGACAGGCGACTGTCTATCCTCTCCTCCTGTACTGTGACAGGCGACTGTCTATCCTCTCCTCCTGTACTGTGACAGGCGACTGTCTATCCTCTCCTCCTGTACTGTGACAGGCGACTGTCTATCCTCTCCTCCTGTACTGTGACAGGCGACTGTCTATCCTCTCCTCCTGTACTGTGACAGGCGACTGTCTATCCTCTCCTCCTGTTCTGTGACAGGCGACTGTCTATCCTCTCCTCCTGTACTGTGACAGGCGACTGTCTATCCTCTCCTCCTGTACTGTGACAGGCAACTGTCTATCCTCTCCTCCTGTACTGTGACAGGCAACTGTCTATCCTCTCCTCCTGTACTGTGACAGGCGACTGTCTATCCTCTCCTCCTGTACTGTGACAGGCGACTGTCTATCCTCTCCTCCTGTACTGTGACAGGCGACTGTCTATCCTCTCCTCCTGTACTGTGACAGGAGACTGTCTATCCTCTCCTCCTGTACTGTGACAGGCGACAGACTATCCTCTCCTCTGTACTGTGACAGCGACAGACTATCCTCTCCTCTGTACTGTGACAGGCGACAGACTATCCTCTCCTCTGTACTGTGACAGGCGACTGTCTATCCTCTCCTCCTGTACTGTGACAGGCGACAGACTATCCTATCCTCTGTACTGTGACAGGCGACAGACTATCCTCTCCTCTGTACTGTGACAGGCGACAGACTATCCTCTCCTCTGTACTGTGACAGGCGACAGACTATCCTCTCCTCTGTACTGTGACAGGCGACAGACTATCCTCTCCTCTGTACTGTGACAGGCGACAGACTATCCTATCCTCTGTACTGTGACAGGCGACAGACTATCCTCTCCTCTGTACTGTGACAGGCGACAGACTATCCTCTCCTCTGTACTGTGACAGGCGACAGACTATCCTCTCCTCTGTACTGTGACAGGCGACAGACTATCCTCTCCTCTGTACTGTGACAGGCGACAGACTATCCTCTCCTCTGTACTGTGACAGGCGACAGACTATCCTCTCCTCCTGTACTGTGACAGGCGACAGACTATCCTATCCTCTGTACTGTGACAGGCGACAGACTATCCTCTGTTCAGGTGACCAGCAGGTAGATGGCGGGTGACCCTGGCACAAGGCTGACCTGGCATCTGTTTGGCACTGCCAGAAGTCTCCAGTCACAATGCTATCACAGTTTAGGATTTCGTGTTTCTCCAGCCAGGTCTTCACAGTCCTTAGGGTATCATCTGATGGCTGCACAAGGGACTGGAGCGTCTCCAGGGACAGGAACTGACCTGCAGGAGATACCAAAGAAGAAAATGAATGAGACCTGAAGACGTCACCGCCACCTGCACGTGTCACATGGTGGAGAAGAACCAGGGTGCAGCTGGATAGGCCTTATTATCAGAAAATCCCCTCACACCCAACAGTCCGCCCTCATGAAGGGAAAAAACATGAGGAGAACCTTGAACCCAGGAAAGATGTCACCCAAACCGAAATCTATGGAAGATGTAGGTGACAATGTGAGGTGCTGGGTCGCCTATAGGACCTTACAGTGGGGGTGACGCCCAGTGCAGACACTCGGATGCTGGTTCTGGACCTATGTATTATGGACCCTGTCTGACCACCTGGCGGAGGCTATGGTCACAGGAACATTCCAAACGCTGATCTATTAACCCTAAAGACCATATACATCCATATAGATACTGTGCATACGTACACCATACATATACTGTGCATACGTACACCATACATATACTGTGCATACATACACCATACACATACTGTACATCCATACACCATACACATACTGTACATACACATACTGTACATACACCATACACATACTGTGCATCCATACACCATACACATACTGTGCATCCATACACCATACACATACTGTACATCCAAACACCAAACACATACTGTGCATACACCATACATATACTGTGCATACATACACCATACACATACTGTGCATACGAACACCATACACATACTGTGCATACACCATACACATACTGTGCATCCACCATACACATACTGTGCATCCATACACCATACACATACTGTGCATCCATACACCATACACATACTGTGCATCCATACACCATACACATACTGTGCATCCATACACCATACACATACTGTACATCCAAACACCAAACACATACTGTACATCCATACACCATACACATACTGTGCATACACATACTGTACATACACCATACATATACTGTGCATACATACACCATACACATACTGTGCATACGAACACCATACACATACTGTACATCCATACACCATACACATACTGTACATCCATACACCATACACATACTGTACATACACCATACACATACTGTACATCCAAACACATACTGTACATCCATACACCATACACATACTGTACATCCATACACCATACACATACTGTGCATCCATACACCATACACATACTGTGCATCCATACACCATACACATACTGTGCATCCATACACATACTGTTACATCCATACACCATACACATACTGTACATCCATACACCAAACACATACTGTACACCATACACATACTGTGCATCCATACACCATACACATACTGTGCATCCATACACCATACACATACTGTGCATCCATACACCATACACATACTGTGCATCCATACACCATACACATACTGTGCATCCATACACCATACACATACTGTGCATCCATACACATACTGTGCATCCATACACCATCACATACTGTGCATCCATACACCATACACATACTGTGCATCCATACACCATACACATACTGTACATCCATACACCATACACATACTGTGCATCCATACACCATACACATACTGTGCATCCATACACCATACACATACTGTGCATCCATACACCATACACATACTGTGCATCCATACACATACACATACTGCATCCATACCCAACACATACTGTGCATCCATACACCATACACATACTGTGCATCCATACACCATACACATACTGTGCATCCATACACCATACACACACTGTGCATCCATACACCATACACACACTGTGCATCCATACACCATACACATACTGTGCATCCATACACCATACACACACTGTGCATCCATACACCATACACATACTGTACATCCATACACCATACACATACTGTACATCCATACACCATACACATACTGTACATACACCATACACATACTGTACATACACCATACACATACTGTGCATCCATACACCATACACATACTGTACATCCATACACCATACACATACTGTGCATCCATACACCATACACATACTGTACATACACCATACTGTACATACACCATAGACATACTGTGCATACATACACCATACACATACTGTACATACATACACCATACACATACTGTACATACATACACCATAGACATGCTGTACATACACCATATACATACTGTGCATACATACACATACTGTACATACACCATACACATACTGTACATACATACACCATAGACATGCTGTACATACACCATATACATACTGTGCATACATACACATACATGTACATACACCATACACATACTGTACATACATACACCATACACATACTGTACATACATACACCATACACATACTGTACATACACCATATACATACTGTGCATACATACACCATAGACATACTGTGCATACATACACCATAGACATGCTGTGCATACATACACCATACACATGCTGTACATACACCATACACATGCTGTACATACATACACCATACACATACTGTGCATACACCATACACATGCTGTACATACACCATACACATGCTGTACATACATACACCATACACATACTGTACATACACCATACACATACTGTACTACATACCATAGACATACTGTGCATACATACACCATAGACATGCTGTGCATACATACACCATACACATGCTGTACATACACCATACACATGCTGTACATACATACACCATACACATACTGTGCATACACCATACACATACTGTGCATACACCATACACATACTGTGCATACATACACCATACACATACTGTACATACACCATACACATGCTGTGCATACATACACCATACACATACTGTGCATACACCATACACATACTGTGCATACACCATACACATACTGTGCATACACCATACACATACTGTACATACACCATACACATACTGTGCATACATACACCATACACATACTGTACATACACCATACACATACTGTGCATACATACACCATACACATACTGTACATACATACACCATACACATACTGTACATACATACACCATACACATACTGTACATACATACACCATACACATACTGTACATACATACACCATACACATACTGTGCATACACCATACACATACTGTGCATACATACACCATACACATACTGTACATCCAAACATACTGTACATCCATACACCATACACATACTGTACATACACCATACACATACTGTGCATACATACACCATACACATACTGTACATACATACACCATACACATACTGTACATGCATACACCATACACATACTGTACATCCATACACCATACACATACTGTACATACACCATACACATACTGTGCATCCATACACCATACACATACTGTACATACACCATACACATACTGTACATACACCATACTGTGCATACACCATACACATACTGTGCATACATACACCATACACATACTGTACATCCAAACACATACTGTACATCCATACACCATACACATACTGTACATACACCATACACATACTGTACATACACCATACACATACTGTACATACACCATACTGTGCATACACCATACACATACTGTGCATACATACACCATACACATACTGTACATCCAAACACATACTGTACATCCATACACCATACACATACTGTACATCCATACACCATACACATACTGTACATACACCATACACATACTGTACATCCATACACATACTGTGCATCCATACACCATACACATTCTGTGCATCCATACACCATACACATACTGTGCATCCATACACCATACACATACTGTACATCCATACACCATACACATACTGTACATACACATACTGTACATACACTATACACATACTGTACATACACCATACACATACTGTGCATCCGTACACCATACACATACTGTACATCCGTACACCATACACATACTGTACATCCGTACACCATACACATACTGTACATCCATACACCATACACATACTGTACATCCATACACCATACACATACTGTGCATCCATACACCATACACATACTGTGCATCCATACACCATACACATACTGTACATCCATACACCATACACATACTGTACATCCATACACCATACACATACTGTACATCCATACACCATACACATACTGTACATCCATACACATACTGTACATACACCTTACACATACTGTACATACACCATACACATACCGTACCCATACTGTACATACATATACCATACACATACTGTACATACACATGCTGCATATAATACATATGCCATATACATACTGTACATACATATACATTCTGTACATACATATACCATAGACATACTGTACATACATATACCATAGACATTCTGTACATACATATACCATACACATACTGTACATACACATGCTGCATATAATACATATGCCATATACATACTGTACATACATATACATTCTGTACATACATATACCATAGACATACTGTACATACATATACCATATACATTCTGTACATACATATACCATATACATTCTGTACATACATATACCATATACATTCTGTACATACATATACCATATACATTCTGTACATACATATATCATATACATTCTGTACATACATATACCATATACATTCTGTACATACATATACCATATACATTCTGTACATACATACTGTACATACATATACCATATACATTCTGTACATACATATACCATATACATTCTGTACATACATATACCATATACATTCTGTACATACATATACCATATACATTCTGTACATACATATACCATATACATTCTGTACATACATATATCATATACATTCTGTACATACATATACCATATACATTCTGTACATACATATACCATATACATTCTGTACATACATACTGTACACACATACCATATACATATATCATATACATACATATACCACATATATACCATATACATACTGTACATACATATATATATACTATACATACACACATACTGTACATACATATACCACATATATACCATACATGTAAGTTATATAACGTGCAACATCTTAAGTGCAACTAATAAGTGCACACCTGGAATTCTAGCAGAAATGGATCATGGAAGATAACGAACCTACAAGCAAATCCCCCACATGGAGGAAAAAAGGCATAAAAGACATATCAAAGATCCAATGTTATAGACATCTTTATACAAATCAATAGAATGTACAAAAGAGAAGAAATATGAGGACGAAAACCATCTATGGGATGGTGTCCACAGGTGAGAACCCTCCCACGTAGACGCACTCCCTCAAAAAGTTGGATCCTCCCGACAAAGCAAATACACGGAACACACATGGAGGTGTGTCCAGGCCTCTGACTCCCTCAGACAGATCTACATGTGGCACCTGTTGGGGTTCCTTCTCTTCCTTCTTCTTGGTCCTACAGTAACAGGGAACCACCAGTGGCCCTCACCCAATCCCATCCCACGTCATCCCTCACCTCCCCACTATAGTTATCCCTGCCCTAACCCACCTCTCCAACCTACTGCTAACCACTGGCGTCTTCCCTTCCTATTTTCAACCATGCCTCCTTCACATCAACACTGAAGAAGCCCTCCCTGACCAACCTTCTTCATCCTATCCATACTCCCATTCCCTATCTCATCCCGCCCTATCTCACTCCCATTCACATCGACACTACTCACTTCACATCGAAAGAGCCCTCCCTGGACCCACCTCTTCATCCGCCCTATCTCACTACTCCCATTCACATCGATACTGAAGAAGCCCTCCCTGGACCCACCTTCTTCATCCCGCCCTATCTCACTACTCCCATTCACATCGATACTGAAGAAGCCCTCCCTGGACCCACCTTCTTCATCCCGCCCTATCTCACTACTCCCATTCACATCGATACTGAAGAAGCCCTCCCTGGACCCACCTTCTTCATCCCGCCCTATCTCACTACTCCCATTCACATCGATACTGAAGAAGCTCTCCCTGGACCCACCTTCTTCATCCCGCCCTATCTCACTACTCCCATTCACATCGGATACTGAAGAAGCCCTCCCTGGACCCACCTTCTTCATCCCGCCCTATCTCACTACTCCCATTCACATCAATACTGAAGAAGCCCTCCCTGGACCCACCTTCTTCATCCCGCCCTATCTCACTACTCCCATTCACATCGATACTGAGGAAGCCCTCCCTGGAGCCACCTTCTTCATCCCGCCCTATCTCTCTACTCCCATTCACATCAATACTGAAGAAGTCCTCCCTGGACCCACCTTCTTCATCCCGGCCCTATTCTCACTACTCCCATTCACTTCAATACTGAAGAAGCCTCCCTGGACCCACCTTCTTCATCCCGCCCTATCTCACTACTCCCATTCACATCGATACTGAAGAAGCCCTCTCCTGGACCCACCTTATCTCACTACTCCATTCACATCAATACTGAAGAAGCCCTCCCTGGACCCACCTTCTTCATCCCGCCCTATCTCACTACTCCCATTCACATCGATACTGAAGAAGCCCTCCCTTGACCCACCTTATCTCACTACTCCCATTCACATCAACACTGAAGAAGCCCTCCCTGGACCCACCTTCTTCATCCCACCCTATCTCACTACTCCCATTCACATCGATACTGAAGAAGCCCTCCCTGGA
This sequence comes from Rhinella marina, assembly GCA_900303285.1. Classification (NCBI taxonomy): domain Eukaryota; kingdom Metazoa; phylum Chordata; class Amphibia; order Anura; family Bufonidae; genus Rhinella; species Rhinella marina. The sequence goes on from ONZH01002321.1 coordinate 27,715, forward strand.
CCCACCTTCTTCATCCCGCCCTATCTCACTACTCCCATTCACATCGATACTGAAGAAGCCCTCCCTGGACCCACCTTCTTCATCCCGCCCTATCTCACTACTCCCATTCACATCAATACTGAAGAAGCCCTCCCTGGACCCACCTTCTTCATCCCGCCCTATGTCACTACTCCCATTCACATCGATACTGAAGAAGCCCTCCCTGGACCCACCTTCTTCATCCCGCCCTATCTCACTACTCCCATTCACATCGATACTGAAGAAGCCCTCCCTGGACCCACCTTCTTTATCCAGCCCTATCTCACTACTCCCATTCACATCAATACTGAAGAAGCCCTCCCTGGACCCACCTTCTTCATCCCGCCCTATCTCACTACTCCCATTCACTTCAATACTGAAGAAGCCCTCCCTGGACCCACCTTCTTCATCCCGCCCTATCTCACTACTCCCATTCACATCGATACTGAAGAAGCCCTCCCTGGACCCACCTTCTTCATCCCGCCCTATCTCACTACTCCCATTCACTTCAATACTGAAGAAGCTCTCCCTGGACCCACCTTCTTCATCCCGCCCTATCTCACTACTCCCATTCACATCGATACTGAAGAAGCCCTCCCTGGACCCAACTTCTTCATCCCGCCCTATCTCACTACTCCCATTCACATCGATACTGAAGAAGCCCTCCCTGGACCCACCTTCTTCATCCCGCCCCTATCTCACTACTCCCATTAACATCGATACTGAAGAAGCTCTCCCTGGACCCACCTTCTTCATCCCGCCCTATCTCACTACTCCCATTCACATCGATACTGAAGAAGCCCTCCCTGGACCCACCTTCTTCATCCCGCCCTATCTCACTACTCCCATTCACTTCAATACTGAAGAAGCTCTCCCTGGACCCACCTTCTTCATCCCGCCCTATCTCACATGCTTTCTGTTATGAACTTCTTTGAATGCATTCCTAAATGCTGTCTGGCGGTGTCGCTGGTTAATTATGCTCTGTCACAGAAAAGGGAACTAGCGTGGTACTGTCTGAACTCCAGGAACTTTAGGGACCTTGTGATGTCACAGGGTCACATGACATTTTAAAGCCATGCGGGTTTGAAGCAGCCGTGGGATGTAGCAGAAGGTTAATATCTACATCCCATGTGCTGTGGTCATGAAGACCACATCATGGCGTTTACTGTGTGTCACATGGCGATTTTGGGACCGAGGCTTCCAATGTCATGTGACATTACAAGGTCCTTACGGCTCATGGAGTTTAGACACTACCGAACCAGCATTCCCCTCCGAGGGAGGAGCTTACTAGTTAGTATTGCATCAGCCACTTTAGTGTAGTCCTCCCCTTGTAGACTGTAAGCTCTCGCGGGCAGGGTCCTGTCCTGTCTGTACCAGTCTGTTACCAAGTTCATGATCATTGAGCTTGTGTTTTATGTAATGTATGTGACCCCCCCTCTTAGATGTACAGCTCCATGGAAGTAATAGTGCCTTATAATACATAAAACATACATACATCATCATGATGCAATGAGGCTGTCAAGTAAACTGCTGTGGAAACCTCCCCATCCCCTCAGGACATACAATGTACCACATACTGTGAGACATTAGTGTCTAGGACACTGTGGACACTTAAAGGGGTTGTCCACTTTCTGGTTACTGGTGACCATTTGTGAGATATTACATGACACTTACTAATATAGTCCTTGTTTCTATATGTGTGTCCCATAGTTTACAGTGTCTTTTGTGATGTCCACACAGAGGTCCTGTCCATAAGATGGCCGCTAATGGAGGGTCATGTGTCCAGGCAAATCACCTCCTTGTGATGTCTCCTCCATTCAGATACAGGGTACCTGCCATCTGCACGTGTACTGCTAGGTGTCTGACCAGAGAAGACCTCACAAGGAGGTGACTTGCTGGTCACATGACCCTCCATCAGCGGCCATCTTACATCTTATGGACAGGACCTCTGTGAGGACAGCACAAAAGACACTGTAAACTATGGAACACACATATAGAAATAAGGACTATATTAGTGTCATATAATCATCTCACAAATGGTCACCAGTAACCAGAAGGTGGTCAACCCATGACTAAAGGGTAAACCCATCAATCAAATGGAGGATTTCTGTGCTCGAGTCGCGTACGTCTGGTTACTGGATAGTCAGCAGAGACATAAGTTATACAATCCAGGAAGATACTGTGCAAGAACCAGAAATAGGGAAGTAGATGAATGTCGCACACGTACAACGAACCAGAGAGGACACTCTACAACCAGGATGGGGGGAGGGGAACACGACTGCAAGTACAGCTGCTCTACTGCCTATGGGAACAGCAATGGGGGTTATTAGTCAAAAAAACACCTGACAGCCCCTCCATATAGGGTGTGATATGTGGTGAGCCCCTCCATATAGGGTGTAATATGTGGTGAGCCCCTCCATATAGGGTGTGATATGTGGTCAGCCCCTCCATATAGGGTGTAATATGTGGTCAGCCCCTCCATATAGGGTGTAATATGTGGTGAGCTCCTCCATATAGGGTGTAATATGTGGTCAGCCCCTCCATATAGGGTGTAATATGTGGTGAGCCCCTCCATATAGGGTGTAATATGTGGTCAGCCCCCCCCATATAGGGTGTGATATGTGGTCAGCCCCTCCATATAGGGTGTAATATGTGGTCAGCCCCTCCATATAGGGCGTGATATGTGGTGAGCTCCTCCATATAGGGTGTAATATGTGGTGAGCCCCTCCATATAGGGTGTAATATATGGTGAGCCCCTCCATATAGGGTGTGATATGTGGTCAGCCCCTCCATATAGGGTGGGATATATGGTGAGCCCCTCCATATAGGGTGGGATATGTGGTGAGCTCCTCCATATAGGGTGTGATATGTGGTGAGCTCCTCCATATAGGGTGTGATATTGGTGAGCCCCTCCATATAGGGTGTGATATGTGGTGAGCTCCTCCATATAGGGTGTGATATGTGGTGAGCCCCTCCATATAGGGGTGTGATATGTGGTGAGCTCCTCCATATAGGGTGTAATATGTGGTGAGCCCCTCCATATAGGGTGTAATATGTGGTCAGCCCCTCCATATAGGGTGTAATATGTGGTGATCTCCTCCATATAGGGTGTAATATGTGGTCAGCCCCTCCATATAGGGTGTAATATGTGGTCAGCCCCTCCATATAGGGTGTGATATGTGGTGAGCTCCTCCATATAGGGTGTAATATGTGGTGAGCCCCTCCATATAGGGTGTAATATGTGGTCAGCCCCTCCATATAGGGTGTGATATGTGGTGAGCTCCTCCATATAGGGTGTAATATGTGGTGAGCCCCTCCATACAGGGTGTGATATGTGGTGAGCTCCTCCATATAGGGTGTAATATGTGGTCAGCCCCTCCATATAGGGTGGGATATTGGTGAGCCCCTCCATATAGGGTGTGATATGTGTGAGCTCCTCCATATAGGGTGTAATATGTGGTGAGCCCTCCATACAGGGTGTGATATGTGGTGAGCTCCTCCATATAGGGTGTGATATGTGGTCAGCCCCTCCATATAGGGTGTGATATGTGGTCAGCCCCTCCATATAGGGTGGGATATATGGGTGAGCCCCTCCATACAGGGTGTAATATGTGGTGAGCTCCTCCATATAGGGTGTGATATGTGGTCAGCCCCTCCATATAGGGTGTGATATGTGGTCAGCCCCTCCATATAGGGTGTGATATGTGGTCAGCCCCTCCATACAGGGTGTAATATGTGGTGAGCCCCTCCATATAGGGTGTAATATGTGGTGAGCCCCTCCATATAGGGTGTAATATGTGGTGAGCCCCTCCATATAGGGTGTAATATGTGGTGAGCTCCTCCATATAGGGTGTAATATGTGGTCAGCCCCTCCATATAGGGTGTGATATGTGGTGAGCTCCTCCATATAGGGTGTGATATGTGGTGAGCCCCTCCATATAGGGTGTGATATGTGGTGAGCCCCTCCATATAGGGTGTAATATGTGGTGAGCTCCTCCATATAGGGTGTAATATGTGGTGAGCCCCTCCATATAGGGTGTGATATGTGGTGAGCCCCTCCATATAGGGTGTAATATGTGGTGAGCTCCTCCATATAGGGTGTAATATATGGTGAGCCCCTCCATATAGGGTGTAATATGTGGTGAGCCCCTCCATATAGGGTGTGATATGTGGTGAGCCCCTCCATATAGGGTGTAATATGTGGTGAGCCCCTCCATATAGGGTGTGATATGTGGTGAGCTCCTCCATATAGGGTGTAATATGTGGTGAGCCCCTCCATATAGGGTGTGATATGTGGTCAGCCCCTCCATATAGGGTGTAATTGTGACCATAGGTGTGGTGAGCCCCTCCATATAGGGTGTGATATGTGGTGAGCCCTCCATATAGGGTGTTATATGTGGTGAGCCCCTCCATATAGGTGTGATATGTTGGTGAGCCCCTCCATATAGGGTAATATGTGGTGAAGCCCCTATGTGGTGTTGAGCCCTCCATATAGGGTGTAATATGTGGTGAGCCCCTCCATATAGGGTGTAATATGTGGTGAGCCCCTCCATATAGGGTGTTATATGTGGTTATGTGGTGAGCCCCTCCATATAGGGTGTAATATGTGGTGAGCCCCTCCATATAGGGTGTAATATGTGGTAGCCCCTCCATACAGGTGTGTGATAGGGTGTGATCCTCCATATGTGATATGTGGTGAGCCCTCCCATATAGGGTGTAATATGTGGTCAGCCCCTCCATTATAGAGTGTAATATGTGGTGAGCTCCTCCATATAGGGGTGTGATATGTGGTGAGCCCCTCCATATAGGTGTGATATGTGGTGAGCCCCTCCATATAGGGTGTGATATGTGGTGAGCCCCTCCATATAGGGTGTGTGATATGTGGTGAGCCCCTCCATATAGGGTGTGAATATGTGGTGAGCCCCTCCATATAGGGTGTGATATGTGGTGACCCCTCCATATAGGGTGTAATATGTGGTGAGCCCTCCATATAGGGTGTAATATGTGGTCCAGCCCCTCCATATAGGGTGTAATATGTGGTGAGCTCCTCCATATAGGGTGTAATATGTGGTGAGCCCCTCCATATAGGGTGTAATATGTGGTCAGCCCCTCCATATAGGGTGTGATATGTGGTGAGCCCCTCCATATAGGGTGTGATATGTGGTGAGCCCCTCCATATAGGGTGTGATTGTGGTGAGCCCCTCCATATAGGGTGTAATATGTGGTGAGCTCCTCCATATAGGGTGTAATATGTGGTGAGCTCCTCCATATAGGGTGTAATATGTGGTGAGCCCCTCCATATAGGGTGTAATATGTGGTCAGCCCCTCCACATAGGGTGTGATATGTGGTCAGCCCCTCCATATAGGGTGTAATATGTGGTCAGCCCCTCCACATAGGGTGTGGTCACCACCTCCAGGCGACAGGCCACCATCTTACATGATTTAAGTGACTTGGGATCCCCCCATGAATCCCACGTACATGTCTCGAGATGTCCCTTTTATGTCTTATGTCACTGAGGTGATCCTCAAGGCATCACTAGGGTTCTCTCTTGGTCTTCTCCACATATTATAAGGGGCGTGTACCTAAGTAGACCACTCCAGATGTTCTTGTGGAAAGAGTTGCCTTCAAAGGTCTTAGTGTGAAGGATATGCAGGCTTCACATCCTCCACATCTATCCCTGTCCATCCACAAGTACCCTGTCTGATAGGTGGCTAGTAGTGGCTGTGGACAAAATAGTCCCCCAAGGACCTCCCTCTTCTGTGGGCACCTGTATGGTGGGAACGTCAAGGACAACCTGACAAACATCCGGGTTTCAGTATTTTGACAGGACCCTTCACACTTTGTTGCTATGGTCACCGTAAGTCCCTATGATACAGATTGTAGTCGCTTCCCCTGGGTGCCCGCATCAATATGCCTTCTAATTCCGACTGAAATTCAGATGTAATAACATGTAATAACAGTTCTGGAGCCTCTGTTCTTATGTCTGTATGTTGTGCCATTCCTGTATTATTTCTACCAGAAGTTATGGATGAATTGCTATTAGCCTTCAGTAAGGGTACAGAGGGAAGGTGACCAGTTGGGGGGGGGGGGTGTCCCTGCACAGTGTGAACATGGCAGCACTGACTGGATAGAGTGAGTCTGTGCAGATACACCCCCCGCAACTGGTCACCTCCCCTCTGTACCCTTACTGAAGGCTAATAGCAATTCATTAAGAACTTCAGCAGGAATAATACAGGAATGACACAACATACAGACATAAGAATAGAGGCTCCAGAAATGTTATTACATGGGGAACGCATGAAGATATTAAATCACACATGTCCGGAGTGGGGAAAGGTCCTAATTAATCTGGTGGTAGGCACAAAGGAGGTTCCTCAAGATGATCTCAACATGAGAAAAGGTTCTATCAGAAAGGTTGATAATCTGACCATCGTTGGTATCTGTCACCAAGTTGAATTTTATTTCTTCTGGCGGGAACGTGCCCCCAGAATGCACATTTCTAGGCACAACTACTGTGAAGGGCACATATCTGGGTATAACTACTGTGAGGGGCACATATCTGGTATAACTACTGTGAAGGGCACATATCTGGGTATAACTACTGTGAGGGGCACATATCTGGTATAACTACTGTGAGGGGCACATATCTGGTATAAATACTGTGAGGGGCACATTTCTAGGCATAACTACTGTGAGGGGCACATATCTGGGTATAACTACTGTGAGGGGGCACATATCCGGTATAACTACTGTGAGGGGGGCACATATCCGGTATAACTACTGTGAGGGGGCCATATCCGGTATAACTACTGTGAGGGGGCACATATCCGGTATAACTACTGTGAGGGGGCACATATCCGGTATAACTACTGTGAGGGGGCACATATCCGGTATAACTACTGTGAGGGGGGCACATATCCGGTATAACTACTGTGAGGGGGCACATATCCGGTATAACTATGTGAGGGGCACATATCCGGTATAACACTGTGAGGGGCACATATCCGGTATAACTACTGTGAGGGGGCACATATCCGGTAAATAACTACTGTGAGGGGCACATATCGGTATAACTACTGTGAGGGGCACATATCCGGTATAACTACTGTGAGGGGCACATATCTGGTATAACTACTGTGAGGGGCACATATCTGGTATAACTACTGTGAGGGGGCACATATCTGGTATAACTACTGTGAGGGGGCACATATCTGGTATAACTACTGTGAGGGGGCACATATCTGGGTATAACTACTGTGAGGGGGCACATATCTGGCCATAACTACTGTGAGGGGGGCAACATATCTGGCCATAACTACTGTGAGGGGGGCACATATCTGGCCATAACTACTGTGAGGGGGCACATATTTGGCCATAACTACTGTGAGGGGGGCACATATCTGGCCAATAACACTGTGAGGGGGCACATAATCTGGCCAAACTACTGTGAGGGGGCACAAATCTGACCATAACTACTGTGAGGGGGCACAAATCTGGCAATAACTACTGTAAGGGGGGGCACATATCTGGACATAACTACTGTGATGGGGCACATATCTGGACATAACTACTGTGATGGGGTACATATCTGGTATAACTACTGTATGGGTATTACCACTGTGAAGGGGGCACAATGTGGGCATAGCTACTGTTAAGGGACACAAGTGGTTACTGCTGTGAAGGACATCTGTCCATCCAGTTCAGCCTGTTATCCATGTGGGCATTACTGCTGTGAAAGGGGACATGTGGGCATTAGTGATTTGAAGGGGGGACCATATCTGGAAATAACTACTTTGAAGGGGGCACATCTGGGCATAGCTAAGGTAAAGGGGGCACATGTGGGTGTTACTACTGAAAAGCGGGAACAGTGTGGATATTGATACTCCGAAGGGGGCACATGTGGGCATTACTATTGCTGTACAGACATTCTCATCACTTCTATATCACTGATATATTCCACAGCACTGTACAGACATTGTCATCACTTCTATATCACTGACATATTCCACAGCTCTGTACAGACATTCTCATCACTTATATATCACTGACATATTCCACAGCACTGTACAGACATTCTCATCACTTATATATCACTGACATATTCCACAGCACTGTACAGACATTCTCATCACTTATATATCACTGACATACATATTCCCACAGCACGCGCTGTACAGACATTCTCATCACTTCTATATCACTGACATATTCCACAGCGCTGTACAGACATTTTCATCACTTCTATATCACTGACATATTCCACAGCACTGTGCAGACATTCTATCACTTCTATATCACTGACATATTCCACAGCACTGTACAGACATTCTCATCACTTCAATATCACTGACATGTACAGACATTCATCATCACTTCTATATCACTGGACACTGACACTACAGATTCAGACATTCATCACTGACTATAATCAGACACATATCTCATACTTGCTTCTTCATTCTGACACATCACTATTTCCACAGCAACTGTACAGGACATTCTCATCACTTCTATATCACTGACATAATTCCAGCAGCACTGTACAACATTCATCATTCATATCACTGACATTCCACAGCACTGTACAAGACACCATTCACTATCACAGCCCTATTCCATCAGACACTATTCAAGCCCTGTACAGACATTCTCATCACTTCATATCATCACAGACATATTCCACAGCACATGTACAGACATTCTCCATCACTTCTATATCACAACATATAAGGGACATTCTCATCCTTCTATATCACAGGGGGAATCGCACTTCTCGACATTTCCACAGACACATCTCACTCACTTATATTCTCACATTCTGCATGCTACAGAGCACTGTCAGGACATATGTGTACAGACATCTCATCACTTCTACTATCCATCTGACATATTCCACAGCACATGAGAACATATTCCATTGTACCAGCATTTCTCATCATTGGTATATCACTGCCAGCCCATGCAGACATATCCATCACTTGATCACCATAATGGGGGGAGTCTGGACACTGGCAGAGCAAAGGGTCAGGACAATGCATTGCTGGAAGACGCCTCTGCAGGCAGCCATCCTTGAGGGACCCTGGAGGAGACATGCAGATTATTACAGTTCAGCTGACATGCAGACATGAACAGGAATACCTAAGAAGAGCATATAACGGCCTGCTGCAGCACCTAGCGTCCTGAGGATAGCCAGGCGTAGAGGGCTCAAATCTCCTGGAGGATAGTCCTGGTTGTATATATAATATGTGCAGGTATATGGAGGTAGTCTGGTGTAAGAGGCTCATATCTCCTGGAGGATAGTCCTGGTTGTATATATAATATGTGCAGGTATATGGAGGATAGTCGGGTGTAGAGGGCTCATATCTCCTGGAGGATAGTCCTGGTTGTATATATAATATGTGCAGGTATATGGAGGATAGTCGGGTGTAGAGGGCTCATATCTCCTGCAGGATAGTGCTGGTTGTATTAATAATATGGCCAGTATATGGAGGATAGTGGGTGTAGAGGGCTATCTCCGCATAGTGCTGGTTGTATATATATATGTGCAGGTATATGGAGGATGTACTGGATGTAGAGGGCTCATATCTCCTGGGGATAGTCCTGGTTGTATATATAATATGTTGCAGGTATATATGGAAGGATAGTCGGGTGTAGAGGGCATCATACTCCTGGAGCCTAGAGATATATATAATATGTGCAGGGTTGAAGTAAGCTGTAGAGGGCTCATATCTCCTGCAGGATATCCTGGTTGTATACTTATATGTAGCAGGTATATGGAGGATAGTCGGGTGTAGAGGGCTCATATCTCCTGCCATCAATATATTATACTGTGCAAATATGGAGCATAGTCGGGTGTAGATCATATCTCCGGAGGATAGTCCTGCTTGTATATATAATGTGCAGGTAAATATGGGGATAGTCTCATACTCCTGGAGATAGTCCTGTATGTATATTAATATGTGCAGGTATATGGAGGATAGTCTCATCTCCTGCAGATATCTGTAGAGGGCTCATATTCCTGAGGATAGTGTCCTGCTGATATATATAATATGTGCAGGTATATGGAGGATAGTCGGGTGTAGAGGGCTCATATCTCCTGCAGGATAGTCCTGGTTGTATATATTATATTGCAGGTATATGGAGGATAGTCGGATGTAGAGGGCTCATATCTCCTGGAGGATAGTCCTGGTGTAATATATAATATGTGCAGGTATATGGAGGATAGTCGGGTGTAGAGGGCTCAATCTCCTGCAGGATAGTCCTAGCTGTGTATATAATATGTGCAGGTATATAGAGGATAGTCGGGTGTAGAGGGCTCATATCTCCTGCAGGATAGTCCTGGTTGTATATATATATGTGGCAGGTATATGGAGGATAGTCGGGTGTAGAGGGCTCATATCTCCCTGCAGTGATAGTGCTGGTTGTATATATTATATGTGCAGGTATATGGAGGATAGGTCGGGTGTAGAGGGCTCATATCTCCTGCAGGATAGTCCTGGTTGTATATATATATGTGCAGGTATATGGAGGATAGTCAGGTGTAGAGGGTTCATATCTCCTGCGAGAATAGTCCTGGTTGTATTATATAATATGTGCAGGTATATGGAGATAGTCTGGTGTAGAGGGCTCATATCTCCTGGGGATAGTCCTGGTTGTATATATAATATGTGCAGGTATATGGAGGATAGTCGGGTGTAGAGGGCTCATATCTCCTGCAGGATAGTGCTGGTTTGTATATATATATATGTGCAGGTATATGAGGATAGTCGGGTGTAGAGGGCTCATATCTCCTGCAGGATAGTCCTGGTTGTATATATATATGTGCAGGTATATGGAGGATAGTCGGGTGTAGAGGGCTCATATCTCCTGCAGGATAGTGCTGGTTGTATATATTATATGTGCAGGTATATGGAGGATAGTCTGGTGTAGAGGGCTCATATCTCCTGGAGGATAGTCCTGGTTGTATATATAATATGTGCAGGTATATGGAGGATAGTCGGGTGTAGAGGGCTCATATCTCCTGCAGGATAGTCCTGGTTGTATATATAATATGTGCAGGTATATGGAGGATAGTCTGGTGTAGAGGGCTCATATCTCCTGGAGGATAGTCCTGGTTGTATATATAATATGTGCAGGTATATGGAGGATAGTCTGGTGTAGAGGGCTCATATCTCCGGGGATAGTCCTGGTTGTATATATAATATGTGCAGGTATATGAGAGGATAGTCGGGTGTATAATTGCTGGGTCCTGGCTGTTATATATATGTGCAGGTATGGAGGATAGTGCCAGGTGTAGGGGCCTCATTTCTCCTGCAGGATAGTCGTGGCTGTCATATATAATATGTGCAGGTATAATATATGGAGGTATATCGGGTGTAGATAGGGCTCATATTTCCTGCAGGATAGTCCTGGTTGTATATAAAATATGTGCAGGTATATGGAGTATAGTCGGGTGTAGAGGGCTCTTATCTCCTGCAGGATAGTCCTGGTTGTATATATATATATATGTTGCAGGTATAATGGAGGATAGTCGGGTGTAGAGGGCTCATATCTCCTGAGGATAGTCCTGGTTGTATATATAATATGTGCAGGTATATGGAGGATAGTCGGGTGTAGAGGGCTCATATCTCCTGGAGGATAGTCCTGGTTGTATATATAATATGTGCAGGTATATGGAGAATAGCCGGGTGTAGAGGGCTCATATCTTCTGCAGGATAGTCCTGGTTGTATATATTATATGTGCAGGTATATGGAGGATAGCCGGGTGTAGAGAGCTCATATCTCCTGCAGGATAGTCCTGTTGTAGATATATATATATATATATTATGTGCAGGTATATATATATATATATATATATATATATATAATATATAATATATATGTGGAGGATAGTCAGGTGGTGCAGGTTTTTCTCTGTATCTCCTCATGGCTGTGTACTGTATATAGTAATATTTCGGATCTTTCCTCTATTACTCTCTTCTGGAGGATAGCCTCTACACATGGTGCGGGGGGGCTCACACTGACCTGAGACTCTGGTCCGGCTCGGGATACACCGCACACTTTACAATGTTCAGCTGCACACAGATGAGAAGTAGAGAAGACAACCTGTACCGGGGAAAGGGTGGAGTATTAAAGATCAGATACTGAGGAGCACACATCTCCTCCTCCATACACTGATACTGAGGAGCACACATCACCTCCTCCATACACTGATACTGAGGGCCATGCATCTCCTCCTCCATACACTGATACTGAGGAGCACACATCTCCTCCACCATACACTGATACTGAGGAGCACACATCTCCTCCTCCATACACTGATACTGAGGGCCACACATCTCCTCCTCCATACACTGATACTGAGGAGCACACATCTCCTCCTCCATACACTGATACTGAGGAGCACACATCTCCTCCTCCATACACTGATACTGAGGAGCACACATCTCCTCCTTCATACCTGATACAGCACAATCTCCTCCTCCATACACTGATACTGAGGCCACGCATCTCCTCCTCCATACACTGATACTGAGGAGCAGACATCTCCTCCTCCATACACTGATACTGAGGAGCACACATCCTCCTCCTCCTGATACAGGAGCATACACTGATCCTCCTCCATACTGATACTGAGGAGCACACATCTCCTCCTCCATACACTGATTACTGAGGAGCACACATCTCTCCTCCATACACTGATACTGAGGAGCACATCTCCATCCTCCATACACTGATACTGAGGAGCACACATTTCCTCCTCCATACACTTGTAACGAGGAGCACACATCTCCTACTCCATACACTGATACTGAGGAGCACACATTCTCCTCCTCCATACACTGATACTGAGGAGCACACATCTCCTCCATTACACTGATACCTGAGGAGCACACATCTCCTCCATACACTGATACCGAGGAGCACACATCTCCTCCTCCATACACCTGATACTGAGGAGCACACATCTCCTCCTCCATACACTGATACTGAGGAGCACACATCTCCTCCTCCATACACTGATACTGAGGAGCACACATCTCCTCCTCCATACACTGATACTGAGGAGCACACATCTCCTCCTCCATACACTGATACCGAGGAGCACACATCTCCTCCTCCATACACTGATACTGAGGAGCACACATCTCCTCCTTCATACAATGATACTGAGGAGCACACATCTTCTCCTCCATACACTGATACTGAGGAGCAGACATCTCCTCCTTCAATACAATGATACTGAGGAGCACACATCTTCTCTCCTCCATACACTGATACTGAGGAGCAGACATCTCCTCCTCCATACACTGACACTGAGACACATCTCCTCCATACACTGATACTGAGGAGCACACATCTCCTCCTCCATACACTGATACTGAGGAGCACACATCTCCTCCTCCATACACTGATACTGAGGGCCACATCTCCTCCCTCCATACACTGATACTGAGGAGCACACATCTCCTCCTCCATACACTGATACTGAGGAGCACACATCTCCTCCTCCATACACGATACTGAGGACCACACATCTCCTCCTCCATACATGATACTGAGGGCCACACATCTCCTCCTCCATACACTGATACTGAGGAGCACACATCTCCTCCTCCATACACTGATACCTGAGGACACACAATCTCCTCTCCATACACTGATACTGAGAGCACACATCTCCTCCACACTGATACTGAGGAGCACACATCTCCTCCTCCATACACTAATACTGAGGAGCACACATCTCCTCCTCCATACACTGATACTGAGGACCACACATCTCCTCCTCCATACACTGATACTGAGGAGCACACATCTCCTCCTCCATACACTGATACTGAGGAGCACACATCTCCTCCTCATACAACTCTGAGGAGCACACATGATACTGAGGAGCAGACATCCCTCCTCCATACACTGATACTGAGGAGCACACATCTCCTCCATACACTGATACTGAGGGCCACACATCTCCTCCTCCATACACTGATACTGAGGAGCACACATCTCCTCCTCCATACACTGATACTGAGGAGCACACATCTCCTCCTCCATACACTGATACTGAGGAGCACACATCTCCTCCTCCATACACTGATACTGAGGAGCACACATTCCTCCTCCATACACTGATACTCTCTCCTCCATACACTGATACTGAGGAGCACACATCTCTCCTCCATACACTGATACTGAGGAGCACACATCATCCTCCTCCTCCATACACTGATACTGAGGAGCACACTCTCCTCCTCCATACACTGAACTGAGGAGCACACATCTCCTCCTCCATACACTAATACTGAGGAGCACACATCTCCTCCTCCATACACTGATACTGAGGACCACACATTCTCCTCCTCCATACACTGATACTGAGACCACACAGTCTCCTCCTCCATACACTGATACTGAGGAGCACACATCTCCTCCTCCATACACTGATACTGAGGAGCACACATCTCCTCCTCCATACACTGATACTGAGGAGCACACATGTCCTCCTCCATACACTGATACTGAGGACCACACATGTCCTCCTCCATACACTAATACTGAGGAGCACACATCTCCTCCTCCATACACTGATACTGAGGAGCAGACATCTCCTCCTCCATACACTGATACTGAGGAGCACGCATCTCCTCCTCCATACACTGATACTGAGGAGCACACATCTCCTCCTCCATACACTGATACTGAGGAGCACGCATCTCCTCTCCATACACTGATACTGAGGAGCACACATCTCCTCCATAAACTAATACTGAGGAGCACACACATCTCCTCCTCCATACACTGATACTGAGGAGCACACATGTCCTCCTCCATACACTGATACTGAGGAGCAGACATCTCCTCCTCCATACACTGATACTGAGGAGCACGCATCTCCTCCTCCATACACTGATACTGAGGAGCACACATCTCCTTCCCTCCATACACTGATACTGAGGAGCACGCATCTCCTCCTCCATACACTGATACTGAGGAGCACGCCATCTCCTCTCCATACACTGATACTGAGGAGCACACATCTCCTCCTCCATAAACTAATACTGAGGAGCACACATCTCCTCCTCCATACACTGATACTGAGGAGCACACATGTCCTCCTCCATACACTGATACCGAGGACCACACATCTCCTCCTCCATACACTGATACTGAGGACCACACATCTCCTCCTCCATACACTGATACTGAGGAGCACACATCTCCTCCTCCATACACTGATACTGAGGAGCACACATCTCCTCCTCCATACACTGATACTGAGGAGCACACATGTCCTCCTCCATACACTGATACTGAGGACCACACATGTCCTCCTCCATACACTAATACTGAGGAGCACACATCTCCTCCTCCATACACTGATACTGAGGAGCAGACTCTCCTCCATACACTGATACTGAGAGAGCACATCTCCTCCTCCATACACTGATACTGAGGAGCACACATCTCCTCCTCCATACACTGATACTGAGGAGCACACATTCCTCCTCCATACACTGATACTGAGGAGCACATCTCCTTCTCCTCCATACACTGATACTGAGGAGCACGATCTCCTCCTCCATACACTGATACTGAGGAGCACATCTCCTCCTCCATACTCTCTCCTCTCATTGATACTGAGGAGCACGCATCTCCTCCTCCAATACTGAGGAGCACACATACTGATCTCCTCCCTCCTCCATACAATACTGAGGAGCACACATACACTGATACTGAGGCACACATGTCCTCCTCCATACACTGATACTGAGAGCAGACATCTCCTCCCATACACTGATACTGAGACACGATCTCCTCCTCCATACACTGATACTGAGGAGCACACATCTCCTTCTCCTCCATACACTGATACTGAGGAGCACGCATCTCCTCCTCCATACACTGATACTGAGGAGCACGCATCTCCTCCTCCATACACTGATACTGAGGAGCACACATCTCCTCCTCCATAACTGATACTGAGGAGCACACATCTCCTCCCCCATACACTGATACTGAGGAGCACACATACTCCTCCTCCATACACTGATACTGAGGGCACACATCTCCTCTCCATACACTGATACTGAATACACTGATACTGAGGAAGCACACATCTCCTCCTCCATACACTGATACTGAGACACACATCTCTCCTACACTGATACTGAGGACCACACATCTCCTCCTCCATACACTGATACTGAGGACCACACATCTTCCTCCATAACACTGATACTGAGGAGCACACATCTCCTCTCCATTACACTGATACTGAGGAGCACACATTCCTCCTCCATACACTGATACTGAGGGCACACATCTCTCCTCCATACACTATACTGAGGAGCACACATCTCCTCCTCCATACACTGATACTGAGGAGCACACATCTCCTCCTCCATACACTGATACCACACATCTCCTCCTCCATACACTGATACTGAGGAGCACACATCTCCTTCCTCATAGGAGCACTGAGGAGCACGCATCTCCTCCTCATACACTGATACTGAGGAGCACACATCTCCTTCTCCTCCATACACTGATACTGAGGAGCACGCATCTCCTCCTCCATACACTGATACTGAGGAGCACACATCTCCTTCCCTCAATACACTGATAACTGAGAGCACACATCTCCTCCTCATAAACTATACTGAGGAGCACACATCTCCTCCTCCATACACTGATACTGAGGAGCACCACATGTCCTCTCCATACACTGATACTGAGGAGCACACATCTCCTCCTCCATACACTGATACTGAGGACCACACATCTCCTCCTACACATACACTGATACTGAGAGCACATCTCCTCACTCCATCACTCCTACACTGATACTGAGGAGCACACATCTCCTCCTCCATACACTGATACTGAGGAGCACACATCCTCCTCCATACACTGATACTGAGGAGCACACATCTCCTCCTCCATACACTAATACTGAGGAGCACACATCTCCTCTCCATACACTGATACTGAGGACCAGGAGCAGACATCTCCTCCTCCATACCTGATACTGAGGAGCACGCATCTCCTCCTCCATACACTGATACTGAGGAGCACACATCTCCTTCTCCTCCATACACTGATACTGAGGAGCACGCATCTCCCTCCATACACTGATATGAGGGCACACATCTCCTCCTCCATAAACTTAATACTGAGGAGCACACATCTCCTCCATCCTGATACACTGATACTGAGAGAGCAAACACTGTACTGAGGAGCCTCCATACACTGATACTGAGGAGCAACATCTCCTCCTCCATACACGTTACTGAGGAGCACGCATCTCCTCCTCCATACACTGATACTGAGGAGCACACATCTCCTCTCTCCATACACTGATACTGAGGAGCACGCATCTCCTCCTCCATACACTGATACTGAGGAGCACACATCTCCTCCTCATAACTGATACTGAGGAGACACATCTCCTCCTCCCATACACTATACTGAGGAGCACACATCTCCTCCTCCATACACTGATACTGAGGAGCACACATCTCCTCCTCCATACACTGATACTGAGGAGCACACATGTCCTCCTCCATACACTGATACTGAGGACCACACATGTCCTCCTCCATACACTGATACTGAGGACCACACATCTCCTCCTCCATACACTGATACTGAGGAGCACACATCTCCTCCTTCATACATGATACTGAGGAGCACACATCTTCTCCTCATACACTGATACTGAGGAGCAGACATCTCCTCCTCCATACACTGACACTGACCACATCTCCTCCATACACTGATACTGAGGAGCACGCATCTCCTCCTCATACACTGATATGAGGAGCCACACATCTCCTCCTCCATACACTGATACTGAGGA
>ONZH01002322.1:0-36819 GCA_900303285.1 Rhinella marina
TGTACAAGAATATAACTACTATAATACTGCTCCTTTGTGCAAGAATATAACTACTATAATACTGCCTCTGACAAGAATATAACTACTATAATATGCCTCTTATGTACAGAATATAACTAGTATAATACTGCTCCTATGTACGAGAAGTATAACTACTATAATACTGCTCCTATGTACAAGAATATAATACTATAATACTGCTCCTATGTACAAGAAATAACTACTATTATCTATGTATAGAATAATACTGCCTCTATGTACAAGAATATACTACTATATATACTCCTATGTATACTACTATAATACTGCTCCTATGTACAAGAATATAACTACTATAATACTGCGCCTATGTACAAATATAACTGCTATAATTACTGCTATATTACTACGTTCATTGTAATATAACTACTATATCTGCCCATGTACAAGAATATAACTCTACTGCTATATGTATAGAATATAAACTGCTGTCCTATGTACAAGAATATAACTACTATAATACTGCCTGTACAAAGAATATAACTACTATAATTAAGTATGCTACAAGAATATACTACTATATACTGCTCTTATGTACAAGAATATAACTACTATAATACTGCTCCTATGTACAAAGATACCAAGATACACTACTATAATACTGCCCTATGTACAAGAATTAACTATAAATACTATAATACTATAATACTGCTATGTCAGGAATATAACTACTATATACTGCTCCTATGTATAAGAATATAACTACTATATACTGCCCTATGTACAAGAATATAACTAACTATAATACTGCTCCTATGTACAAGAAGAATATAACTACTATAAACTGCCTCCTATGTACAAAGAATATAACTACTATAATACTGCTACTAGAATATAACTACTATAACTACTATAATACTGCTCCTATGTACAGAATATAACTACTATAATACTGCTCCTATGTACAAGAATATAACTATATATACTACTATATACTATGCTCTATAATACTATGCTCCTATGTACAAGAATATAACTACTATAATACTGCCTCTATGTACAAGAATATAACTACTATAATACTGCTCCTATGTAGAATATATACTATATATACTGCCCTCCTGAATATAACTATATAATACTGCTCCTATGTACAAGAATATAACTACTATAATACTGCTCCTATGTACAAAAATATAACTACTATAATACTGCTCCTATGTACAAGAATATAACTACTATAATACTGCTCCTATGTACAAGAATATAACTACTATAATACTGCTGTATACAAGAATATAACTATAATACTATGTATACTGCTCCTCCTATGTACAAGAATATAACTATATAATACTATGTATATAACTGCCCCTTATGTACAAGAATATAACTACTATAAATACTGCTCCTATGTACAAGAATATAACTACTATAATACTGCTCCTATGTACAAGAATATAACTACTATAATACTGCTCCTATGTACAAGAATATAAACTACTATAATACTGCCTTAATATGTACAAGAATATAACTACTATAATACTGCTCTTATGTACAAGAATATAACTACTATAATACTGCCTCTTATGTACAAGAATATAACTACTATAACTACTGCCCTTATGTACAAGAATATAACTACTATAATACTGTCCTATGTACAAGAATATAAACTACTATAATACTGCTCTTATGTACAAGAATATAACTACTATAATATAACTGCTCTCCTATGTACAAGAATATAACTACTATAATACTGCCTCCTATACACTAGAAATATAACTACTATAATACTACTCCTATATACAAGAATATAACTACTATAAAGATCTGCTCCTATGTACAAGAATCATAACTACTATAATACTGCCTCCTATGACAAGAATAACTAAACTACTGCTCCTATATACAAGAATATAACTTTTATAATACTGCATTCTATGTACTATAATATAACTACTATAATACTATCCTCTATGGACAAAAGTATCAACCTTTAGGAGAATTTTATATTTGGAATGTTGCAGAGATTTGTTTCTTCTTTTTCTGCTGAGTTACTTTTTATTAACTTGCTCTATCGTTTAGGACTTTACATCAGGATAAGTAATATGGACACTGCCGCCCTGATATCAAAACATGGAAATAAAATTCAGTAAAGATAAAGAAATAATCCATTTTGTGTAATAACATTTAGAATTATGGGATGTTCCGGCTGGGGTCTTGGCCTCTCTGTCAGAAGGTCGCAGCGTCTGCTTGTGTTTCAGTGCCGCCATGTATCAGAATGCATTACCTCACCGTGCTCTTCTCTATTATAACCAGAGGCTTTTAACCCCCCACATCTATCTACAGTCACTGGAGCCTGAAATCATGTCCGGTCCTAAATACAAAAAAAATTCATCTCATGGGTTGATTAATGATTCATATCTGTCTTCTGCTATTAAGCCAATGGAGTTTGGGTTTTAATTATCCCGACAATGTAATTAATTTAGAAATAATAGCTGGGAGATGGCGACATTGTATCCGTTTACTAGATAATGGCTGTTTGGAAAGAATATTCTAATAAGAAGCTGTGTGATAGTCAACTCAAGGTTTTTTGGAAAGTTTTAGGGAAAATTTTGAAACAAAATTGAATTTCTGGTTCACTGTCATGCCACCCACAGTTTTTAAAAAATTACACATTAGGGGGTGATTTTGAGCAGGATAAATTAGCTCCCCACAGGGTGACTAGAGCCTGAAATCCATGCTCAATCATTTAGATGTTCATCTTGATCCAATCATGAAAGCCATCGAAAGTCATGAAAAAAAGAAAGAACATTTTTTGTGCCAATTCTGGATCCATATTGGTTGAGCAGCAGAGTCTAAAAAATTTCCAGCTCCACTGTCTTCTACTGACTTCCATAAAAAGTCAATTTGTCTGCGTCCTCCACACAGAAGTCATTGGCTGTATTGGCTCACCATTTCTTAAAAAATTCTTAGGATTTCAAGCCCTTTCTCCTCTCTGTCCTAAGATCTTATTCAGATAGCCTCCAGACTGGGTTTTTTTAATTGCGATGGAGGTTTATTACACAGGAAGCTGTATTATAGTCAACTCAAGGTGTTCTGGAAAGTTTTATGGAAAATTTTGAAACAAAATTGAATTTCTGGTTCACTGTCATGCCTCCCACAGCTTCTAAAAAAATACTCATTAGGGGGCGAATATAAGCACAATAAATTAGCTCCCCACTGGGTCACTAGAGCCTGAAATCCATGCTCAATCCTTTAGATGTTCATCTTGATCCAATCTTGAAAGCCTCTAAAAGTCATAAAAAAAAGAAAGAACATTTTGGTACCAATTCTGGATCCATGTTGGTTGATCAGTTGAGTCTAAATAATTTCCAGCTCCTCTGGCTTCTACTGACTTCCATAAAAAGTCAATATGGCTGTGTCCTCCACACTGAAGTCATTGGCTATATTGACTCACCATTTCTTAAAAATTCTTTGGATTTGAAGCCCTTCCTCGTCTCGGTCCTAAGATCTGACTTAGCCTGCAGCCTTTTTTTTTTATAATTGGGGAGGAGATGTATTACACAGGAAGCTGTGTTATAGTCAACTTAAGGTTTTCTGGAAAGTTTTAGGGAAAATTTTGAAACAAAATAGAATTTCTGGTTCACTGTCATGCCCCCACAGCTTTTTTAAAAAAATACACATTAGGTGGCAATTATGAGCATAATAAATTAGCTCCCCTCTGGGTGACTAGAGCCTGAAGGCCATGCTCAATCATTTAGATGTTCATCTTGATCCAATCATGAAAGCCACCAAATGTCATGAAAAAGGAAAGAACATTTTTGGTGCCAATTCTGGATCCATATTGGTTGAGCAGTGGAGTCTAAAAAATTTCCTGCTCCTCTGGCTTCTACTGACTTCCAGAAAAAGTCAATATGGTTGTGTCCTCCACACAGAAGTCATTGGCTGTATTGACTTACCAGTTCTTATAAATTCTTTGGATTTCAAGTTCAAATTCTTTGGATTTCAAGATTTCAAGTTCTTTGAATTTGTCCTAAGATCTGACTCAGACAGCCCCAAGGTTTTTTGGAAAGTTTTAGGGATAATTTTGAAACAAAATTGAATTTCTGGTTCACTGTCATGCCTCCCACAGCTTCTAAAAAATTACTCATTAGGGGGCGATTATGAGCACAATAAATTTACGCCGTATGGGGTGACTAGAGCCTGAAAGCCATGCTCAATCCTTTAGATGTTCACCTAGATCCAATCTTGAAAGGCACATAAAGTCATGAATAAGGAAAGAACATTGTTGGTGCCAATTCTGGGTCCATATTGGTTCATTAGCAGAGTCTAAAAAATTTCCAGCTCCTCTGGCTTCTACTGACTTCCATAAAAAGTCAATATGGCGGTGTCCTCCACACAGAAGTCATTGGCTGTATTGACTTACCAGTTCTTATAAATTTTTAGGATTTCAAGCCCTTCCTTGTCTCTGTCCTAAGATCTGACTCTAGCCTATATTCTCCAGCCTGTGTTTTGATAATTGGGGGGGAGGTTTATTACACAGGAAGCTGTGTTATAGTCAACTCAAGGTTTTTTGGAAAGTTTTAGGGAAAATTTCTGGTTCACTGTCATGCCCCCCACAGCTTTTAAAAAAATACACATTAGGGGGCAATTATGAGCACAATAAATTAGCCCCCCACTGGATGACTACAGCCTGAAAGCCATGCTCAATCCTTTAGATGTTCATCTAGAGCCAATCTTGAAAGCCACCAAAAGTTATAAAAAAGGAAACAACATTTTTGGTGCCAATTCAGGTGAGACTTGCTGGGATACCGTGCATGTGCCCACAAAAAATATTTTAGTTATGAATGTGATTTGGATTTTCAATTTGTGGAACTAAAGATTTCATACAATGAATGTAGAAGATGCTCAAAAATCACCAAAATATTTTTTTTTCCGAAGTGATGAGCCATTTCCTCATTTTTTTCTCACAGACCATTTATCAAAAATCTCCTTCTGTAAGACGTCTGACTGACACAAGAGCCCTTCTCCACTGCTCTGTTATAGGCGAGCAAGTAGGATAAACCCTACCCCTTAAAAAAATCCAGAACCTTCAGAACCCTCTTAGGCCTCATGCACATGGATGTTGCTCGGCCATTCCATGCATTGGGGACCAGAATTTGCGGTCTTGGGACGAAAATGGAGGGTGAATGGCTGCTTTAGATGCTGACGTCTCCTGAATGGTAGCAGCTAGTAACATGCAACTGGTCTTGTTCGAAAGCTGACAGTCCAGGCTTTCATACAAGACAGCTAAAGTCTAAGCAACAGAGTAGAAATTACTGTTAGAAAATGAGTTGGGAATAATGGCGTGTAAAACCTGCTTTTACTTTCACTTTCAGCTGCATTCACAGCATCCCGATTTCTAACAGTGATATTTTCCCCTGTACTGAACATATTGCTGTCATTCTGGTATTGTCTGAAAGCTTGGAATGCCAGCTTACCAAACCAGAGATGTGAGCAGTTAAAGCAGCCCCCCCTCCCTCCCCTTCAGTCTGGAGAAGAATTTGGAAGCAGCTGTAGGAGGAGAGAAAAAAAAACTAAATATATATAGAAATGTGGCATAGTGTCATCAGCGTACTGACCCAACATGAATACAATTATGTTATTTTTACTACATAGTGAATGTCATAAAAAAATTCCACAAAATAATGTAAAAATTGCTGTTTTTTATTTTTCCCCCTAAAAATAAAATATATACCCCAAAATGGTTCCTAAAAACCTACAACTAATCCTGCAGAAAAAAAAAATGAGAAGAACAAATTAAAAAGTTATGACTGCTAGAACACAACGGGGGAAAATCTTATTGTTTTTTAAGACTAAAATTGATGATGTCACAAAGGGGTTAAAAATACAATAGTGTCCCCTGAGTTGTGCACCAACAAGATTTACTGCAGACACAAATTAAAAACCTATAATAAAAAAGGACACTTTTGCAATTTTAAAGTGACTATTAGGAGGTTAAAGTGCTTGTGCTTTTCCCTCATGATAAATGAATCCACGTGTCTTGCTATGCTGGGATTACCAGTGATGAGATGTAAAATCTCTCGAGCAGTAAGTATTCACTTTCCCTGCAGCTCCCCCACAGGAGAAATAAAGAATTGCACATTTCTCATTGAGATTAATATCCAGAGACCTTTCTGTTTCTCCAGAATAAGAGATGCAGATTTTTTAAGTGCTTCCAGGCTTTGTGTTTGGGAAGAATCACACATGCAAATCTCCCACCATCACCTGGAGGAAAGAGACAAAAACCAATGCCGTAATGTGAGATGTTATGTTTCATCGTATTTCCCGGCATTTATCTGAAAACCTCTCCTCCTCTCCGGAGCCTCATGAGGACATTAAGCCGTCATCCTTCATAGACTCGCTGTAGCTTTTGGATTTCATTTTTTACAATTTTAATTCATTATTTTTAATGCTGTACATTTCTTTCTTTAGAAAAAGTCAATCGCGAGAAACGAGTGCGTAAAAATGTCCTCGCTCACCGGTCGACATTCTACGCAAATCACTAACGTTCGGATCAGAATGTTATACCTCATTACCAATTCTGAGGTTATATGGCACATGCATCCCCAGAACAGGAATAGGAGCTCCATAAACTCATTATATGAGGCGGAAAACTACATGGCTGGTAACAAAACTTTAAAAAATTGGTTTGACTGCAGTAGTTGGGTAGGTAGAAGAAGGGCAGAGATCAAAATGCCCCCATCCCCCCCATTATAGTGCCTGGTTTTGCCATGCCAAGTCTATAGTCCTCCATCCAAACCCATCAGTGATGTTCCTCTTGAGAGTGGAGTCCTTCACAGGGTCCTGCCACCTAGTACTAAAGGAAATGGGAGGGACCCTCTGTGCTTCTATGATATGGTCCTCGGCCTGGAGATTGGACATCCCAACCTTAGTTTGCAAACATATAGGACAAGGCAGTGCAATTAGCCTATTCTGTGTAGTTGGTCTCCTACCCTAGACTTTTAAAGTCACAAATCCTCCAGCCCTTCTCCACGTGTAATGTAATTTCCACTTCAAGAAGTTGGCCACCTTTTGGTGGGGGTTTGGCAAACCCTTCTCCTGGCCAGACTTGCAAAAGGGAAGCATACTTACCTGGTTCCCGGTTCCTTCACCCCCTCAGGTGCCTCGCTTGGGTTCCCTGCTGTCAACATCCGCTTTGACGCCGCTGCAAACAATCACTGGCCGCATTGGTGACCTGCCCCCTTGCATCATGTGACCAAATGACCCGACGCAAGTGAGGCAAGTCACTGTAGCCAGTAATTGACTGTCAAAGTGAATGTTGATAGTAGGAGACCCGAGCAAGACAACCAAGGAAGAGGGTGAGGAGACAAGACCCAGACACAAAGAGAAGAAAAGTATAACTCCATTTTGAAGGTCAGGCCAGGAAGGGGGTGTGTAAAAAATTTTTTAAAAAGTGCCCACCTTAAAACACTTATTTTTGCATGTATTTTTTTTTTTTTACAAATAAAAGAGATTTGCCCTTGTTTTATTTAATGAAAAAATTCTATAATTTGGCTTGTAGAGCTTGCCTGGGGTACAATACAATGCAGACTGCCTGATACCATTCTGTGCTAAATCCGTCTGAGAAGGTCTCCGATGGCTCTGTCTGTGGTCCTGCTCTGACCCACTCTTAACTCAAATCCTATTTAATTTACATGTATTTTATTTATTTATTTATTTTTTTAGAAATTAGTCTAGATTAGCTTTAGGAGAAAGGCTGTGGATTCAGCTCTTCTGGAGAATTTAGCACAGAATAGGATCCAGCAGTCTTCATTGTATTGTGTTACATGAAAACCCTTTAAAACAATTGCAAATCTCTTTCTTAAAAACACATGCGCTAGGTAGGGGCTGGGGAGGGCAGGCCCAAAGTGAGTGTGAATGTAAAATTTTATAAGTGGGAATGTAAGTTTTCATTCTGGCAGATTCTGCCTCTGTAACTGCCCAGGAGGCGGAGTAGTTCACAGCCCCTCCTCTCTACTCTGAATGACAACTGCTGCATCCAACCAGAAGACTACTAAAGCTGTCATGCAGAGCAGAGGGGAGGAGCTGTGAATCAGCTCAATGCAGAGAGAAGAGAACACATCACTGCCCAGGAGGCGGAGCAGTTCACAGCCCCTCCTCTCTACCCTGAATGACAACTGCTGCATCCAACCAGAAGACTACTAAAGCTGTCATGCAGAGCAGAGGGGAGGAGCTGTGAATCAGCTCAATGCAGAGAGAAGAGAACACATCACTGTAAAGTTCTGCCTCCTGGACACTTGCAGAAGAAGAACCTGGCACAAAACTTCATATTCACACTACTCTTGATAATAAACTCTCCTCAAAACATGTTTGTACTGCTCTCCCCAGCCTCTATTTAGTGATGTCAAAAGCTTAGCATGGTCAAAATTGCTGACTGACTCTATTTAAAGTGTAACTGTCATTCTTTTTTTTTATTTGTGTAATGTATAGGGGCAGTGATACTGACCAATTTTGTAATATACTTTAATTACTGAAATTGTACATTTCTATGAGAAAAATAGCTCTAAAGTGGCCCATTTTGAGCCTTAGCAACGCTCTTCTGACTTCTGTTTACATAACTATGTAGACTTGCTCCACATTGACTGTGTTATGTAAACAGAACACAGAGGAGTTTTGCTAAGGCTCAAAATGGGCCACTTTAGAGCTATTTTTCTCATAGAAATGTACAATTTCAGTAATTAAAGTATATTACAAAATTGGTCAGTATCACTGCCCCTATATATTACATAAATAAAAAAAAATGACAGTTACACTCTAAACATTTTAGTTTAAAGGGCATGTCCACCTCATAATTTAAAAAATTTCTCTTTTTATGGGCTGGTGATCAGTTGTTCTGATACAATAGCTCCACAATTCTGGGTCAATTGCTTTTGAACATAACTTCATAGAGGTTGAAGCTTCATTTTGTGTCACATAATAAAATGATTTTTGCTGCCACTAGGGGGAGCTCAGTGGCTTAGTGCATACTCAATAATAAGGCCTCCTTCACATCAGCATTTGTTTCCATTATTCTGCTTGTATTCGGATTTAGCACATAACTGAAGCAAATATAGCA
This sequence comes from Rhinella marina, assembly GCA_900303285.1. Taxonomy (NCBI): domain Eukaryota; kingdom Metazoa; phylum Chordata; class Amphibia; order Anura; family Bufonidae; genus Rhinella; species Rhinella marina. The sequence goes on from ONZH01002322.1 coordinate 9,110, forward strand.
AAACATACCCCATTGACTGTAATGGGATCCGTTTGGTCTACTCTCATGGGAACACTTTTTTTTAGCAGGCAGGACTTTTTCTCTGCTATTTTTAATGAATTATGTGACAGCCGAAAGGAGCCTCCAATGCAGAGGTGAACATAGTCTAACATAACGTACAGTAAATTCTTGAGCTCCCCCTAGTGGTGACTGCAGGCAGACAGAATCTTATTATTTGAACAGTGGATTTACAGCTCTACATGAGTCAAAAACAAGCTTTGCCCTTTCTAAAGTTGTATGAAGTTGTATGAAGATTTTTTAAAAAAAATTACAAATGGCCATTATTTCAAATTATTAAACAGACATGTATAAATACTATCAGCTATGTAAATGCAAAATCAAATTGGTAGAACTTAACTGTCACATGTCTGTTAGGTGGAGCTTAAAGGGGTCCTCTAACTTCAGCAAATAGCATTTATCATGTAGACAGCGTTAATACAAGCCACTTACTAATGTATTGTGATTCTCCATATTGCTTCCTTTGCTGGCTGGATTTATTTTTCCATCCCGTTATACACTGCTCGTTTTCATGGTTACGACTAGTGTTGATCGAGCACCAAAGTGCTCGTGTGCTCGGGTGCTCTGGTAGAACACTTGGTGATGCTCGAGTGCTCTACAGAGCACCCGAGCACAATGTAAGTCAATGGGAGAAGACCAGGCACCCCCTACTCGGATGAGGGTTCATAGGAAAAGGTCAGAATCGCAAATTCTTCTTAATTAAATTAAAGTTAATTAAAGTACGCTAATTAACTGAATTTATACGCATCAGCATACTCGAGCATCGCACTCGAGCACACGCTGTGTTCGGCCGAACACCGAGCGGACCCGAGCGTAGGCATGCTCGGCCAAACAGCGAGTTCGGCCGAGCATGCTCGCTCAACACTAGTTAGGACCATCCTGCAATCCAGCAGTGGTGGTCATGCTTGCACAATATAGGAAAGAACAGTAGCCTATGTGCGCTCCCATGGTCCCGGCCACCAGAGAGACCTCCGCTTTTTCCTATAGTGTGTATGCACGACCACCACTGATCGATTGCAGGGCGGTTGTAACCATGGAAACGAGCAGTGTATAATGTTATGGAAAAATGAATCCAGCCAGCAAAGGAAGCAATATGGAGAATCACAATACATTAGTAAGTGTCTTGTATTCACTTTCTCTACATGATAAATGCCACTTACTGAAGTGAGACAATCCCTTTAACTGTCACATGTCTGTTAGGTGGAGCTTAACTGTCACATGTCTGTTAGGTGGAGCTTAACTGTCACATGTCTGTTAGGTGGAGCTTAATGTCGATGTTAATTATGACATGTTTTTTAAGTAGAGCTCATCACATGTTTGTTAGGTGGAGCATAAGGTGGAGCTTGTCATATGTCTGTTAGGCAGAGCTTAAAGTGGAGCTTAACTGTCACAATTCTGTTAGGTGGAGCTTAATTATCACATGTCTGTGTCCTTTAACCACTAGAAAACTTTGCTGGGAAAGCAAGGCCCACAGTTTAGGAATATAGGAATATAACCAGAGCATAGAGTAGAGATAAAGAGAAGATATGGAAGACCCAACATATTCATACATCACATGGACAACTGATTGATTTTTAATGTGCACCATCCATGTAATACTTAATTTCTCCTGCAGGGGTGCTGCAGGGGAATGAATCACTTACTGCTAGATTCCCTTCCAAGACTACAGCTGATTGCTGGGGGTTCCCGCAATGGGGCCTCTCATCGGGCCCCTGGTATTAAAAAAAAGGGATTGTGTAAAGCATACAGACCCTTAGATTCCCAGGTCTGGCCGTTCCTGCAGTACAGAGGAGCAGAGGGGAGAATTTTGTGATTCTGTTTTCCTAAGGCGGCACATTCATCACCCCTGGAACGCGTTGCCTTCGAGCCAAGCAAAATGAAATCTCGCCACTTTATGGAGTATTTTGAGAACGCTCTCTCCGCAGAAGACATTAGGTTTGATTTTAAAACTCCAAGATGGAGGGAGACTTTTTAGGTCATTATCAGGCGGATCTTCATAATTGTGGGAATGTAAGGGTGCGGGGGAGGGCGACGCTAGAAGACAACAGATTTCTGCACAAGACTATATTACCGGCCCATTGTTCTCCTCGTAGTTACCTAATCAAGGACACCACGGAGATCAATCATGAGGGCAAATTACAGCAGTGCAGTAAAGGACACTTCTGCCTTAAAGGGAAAGTGCCCTATAACCAGTAACCTAATCTGTGGTTACAAATAGTTAAATAATGTTACATGATCTGTTACATGATCTGTTACATGATCTGTTACATAAAGTCATCACAAGGAATTCCTTCCCAGCGATCATCTTATGAAACCACCGGAGGCTGGAAGAGAAGCTTCGTAGGATTTGAAAGGGTTGTACAGAATTACATAAATATGTCTTTTTTTCACCCAAACCAGCACCACACCCCTATGTCTGATATTACAGATCAGCCCTATTCACTTACATGGAGCTCAGCTGCAATACCAGATACAACCTGTGGACGGGTGTGGCGCTATAACCCCTATCATGAGATCCTCTCTTTATGGTGTTGTCACTTCTTGTGTGTCCTATCAGGCACCACTTGGGACTGCTACTGTATCTATGCACCCACCATAGCTACCCCTGGTTATTCAGCTGTGGTCTTTATTGGGCAATCTCTTTTTGTCAGAGGGTTCCTCTGATGATTGGTTGATCACAAGCTGCACCGGAGCTGAGACCCCTAGTGATCAGCAGTGATCGAAGGTGGAACCTGAAAGCAACTGTTCAATTTCCCTGCAGTGCCACCACTGGAGAAATCAGGTATTACATTGTATTCATTGAAATGAGTAGGTTATTCATACAATGCATGGATGTGTTGAGTCCTCCAGCAGAAGATATACAGTACAGACCAAAAGTTTGGACACACCTTCTCATTCAAAGAGTTTTCGGTATTTTCATAACTATGAAAATTGTAGATTCACACTGAAGGCATCAAAACTATGAATTAACACATGTGGAATTATATACTTAACAAAAAAGTGTGAAACAACTGAAAATATGTCTTATATTCTAGGTTCTTCAAAGTAGCCACCTTTTGCTTTGATTACTGCTTTGCACACTCTTGGCATTCTCTTGATGAGCTTCAAGAGGTAGTCACCTGAAATGGTTTTGGGCAGAAGTCAGGTGAATACACAGCTGATAGTCCTACTGAATAGACTGTTAGAATTTGTATTATGGCAAGAAAAAAGCAGCTAAGTAAAGAAAAAGGAGTGGCCATCATTACTTTAAGAAATGAAGGTCAGTCAGTCCGAAAAATTGGGAAAATTTGAAAGTGTCCCCAAGTGCAGTCGCAAAAACCATCAAGCGCTACAAAGAAACTGGCTGACATGAGGACCACCCCAGGAAAGGAAGACCAGAGTCACCTCTGCTGCGGAGGAGAAGTTCATCCGAGTCACCAGCCTCAGAAATCGCAGGTTAACAGCAGCTCAGATTAGAGACCAGGTCAATGCCACACAGAGTTCTAGCAGCAGACACATCTCTACAACAACTGTTAAGAGGAGACTGTGTGCAGCAGGCCTTCATGGTGGAAACCACTGCTAAGGACAGGCAACAAGCAGAAGAGAACACACGGAATGGACATTAGACCAGTGGAAATCTGTGCTTTGGTCTGATGAGTCCAAATTTGAGATCTTTGGTTCCAACCACGTGTCTTTGTGCAACACAGAAAAGGTGAATGGACGGACTCTACATGCCTGGTTCCCACCGTGAAGCATGGAGGAGGAGGTGTGATGGTGTGGGGGGTGCTTTGCTGGTGACACTGTTGGGGATTTATACTGAACCAGCATGGCTACCACAGCATCTTGCAGCGGCATGCTATTCCATCCGGTTTGTGTTTAGTTGGACCATCATTTATTTATCAACAGGACAATGACCCCAAACACATCTCCAGCCTGTGTAAGGGCTATTTGACCAAGAAGGAGAGTGATGGGGTGCTAAGCCAGATGACCTGGCCTCCACAGTCACCAGACCTGAACCCAATCCAGATGGTTTGGGGAGAGCTGGACCGCAGAGTGAAGGCAAAAGGGCCAACAAGTGCTAAGCATCTCTGGGAACTCCTTCAGGACTGTTAGAATACCATTTCAGGTGACTACCTCTTGAAGCTCATCAAGAGAATGCCAAGAGTGCGCAAAGCAGTAATCAAAGCAAAAGGTGGCTACTTTGAAGAACCTAGAATATAAGACATATTTTCAGTTGTTTCACACTTTTTTGTTAAGTATATAATTCCACATGTGTTAATTCATAGTTTTGATGCCTTCAGTGTGAATCTACAATTTTCATAGTCATGAAAATACAGAAAACTCTTTGAATGAGAAGGTGTGTCCAAACTTTTGGTCTGTACTGTACTTTTTGTAGCCGCTCGTTACTTTGGGGAATAGATGAAAATCTTGATCCCTCCCAGGCTTACGGGTGTGTTACTACTAAAAGAGGCACCCGTTGCCTTGTCACTTGCACCCCTGATGCCACAACCTGTAGAGAAGAATCAGCTACTGTACATTCCATAGTAAATTGATGGGATAGTATTATTTAGGCAGGGGTCTGGCGGTATTATTTGGGCACTGTATGGTGCAGGTACTTATTGTATTATTTGGGCACTATATGGCGCACCATATGTGTGGGCATCAATAGAAGGTAACATATGAGGCGCACCACCAATGAGGCCAGGTGAGGCAGCACCAGGTAGGGGCAAGAGGGGGGCAGCGGAAGGGCCATGGTCAATGAGTGCTTTCATCGTGGCAAAGGGGTTAGGTTAAGAAATTGGGATTGAGGAGGGGAGGGGGGTGTCGTTTCAGTTTTCGGCTCAGGCAGAAGAAAGGCTTGGTGCACCCCTGGCACCATCCAGAACATCTCCAGAAGGAAGGTCATCAACCCTCACTAGGTCCAGAGAGCCATCCTGCAAGCCGAAGGGTGATCGTACAGCCCCCTTCATCTGACTAACCTCAGACCACAGAATCTCATCCCGCCGCGGTTTTCATTGACATAAAGTGAAAACGATTTATTCATCAATTCTGTTTTCTAGGTAAACACCTCGGGAGGTGATAATCAGCTGGGGCGAGGAGGAACTTTCATTACTCCAGATCCTCACTCCGACTTCATCAACATTTTTACTACTTTATTGCTTCCTGCTGTCAGCACATTATTAAGATGCAGGCATCGCTTTATCACAGGGAGACAGGCGGGAGGTGCAGTGATTTGGCCCGGCATCTTAATAATTCAGCATCCAGCCATCTAAAATTAAAAAATGGAAACTTTGCCACTAATATGGATTTAAAAAATCTCTACGTTTTAGTGCACACAGCTCCTATACAGACCTATGTGTCTCCATGGTAACAGACTACAAACAAACCCGGTGTAGTCTGGTCCTGCAGTTTACGTTCTCCCATCTGAAAAATGAGACTACTGTTTACATAAAGCTTTTTATTTAGATGAATTAGAGCAAGTGTACTACTATCCCTTAGGTCTCATGCACACGACCGTGCTTTGGGTCCACGTCCGATCAGCATTTTTTGCAGGTCAGATGCAAACCTATTCAAATCAAAAGATGCAGACTCTCCGTGTGCTGTCCGCATCCACACATTTGTTCCGTATCGTCTGTAAAATAATAGAACATGTCCTATTATTGTCCACATTGCAGACAAGGGACAAGGATAGGACTGTCCTGTTAGGGGCCAGCTGTTCCATTCCGCAAAATACGGAATGCAAAAGGCCGGTATCTGTGTTTTGCAATTTGTGGATCTTTATCTATCTCATATCTATTATCTCTCTCTCTCTCTCTCTCTCATATCTATCTATCTACATATCTATGTCATATCTATCTATGCCATATCTATCTATTATCTATCTGTCCTTCTATCTATCTGTCTTCTATCTATCATCTATCTATCTATCTATCTATCCTCTGATGCTACCCTGTCCCATATTGCATCCAAACCTGTGATCTATTACCCTTTGCCAATGATTCTCCTACTGAGAGATTTCCCAGAAAACAGTGAGTGATTGCTGACGACCCTAATATCACTTCTCCCTAAGGAAACCAGTGGTGTATCAACAGAAAGCAAACTACAGTGGAGTAAAAGTTTGCTAGTGTTACCTCTTTCCCAACCATAAATACACCCATGATCAACCACCAGGAGCACAAAGGGTGATGATCTACAGTAAGAAACACTTACCGTGTTTGGGTCTGGCACCATTGTATGAAAACACTTCCCTCATAATCCAGGAAATATTCCAGGTGTAAAAATTCAGAGGATTACTGGACGAGCTCTTCACATAATGAAATCCTGGAACAAACAAAAACATCAAAGTTTGTCAATAATAACATTCCTGTGATATCATACTCTAGTGCTGCACTCACTATTCTGTACTGATCCTGAGTTACATCCTGTATTATACTCCAGAGCTGCACTCACTATTCTGCTGGTGCAGTCACTGTGTACATACATTACTTATCCTGTACTGATCATGAGTTACATCCTGTATTATACCTCAGAGCTGCAATCACTATTCTGCTGGTGTAGTCACTGTGTGCATATATTACTTATCCTGTACTGATCCTGAGTTACATCCTGTATTATACTCCAGAGCTGCACTCACTATTCTGCTGGTGGGGACACCTAAGTTCCTTCTAGTAGTGGCCATATACATCTGTATGTAGTAATCTCTTGAGCTCCCTCTAGTGGTCGCTGTGTATATCTGTATGCAGTAATCTCCTGAGCTCCCTCTAGTGGTTGCTGTATATATCTGTATGTAGTAATCTCCTGAGCTCCCTCTAGTGGTGGCTGTATATATCTGTATGCAGTAATCTCCTGAGCTCCCTGTAGTGGTGGCTGTATATATCTGTATGCAGTAATCTCCTGAGCTCCCTGTAGTGGTGGCTGTATATATCTGTATGTAGTAATCCCCTGAGCTCCCTCTAGTGGTGGCTGTATATATCTGTATGTAGTAATCTCCTGCGCTCCATCTAGTGGTGGCTGTATATATCTGTATGCAGTAATCTCTTGAGCTCCCTCTAGTGGTGGCTGTATATATCTGTATGTAGTAATCTCTTGAGCTCCCTCTAGTGGTGGCTGTATATATCTGTATGTAGTAATCTCTTGAGCTCCCTCTAGTGGTCGCTGTGTATATCTGTATACAGTAATCTCCTGAGCTCCCTCTAGTGGTGGCTGTATATATCTGTATGCAGTAATCTCCTGAGCTCCCCCTAGTGATGGCTGTATATATCTGTATGCAGTAATCTCCTGAGCTCTCTCTAGTGGTCGCTGTGTATATCTGTATGCAGTAATCTCCTGAGCTCCCTCTAGTGGTGGCTGTATATATCTGTATGCAGTAATCTCCTGAGCTCCCCCTAGTGATGGCTGTATATATCTATATGTAGTAATCTCCTGAGCTCCCTCTAGTGGTGGCTGTATATATCTGTATGTAGTAATCTCCTGAGCTCCCTCTCGTGATGGCTATATATATCTGTATGTAGTAATCTCCTGAGCTCCCTCTAGTGGTGGCTGTATATATCTGTATGTAGTAATCTCCTGAGCTCCCTCTAGTGGTGGCTGTATATATCTGTATGTAGTAATCTCCTGGGCTCCCTCTCGTGATGGCTATATATATCTGTATGCAGTAATCTCCTGAGCTCCCTCTAGTGATGGCCTATATATATCTGTATGTAGTAATCTCCTGAGCTCTGACTCATGGTGGCTGTATATATCTGTATGCAGTAATCTCCTGAGCTCCCTCTAGTGGTGGCTGTATATATCTGTATGCAGTAATCTCCTGAGCCCTCTCTAGGGATGGCTGTATATATCTATATACAGTAAGCTCCTGAGCTCCCTCTACTGGTAGCGATATATATATCTGTATGTAGTAATCTCCTGAGCTCCCTCTAGTGGTGGCTGTATATATCTGTATGTAGTAATCTCCTGAACTCCCTCTAGTGGTGGCTGTATATATCTGTATGTAGTAATCTCCTGAGCTCCCTCTAGTGGTGGCTGTATATATCTGTATGCTGTAATCTCCTGAGCTCCCTCTAGTGGTGGCTGTATATATCTGTATGTAGGTAATCTCCTGAGCTCCTCTAGTGGTGGCTGTATATATCTGTATGTAGTAATCTCCTGAGCTCCCTCTAGTGGTGGCTGTATATATCTGTATGTAGTAATCTCCTGAGCTCCCTCTAGTGGTGGCTGTATATATCTGTATGTAGTAACTCTCCTGAGCTCCCTCGAGTAATGGCTGTATTATATCTGTTATGTAGTAATCTCCTGAAGCTCCCTCTAGTGGTGGCTGTATATATCTGTATGTAGTAATCTCCTGAGCTCCCTCTAGTGGTGGCTGTATATATCTGTATGCAGTAATCTCCTGAGCTCCCTGTAGTGGTGACTGTATATATCTGTATGTAGTAATCTCCTGAGCTCCCTCTAGTGGGTGGCTGTATATATCTGTATGTAGTAATCTCTTGAGCTCCCTCTAGTGGTGGCTGTATATATCTGTATGTAGTAATCTCTTGAGCTCCCTCTAGTGGTCGCTGTGTATATCTGTATGTAGTAATCTCCTGAGCTCCCTCTAGTGATGGCTGTATATATCTGTATGCAGTAATCTCCTGAGCTCCCTCTAGTGGTGGCTGTATATATCTGTATTTAGTAATCTCCTGAGCTCCCTGTAGTGGTGGCTGTATATATCTGTATGCAGTAATCTCCTGAGCTCCCTGTAGTGGTGGCTGTATATATCTGTATGCAGTAATCTCCTGAGCTCCCTCTAGTGGTGGCTGTATATATCTGTATGTAGTAATCTCCTGAGCTCCCTCTAGTGGTGGCTGTATATATCTGTATGTAGTATCTCCTGAGCTCCCTCTAGTGGTGTCTGTATATATCTGTATGTAGTAATCTCCTGAGCTCCCTCTAGTGGTGGCTGTATATATCTGTATGTAGTAATCTCCTGAGCTCCCTCTAGTGGTGGCTGTATATATCTGTATGTAGTAATCCCCTGAGCTCCCTCTAGTGGTGGCTGTATATATCTGTATGTAGTAATCTCCTGAGCTCCCTCTAGTGGTGGCTGTATATATCTGTATGCAGTAATCTCCTGAGCTCCCTCTAGTGGTGGCTGTATATATCTGTATGTAGTAATCTCCTGAGCTCCCTCTAGTGGTGTCTGTATATATCTGTATGTAGTAATCTCCTGAGCTCCCTCTAGTGGTTGCTGCAAGCAGGTGGAATTGATTTTTTTAAATTTAATGTCTAATCAGGGGTTTTGGATCTCTGTTTCAGAAAAACAAAGCTCAGACGGATATAAAGCTATATGAAGAAAATTAATCGTCACCGCAGCCTGGAGCTATAAAGATTTAAAACAACTAAATTGAAAAATATAAATCCTATATGGATTGTTCTATGCACCATGGTTAAAAACAAAAATGGTCATTTTTAGGGTGAAATATTATAACTGAGCGTCCATAGTATGCACTTACGGGCAAATTCATAGAAGGTCCATTTCCTTTCTCAATAAATATCTTGTTTTACAGCCCATTTAATGGAAAATAAACCGTTCTTATAATTGGGCCATATTTTTCCACTAAACTGAGCCAAGGTATGTCCGGCGCGTGCGTCTGCGCTTCCAAGTGCCCTCTATAACCTCTTACTATGGATTCTTGAGATGTAAGGTTTATCTCCCCCTTACCTCCTCTGACAACAAATCAGTTTTACAACTCATTAATTGATTGTCAGAAAGTAATAATCCCGTTTTACAGAGGCTGCGTTACTTTCTGCGCAAATTATTGACACTTTATTACAATCATAAAGCAGGGAAAACCTTAAATCATATTCTAATTATAGTAACAGGAGGTGAGCAGCCGGCTGAGACGCTGCTGCCTGACATTGAGGTGATGAACTGTGAAATCTATAGGATTCTGTACGGTCAATGAATAAGGATGCTTTTTACAGCTGGCGATATCGGTGTGAGGTGGCGGGCCTCGCCTCGCGAAGGTGCAAACCCATTAGCATTGTTCGCAGAGCATTTAAGTGCTTTCAGTATATCAGCTCCCATGGATGATAGTCACAGTTTTTGCAGCTTTTTCCTAGATTCAGATGGATGGTTTCACTCTTATTCATGAGACATTACAATAATGGGATGTCTAACATTTTGGTAATATATCTTCATTACCTTTTTTGCGGTTTATAGTTTTTTTGTAGTGGAAACCATCAGCATGCAGATTTACTGATTTTATCCTGGCTTTGTTTTTATTCCAATGATCACTTAGACAGTCCGTGTGCCTCTATTTGATGGCTCTGTGGCACCATATTACGGGGTTATACTTTCCTAAAAGTTATTATGGACATTGTATGGACTACAATCCTCTCTCCGTCTATCGCTCTCTGTTATCAGCCATCGCTCCCCTCGTCTGTCGCTGCCCCGTCACACTTCATGTCTTTGCACTGAGTTTTGTATTGTGCTGTTTTTATATAAAGCATTTGCTGTTTTTATATAAAGCATTTGATCAATTCAGGAACACGCCACCCCCTCCCCATCACCACAATTTGCACTGTGGTCTCATGGAGTCGGCAGTTTTCTTCTCTATATGGGGCCAACGTTTAAGGAGTCAGTAGCTCAGACCTTCATCTATGGTTGGGTTAGCGCCAGAATCATTTATGCGTCTGGTTGGAAAGTGTTAATACAAGGGTCATAGAGATTCTCACAAGTCATAGAGGTCACGTATGGAACCTATATGGTACAAAGTGTATGGAGGAAGGAAGGAAGGAAGGAAGGAAGAGGGAAAGAAAGAAAGAAAGAAAGAAAGAAAGAAAGAAAGAAAGAAAGAAAGAAAGAAAGAAAGAAAGAAAGAAAGAAAGAAAGGAGAGAGGGAGAGATAGCTATTAGAAGAAAGTGAAAAAGAAAAAAAAAGAAGAAAGAAAGAAAGTATATTAGATATGAGATAGATATTAGATAGAGAGCATATGATAGATAGATAGATAGATAGATAGAAAAGAAAGAAATAAAGAAACAAGAGAGGGGTAGATATTAGATATCACATATTAAATAAGATTTTAAATATGTGATATATAGATATTAGATAGATAGATATAATAGATCGATAGATATGAGATAGATAGATAGATATGAGATAGATAGATAGATAGAAATTTGATAGAAGAAAGAAAGAAATGAGAGAGAAAGAAAGAAAGAAAGAAAGAAAGAAAGAAATGAGAGAGGGAGATATATTAGATATGAGATACTGTAGATATTAGATAGATAGATAGATATTAGATAGATAGATAGATAGATATTAGATAGATAGATAGATATTAGATAGATAGATAGATAGATATTAGATAGATAGATAGATATTAGATAGATAGATAGATAGATAGATAGATAGATAGATAGATAGATAGGAGATAGATAAAGATGGGACATGCTGATAGATGTGTTTCTCCTTGGCCTCAGTTCACATTAATGACCCGCAGTGCTCGGTATTTTTTTCTGCATTAGTCGAGGTCACTTTATCTCCAGACAATAATGAGATGTTCTCGGGTTTATTAAGATGTTATCCGTATGCAGATGAGTGTAACAATGAGCCTTCATTTACATGTCATTAGCTCAGTGAATGGAGTGGAGAGTCATTTCTTGAAGTCATTCGGCTCCTGACTGATCCTGACCTCATCTTAATGTCTCTTAATGACATAACCGGGGCTCATCAGCCGCAGAGCATCCACCTACAGTACAGGACAATGTACAGTAAGTCACACGGGAAAGGGCAGCCAAGATGGCAGCTGTGACATACTGGGGTCACCATCCGGCCTCCCCAGATCCCTGAATGGCCTCACTATGCAGTGTCACATATTCCACCCTCATATCACCCCTAATTAGGAAGATTTCACATCCAAAAGATACAGAGTGACAACCCCATGCTTGTCAGCTCTCCTAAGAAAATGGGCGATGTCCCAGACTCTTGGAAGTCCCTATTAGGGACTGGTCTGGGGTCTGTCTAAAAGGGTGTCTATTCTGGGGTCTGTATATAGAATGTTCTGGTCTGGCGTCTGTATTAGGGACTGGTCTAGGCTCTATGTAAAGGAATGTCTTGTTTAGGGTCTGTATATAGGAAGTCCTGATCTGGTGTCTGTATTAGAGACTGGTCTAAGCTCTATGTAAAGTGGTGTCTTGTCTCTGGTCTGTATATAGGAGGTCCTGATCTGGTGTCTGTATTAGGGACTGGTCTGGGGTCTATGTAAACGGGTGTCTATTCTGGGGTCTGTATACAGGAAGTCCTGGTCTGGCATCTGTATTACCGACTGATCTGGGGTCTATGTAAAGGGGTGTCTTGTCTCAGGTCTGTATATAGAAGGTTCTGGTCTACTGTCTGTATTAGGGACTGGCCTGGGGTCTATGTAAAAGGGTGTCTATTCTGGGGTCTGCATATAGGAGGTCCTTGTCTGGCGTCTTTATTAGCAACAGGTCTAGGGTCTATGTAAAGGGATGTCTTGTCTCGTGTCTGTATATAGGAAGTCCTGGTCTGGCATCTGTATTAGCGATTGATCTTGGGTCTGTATATAGAAGGTTCTGGTCTAGTGTCTGTATTAGGGACTGGCCTGGGGTCTATGTAAAGGGGTGTCTTGTCTCAGAACTGTATATAGGAGATTCTGTTCTGGTGTCTGTATTAGGGACTGGGGTTTAATAAAGGGAGGTCTTGTCTCGTGTCTGTATATAGGAAGTCTTGGTCTGGCGACTGTATTAGGGACTGGTCTGAGGTCTATATAAAGGGTCGTCTTGTCTCAGAACTGTATATAGGAGATTCTGTTCTGGTGTCTGTATTAGGGACTGATCTGGGGTCTATTAAAGGGATGTCTTGTCTCGTGTCTGTATATAGGAAGTCTTGGTCTGGCGACTGTATTAGGGACTGGTCTGAGGTCTATATAAAGGGTCGTCTTGTCTTGGGTCTCTATACAGCAGGTTCTGGACTGATGTTCTCACTAATTAAGCATTGGTCTGGAGTCTGTGTTAAGGGATGTCTGATCTTGGGTCTTTTTAAAGTTGGGACTGATCTTAGGTTTGATAAAGAGGGGATCACATCCAGGATCTGTCGTATCCTGTTAAGGGGGCGTGGTCTGTGGTAAGTAGTAGGGGATCTTGTCTGGGCTTTGAAGTTCTGCCTGAGGGGCTATGTGTTTGGGGGCCTGGTTTGGATTTGTATCTAGGGGGTCTGCTCTGTATGTAGTTAGGGGGTTTGGTCTGTGGTCTGTGATGAAAGGAGTCATACAGCATCTACTATTTTTGATTCAAATAATCGTGGGCATGTCCAGTGGGCATCTACTCTGGCACTGATCACTGATCGCTCACATGCAGTCCTATGTAACACCACAGATAATTGTATTCTTATACACTGACACATTAACAAACCCAGCTCTGCTGTATCTATGACCATCTGTAACACCTGTAATCACAACGAATCTTTCACAAGATTAACATTGCCAGACTATTGTAATACCCTTCCTGACCACACGGTGCGCAAGAGCAAATGTATTTTCTTTCCAACAATTTTCTAAAGTGCCACCTAGTGGTATACATAAGTATTGCAATCACTGGTGATGTAAAATCCAAAGAACCTTTCTTTGGTTTGGTAGAACATATGGACCTCAGGGAAGGCTCCTTCTGCCTGGGACCCTCCCTTCATCTGCTAGGGCAGAGAGCCGCCTTAAAGGGGAGGTAGACCAATTTTGAGAGGTGGTTGCCCACCCCCTTAATTGGGCGCCATTGGAATTGTGCAAGTATTTGAAACTTGCCTGATCAGCAAGTGTTAATAACCCACTATGGAAGACAGGCTGGAGGCCGACATCTTGGGCTCTTTCTATAACACAGAATTGTCCATAGACTGCAAACATCTGAGAGCTCGAGAGACAAGACGGAAGATCTCATGAGGTCTCATTGTTAACCAGGTTGATTTATTTGGCGTGTCGAATTATAATATAATATGATGTAATTGAGTGGTTCTGAGGATGTAAGATGTGAAAAGCTCTAATTCTTCCCCTTAACTATCTCTATAAAAATCATGCATTTATAAGCATCTGAAATACTTAATCCTCATAATTACTGACAGGAATAATATCCGGACATTCCCTCATCTGTGTAATATCGCAGGATTAGAGTTTAGCCATAAGTGGAGACAGTTGTGAAGGATTGTTCATGCTTCTGTAATACTCTTCACTGCTTTCACCATTTCCTCCCTTTCTTCCTTTCTCCATCATTCCTTTACTCTTTCTATTGTATCTATCTATTCTTCCATATGTATTACCTTCCTCCTTCCTCTTCTCATTCTTCATTCTTCCCCCTTCCTTCCTTCCTTCCTTCCATCCTTCCTTCCATCTTTTCTTCTATCAATCCCTTTCCCCCTTTCCTTTAAAGATTTCTTACTTCTAAAATTATATTTTTCTTTCTTTTTCTTCCTTTCATTTCTGTCCATTCTTCCCTTCCTTTCTTCTTCCATTTCCTTTCTTTACTTCCCTTACTTCTGTTTAATCTCCTTAATACCCTACTTCATCTCCTCCTTCCATCCTTAATGCCTCTCTTGTTTCCATCCTTTTCCTCCACTTTATCTTCCTTTTAACCTAAGTTCTCTTCCTTCCTTCCTTTTGTATCTTTTCTTCCATTGTTCATTCCTTTCCCCTCCTTCCTATAAAAATCCTTTCCTTCTGAAATTCTCTTTTTCCTCTTCCCCTTATTTCTTCCAATTCCTTCCTTATTTCCTTTCTTGTTTTTATTCTATTGTTCCTTTCTTTCCTCTTCCTTCTTTTATCTCCTTCTGATATTCTTTTTCCCTTTTCTCTTCCTTTCACTCCAATCTACTCTTTCCTTCCTTCCTTCCTTCCTTCCTTCCTTTGCTTTATTTTCTTATCTTTTACTTTCCTTACTTCTCCTTCTTATCTTACTTCACCCCCTCCATCCTTAATGTATCTCTTCTTTCCATCCTTCTCCCCTTCCTTTCTTTATTCTTAATTTCCTTTCTTTCCTCTTCCCCTGCTTTGTTATTTTTTCTGGTTCCTTCTTTCTCTCCCTCCTTCCTTCTTTTCATTTTACTTCTTTCCTTCTTCCACTTACTTTTTTCCCTTTTAATTAATTCTCCCCCTCCTATATTAGATAAGAAGAATTTATGAAGTAAAATAGAGGAGATAAGAAAATGTTTACGAGTTCACGTCTCCTTTGTTTCTTGTATTTCAGCCTCCAGTATCATGTGGGGGAACTATGGCTCCAGACTGGGAAATTACCACTACTGTTCTATCAGTATTAGACCCATGTTAGTGAACTATTTGAAGATTCTTTTTTTCACCGATGCCCCCATGACAACACTGTATGTCTTAAGCCCCCCCCCCCATGTGCTGCCAGCTCAGTGATTTCATTGGGACACTCACAGGAACCAGTTCAGATGACATTGTCCCAGTATAACAGTTAGAATTGTCCCTATGATAACACTGAGCCGCCAGAGCTTAGGGGCGGGAAGTAGAAAAGATCCCTCAGTAACCGTTCCGTCGTCCTATGTCATACATATGGATGATACCAGCAAATGAAGAGCCTGAGGCGTCCTGCACATCGAAGGAGCCGATACAGATCGTGTATCAACTCGAGCCGCAGGAAGAAATACTCATCATGGTATTCTGAGTTATGTCTCGGCCTGCGACTGAGGAGGGAAGGGACCGACCTGTTCCATCTCACACCTCATAGAAAACAATGGTAGGGGAGGGGTCTCTAATCTGAGTCATCAAGGGTATTTTTTTTTTTGTTATAAAAGATTGGACCTCATGAAGGTTTTTTTTTTCTTTCTCTCGATCAACAGTGCAGGAGGATAGGCTGAACTGGGTGCTATGTTACTTTGTTACTATTTTACTATTTTTCCATTGCACTATGGTACTATGTAACTATGTTTCTGTTTTGCTACAATACTATGGTGCTATGTTACTACTATACTGGTATGTTACTACTTTGTTATGTTTCTGTTTCTATGTTGCCATGTTAATTTGTTGTTAAGTTGGTACAGTATGTTACTATGTTTCAGTTGCTATGCTACTGTTACTATGTTACTGTTTTGCTATTTTACTATATTCCTCTGTAACTATGTTGCTATATGCTAGATGCCCCCTCGCCCTGGCACTACACATGGGTACTACATTACATCGGGCAGCACCTCCGTTACATTTAGCACAGCCTGACTGTGAGTGTTGCTATTTGGTACAATTAGGGGGCAGTACAGGAAGCATCCAGCTTGACACAAAGTATTGTCTACGGGTTACCTATTCTCACAAACCTGAGAAAATTGCTCCCTGCCCCAATACAAAGACTGCTCCTTGCATTCCTTATATCACCCTTAAAGGCTTTGTACACTTTGGGGGGGCAATTTTATTTTAATTTTTGCATTGTACTCATTTTGAGTTGAAAATCATTTTTCCAATTGGTCTTTATTAAAAATATGGAGCCCTTTTCTCTGTACAGAGCTGAGATGCTCTACTAGCAGGATCTGAATTTTCTCTCTGCTCCATCAGATTGGGAGCTGACGGGCTCCTTATCTCTGCTCTCTGACATTATAAACTCTCAGTTCTTATCTTATTGATAAGAATGTGGCTTAAATAAGTGTTTATGACCTCTTGGTAGTGTTGATCGAGTATAATGGAAGTCAATGGGAGAACCCAAGCACTAAACCAGGCACCCGCTGCTCTGAAGGGGGAGGGGAGGGTGTCTGGTTCATAGGTAAAGGTGAGAAAATGGTGGAAACACCACTGAAATGGTTTGGGAACAGCATGGGGAGGATGTCTGGATGCATCTTGGACTCCCAAGTATTTAGGATGTTCAAACGTTATACAGCAGACGCAGTGCAGGTAATGTCGTCTTGATTAACGGCAGAAAAAATAGCAACTGATGTCAGGTATATAGGACACAGAAAGTATTAGAGTGCACCAGCTGTGCAGGTGGTGTTAAGGTCAGGCAAACTTGTGCAATTTTTAACCCCCCCCCAAAAAAAAAAAAATATATTGTAGCCAAATATCACAATAAACCTTAAAAGGGCTTTTGGGTCTTTTGAGCAGAAATACTAGCCCTGCCTAGCGTGCTTCTCTCCCTACACTATCTGTCCCTGCTTGCAGCAGCTCTTCCTGACTCGGTCTGAGCCGGTCACATGTCACCAGGTGCTATATAGCACCTGATGACGTGTTCCCGGCCAGCCAATCACTGTAATGCCAGTAGCCAAGATGGCTACGGCATTACAGTGAATGCCAGTACCTCCCCGCACGCTAATTGGCTAACACCGTGTGGTCCCGAGCACCGCAATGCTCGACCAAATATCATATTCGGCTGAGCATGCTTGCTCATCACTACCCCTTAGTTATTTAGAGATAAGGTTTACTAGATGACCGACACAAAGTGAAACTACCTGTCACATAGCTAGAAAAACACTTAACCCTTTGTGACAGAATGGCTCAAAATTTTTAATAAAGGCCAATTGAAAATATGATTTTTAGCCAAAAATGAGTAAAATGCAATGATAAACTAAAGTTATCTTGGAAGGTGTCCTTTAAGGTGGCCACACACACTATATAATGTGTACAGCCAGCTTCTCTCTATGTCCCCGGAGAAGGTATCCCTGTATGCTAGCGGGCCGTTTGGACCATTTTCTGCAGACCACCTGTGCCTTTTCGTGACATGAATGTTGGCTAATGGTAGACATCTGTTCTCCAGCCCGAAGGGTCCCGATATCTACTCTGGTTTAGGGTTAATGTAGATACTAGCACCACGTTTTGCTAGCTTTCCTTTAAAAAAATGTACTGGTCACAGGAGGAATATAATTTTTCGTATCTGAGAAGCTTTCATCCGCTCGACTGGCAGCACATCATATCTCCAGGTGATGGGGTCGATGGCTGACCTGAGCCTCAGGCTAATAGATTCCTGAGCTGATGTCTTCTCCTGTCAGAGGATATCTCCTCATCATACATCTCTCCTGATTCTGACCATGACCTGGATGGGAGGCAGATGATCGGTCCAGATGTCTGCCCACAACTGCTTCAACCAGAGCAGAGAAAATGCTAAGAGAGTCCATCACCACTTATACTAATAGAGTTCATCACCACTTATACTAAGAAAGTTCATCACCACTTATACTTATACTAAGAGAGTCCATCACCACTTATAGTTATACTAAGAGAGTTCATCACCACTTATACTAAGAGAGTCCATCACCACTTATACTAAGAGAGTCCATCACCACTTATACTAAGAGAGTCCATCACCACTTATACTAAGAGAGTCCATCACCACTTATACTAAGAGAGTCCATCACCACTTATACTAAGAGAGTCCATCATCACTTATACTAAGAGAGTCTATCATCACTTATACTAAAAGAGTCTATCACCACTTATACTAAGAGAGTTCATCACCACTTATACTAAGAGAGTCATCACCACTTATACTAAGAGAGTCCATCATCACTTATACTAAGAGAGTCCATCATCACTTATACTAAGAGAGTCCATCACCACTTATACTAAGAGAGTCCATCACCACTTATACTAAGAGAGTCCATCATCACTTATACTAAGAGAATCCATCACCACTTATACTAAGAGAGTCCACCACCACTTATACTAAGAGAGTCATTACCATTTATACTAAGAGAGTCCATCACCACTTACACTAAGAGAGTCCATCACCACTTATACTAAGAGAGTCCATCACCACTTATATTAAGAGAGTCTATCACAACTTATACTAAGAGAGTCCATCACCACTTATACTAAGAGAGTCCACCACCACTTATACTAAGAGAGTCCATCATCACTTATACTAAGAGAGTCCATCACCACTTATACTAAGAGAGTCCACCACCACTTATACTAAGAGAGTCCATCACCATTTATACTAAGAGAGTCCATCACCACTTACACTAAGAGAGTCCATCATCACTTATACTAAGAGAGTCCATCACCACTTATACTAAGAGAGTCCATCACAACTTATACTGGCCAAAACACCAGGAGGACCTTCATTCCAGCATCTTGTGGTCTGGAATCACTGATAATCCAGAATACATCCACCTTAAATCAGCAGGAAAACTCATACATTGCTTTGCCGATGATGAATTATACAATTTCTTATACTCCAGTCACACCCAGAGCTGCATTCAGGACTCGATAGATGCCCCTCTAGCAGCTTAGCAGTGATATCTCCTGTGCGTGGCTATGATGGTCATCAATGGTACAAAGTCTACATCACCAACAATCCAAAACAGTCAAATACAGACACAGAACCAACGGGAAGATGTAAACTCAGCGGAACTGCAGCTCTGGATGTGAATGGAGCATAATACACATGATAAGTAAAGCATAGTGCCTTCTGTGGAGACTGGATCGGGAGCAGAGCTACGTCCTTGTACGTCTGGTGACACCACCTTGTATTTCAGAACACAGTCTTAACGGAGGAATAGAAGAGCTGACACTCTAATCCTGTGGAAAGCTTGTTTAAGAATGAACAAGAGGCAAGAACTGACAGATCCGCGCCCCGGGAGCCAGACGTGTCAATTACTGTAATTTTCACCTTTATATCCGATCCCAAATATTGAGAGAAATCAATTATTAATGAATACTAATGAACTGCAGAATGTAATCTATCTATCTATCTATCTATCTATCTATCTATCTATCTATCTGTCTCATATCTATTTATACCTCAACAGTATCTGTCTATCACGTCTATCATGTACTGTTTGTCCGGAATTTAAATCCGTAATAAAAGGCTATTTTTTTAAACAAAATTGCAAAAAAGTTCCAAATATTTAAAACCTCCCTTCAGCGCAGTGCTCCTGGTGCAGCTGATGGCGGTGCGGTCTGAGGGTTCCTGCAGTCATACATTTCTCATGACTGAGACATTGGCTATAATGTTGCAATCTCTGATATTTGTTGGCTTTATGTTTGTTACAAGTTTTTACGTTCACAATTCCCCTCATGACGGATTCCTAATCGCGTGGCTTTTTGTGCTCTGTGCGCTGTTATCATGAAGTATTTGCCGCGTTCTGCCCATTACCCGACTCCTGGTATCGCTGCTGTAGAGTAATCGCAGCGCCGAGGTGTTGTCATACTGTAATTAATGCGTCACAATGAAACAATTACTGGAAGAACAGACCATTTCGGATAAGTGCATGGGTCTGCCTCATTTAATTAGGCAACGGAAAATCAACCGCGATTGCCTTCAGCCCAATCAATAACAATAAAACCCGTCGTCTGTGGGTTCTATTTCATATCTATCTATCTATCTATTTATCTATCTATCTATCTCAAATCTATCTATCTATCTCAAATCTATCTATCTATCTATCTATCTATCTATCGATCTATCTCATATCTATCTATCATCTATTTATCTATCTATCTCAAATCTATCTATCTATCTATCTCAAATCTATCTATCTATCTATCTATCTATCTATCTATCTCATATCTATCTATCATCTATTTATCTATCTATCTCCTATCTATCTATCTATCTATCTATCTATCTATCTCAATCTATCTATCTATCTATCTATCTATCTCCTATCTATCTATCTATCTATCTCAAATCTATCTATCTATCTATCTCAAATCTATCTATCTCATATCTATCTATCTATCATCTATCTATCTATCTATCTCTATCTATCATCTATAATCTATCTATCTATCTATCTATCTATTTATCTATCTATCTATCTATCTATCTATCTATCTCAAATCTATCTATCTATCTATCTATCTATCTCAAATCTATCTATCTATCTATCTATCTATCTATCTATCTATCTATCTATCTCCTATCTATCTATTTATCTATCTATCTCCTATCTATTATCTATCTATCTCCTATCTACTATCTATCTATCTCCTATCTATCTATCTATCTATCTCAAATCTATCTATCTATCTATCTCAAATCTATCTATCTCATATCTATCTATCTATCTATCTATCTATCTATCTATCTATCTATCTATCTATCTCAAATCTATCTATCTATCTATCATCTATTTATCTATCTATCTATCTATCTATCTATCTATCTATCTATCTCAAATCTATCTATCTATCTATCTATCTCAAATCTATCTATCTATCTATCTATCTATCTATCTCCTATCTATCTATTCTATCCTATCTTATCTATCTATCTCCTATCTATTATCTATCTATCTCCTATCTATCTATCTATCTATCTACTATCTATCCTATCTATCTATCTATCTATCTATCTATGTATCTATGTATTTATCTATCTATCTCCTATCTATCTATGTATCTATGTATTTATCTATCTATCTCCTATCTATCTATCTATCTATCTATCTATCTATCTATCTATCTATCTATCTATCCATCTATCTATCTCATATCTATCTATCTATCTATCTCCTATCTATCTATCTCATATCTATGTATGTATCTATCTCCTATCTATCTATCTATCTCATATCTATCTATGTATCTATCTAAAAAAAAACAACAACAAAAAAACATAAAAATAGGCAGCACTCTCAAAGTAAAATGAAAAAACAGAGGAACTTTATTCACCCATGTGTAGAACGCGACGTTTCGGCTCGGACTGAACCTTTCTCAAGTGAGCTGAAACGCGCGTCACACGGGTGAATAAAGTTCCTCTGTTTTTTTCATTTTACTTTGAGAGTGCTGCCTATTTTTATGTTTTTATTGTACTGATCCTTGTCAGATCTACAGGCATTGCACCTCACCATTTATATAGTGCTGCCGAGATTTTTTTTTATTCTATCTATCTATCTATCTATCTCATATCTATCTATCTATCTATCTATCTATCTAATATCTATCTATCTATCTATCTATCTATCTATCATCAATCCTTGTCGACCAGATTATCGATCACATTTATTACAGTTTTCTCTCTCGGGTTTATTCCCAGAAAACACGTGATAAATATAAGATACTGTTCAAGTTTTTTATGCAGTTTTTGAAGCCAAATCCGATAAGGATCCTAAAAGGGGAGAAGATCCTGAGAACAGATACTACATCTTCTCCTCCCTTCAGAATCCACTCCTGGTTTTGGCTTCAAAAACTGCATAAAAAAACCCTGACTGTGTGGACGTTCCCTAACGGATCCATTATCCACAGCATACTGGTAATCTGCGGGGCGGCTGCAGCAATCACCGGACCGGCGCAGTCCCCCGTATGACGTCATAGACTCCACCTGTCATGTGATCCTGGTTATTCACTGACTGCTCATCAATACTCTTCTTGGATAAAGCTGAAAAGCGACCAGTTTTTTGGAAGACACGTGAACGGGCCATTATCTCACAGGCGACCTCTGGGTTATACTGCCGAATCGGCAGGATGATGTGAACATTACGGTAAATACACACACAACAATAGCTGCCGTATTCTGCACCTGCATTCACCGGGAATAATAGGGACAATTTCCTGTACCCGGCTCCGCTGATGGGAGATAATGGAGCCCGGCTCCAGGGGCCCTCGGTGTTGGCGCAGCAGGCGGACTGGTAATTCTCCTCCATCACAAGCAGCGAGCGCGCCATTATCTCGGATCATATTAATAATCAGCTATCATATCCGTCACTGGGTGACGCTCCCGTCCTAAATTGTATAATGGCTATCCTCACGCCGGTCCCTGTCTCCGCTGAGCTTACAGTATAATATCTTCCACAGTAGAAATCCGCAGACAGAGCAACATAATCCTAGCCCTTAAAGGGGTTGTGTCACTTAAAGGGGTTGTGTCACTTAAAGGGGTTGTGTCACTTAAAGGGGTTGTGTCACTTAAAGGGGTTGTGTCACTTAAAGGGGTTGCGCCACGAAACATATTTTACACATTTCAAACCAGCCCCTGGATCTGAATACTTTTGTAATTGAAAGTAATTTAAAAAATTTTCTAGCCGCTGAGCTATTCAATAAAATGTATCTGTACAGCGCCACCTGCTGTTTGCTCATTTCCTTGTTATTTGTCCATCTCACTGAGGTGGTCGCACACGCCCAGTTGAAATCTGTAACTGCCACCAGTTATATGTTCTGTTAGAAGCTGTAGCAGCTACAGGGAGAGAACTGCAGCAGAAAGGACACGCCCCATCAGTTGACAGGCTGAAGATAATCTAGCAGTACAATCGGAGCAATGAATGGGTTGATTCCACCTGCCTCTGTCCTCTGGCGGAATTGATTATATAAGAATAACAAATAAGAGAAAGTTCAGAAGGTGGAGGACACAGATACGTCAAAAATGTTTGAAAAAATTACACAAGAAATTCAATCTTCACGTTATGTGTCCTTCACTCTTGGCCGCAGTCAATTATCTGCCCACAATAGACTGGAAGTAGAAGTTCCCAGCTCGTACTTTCCATACAAAACTCTGTCCTTGACGCCAAGGAGACTAGTAAACAAGGGAAGGGCACGACCGCTGCCAAGTATACCCACTATTACATAAGGAGTAGAAGATTCTGTGTGTCCAAAAGTGAGAAATGGAAGCTCAGGATGAACTTGTACTCTACTAGTACTGACGTTAATCAGTACTATATATTTCTATTTATGTAACTATCTAATCTATCTATAATATCTATATCTATACTATCTATCTTCTATCAATATATTATCTGTCTATCTAATAACTATCTATCTGATTATCCATCTATCTATCTGATTATCTATCTATCTATCATTTATCTTCATTTTAGCAATCTATTATCTATCTATCTATTTCATATCTATCTATCTATCTATCTATCTATCTATATATTATCTATCCATCCATTTATCTATCTATCATGTATCTATCTTCATTTTAGCAATCTATTATCTATCTATCTATCTATCTATCTATCTATCTATCTATCTATCTATCTATCTATCCATCCATTATCTATCTATCTATCTATCTATCTATCTATCTATCTATCTATCTATCTCATAGAATAGTGAGAAAACGGAGGCAGCACTCCCAAAAATCGTGAAAAGGTAGTGGTTTTATTCACCCCTCAGCAGCAACGTTTCAACCGCACAATGCAGTCTTTGTCAAGCTGTGTGCATGTGCTTCAAACAGCAGTTTATATAGTGCCAATACAAATCAATCAATAATTGTGTACAATTACATAATCACAGTAAAAACTATTAAAATTCATCATACAATACATAAATCCATCTTACAAAACATGATTTCTGTGTGTGCACTTTCATATATATAAAACATTCCATTGTCAATGGGGACAAAACTGAACTGAAGACAACGGAGGCTCCTGAAAGCATTCCGTTCCGTCTTCAGACCGGAGAACAAACCGCAGCATGCTGCAGTTTGCTCTCCGGTCCAGGCATCCGCACCAAGACGGATCCGGAATGACCCCCAATGCAAGTCAATGGGGACGGATCCGTTTGGTGTGGACACACCAGTAATCCGGATCTGACCTCCATTGATTTCCAATGGGGGGTCATTCCGGATCCGGCTACATACATACATACATACATACATACATACTCACATACTCCAGGGACGCCGGCAGCATGTCTTCATTCGCCTCCTGCGCACAGCTATGACGTTTCCCCACTGCGCCCAGCAGAGGGCGCTGTGGGGAATCGTCATCACTGCGCGCAGGAGGCGCGTGAAGACGTGCTGCCGGCGTCCCTGGAGTATGTGAGTATGTATGTGTGTCTCTGTGTCTGTGTTAACATGTGTGGGGCCGGAGCGCTGCTCCGGCTCCACACATGTATCAGCATTAGCACGGATCCGTTGGCACCCTTTAGGTGCCGGATCCCTGCTGACGCTAGTGTGAAAGAGGCCTAAGAGGACCTTGGCTTCAGGTACCTTGGGGGATATTGCACCCGCCTAGTAAAGTGCTGCTTCTTTCTTTTTTTATCTGTCTCATATCTATTTATACCTCAACAGTATCTGTCTATCACGTCTATCATGTACTGTTTGTCCGGAATTTATATGACGTAATAAAAGGCTATTTTTTTTTAAACAAAATTGCAAAAAAGTTCCAAATATTTAGTGCTCCTGGTGCAGAAGCCGCCTGTGAGCTGATGGCGGTGCGGTCTGAGGGTTCCTGCAGTCATACATTTCTCATGACTGAGACATTGGCTATAATGTTGCAATCTCTGATATTTGTTGGCTTTATGTTTGTTACAAGTTTTTACGTTCACAATTCCCCTCATGACGGATTCCTAATCGCGTGGCTTTTTGTGCTCTGTGCGCTGTTATCATGAAGTATTTGCCGCGTTCTGCCCATTACCCGACTCCTGGTATCGCTGCTGTAGAGTAATCGCAGCGCCGAGGTGTTGTCATACTGTAATTAATGCGTCACAATGAAACAATTACTGGAAGAACAGACCATTTCGGATAAGTGCATGGGTCTGCCTCATTTAATTAGGCAACGGAAAATCAACCGCGATTGCCTTCAGCCCAATCAATAACAATAAAACCCGTCGTCTGTGGGAGGTTTGCGAAATTTCGCTGTAGTTCAGCTCTTTAGAATGGGCTGAGGTTTATTGTCCATGTAGAGCCGAATGTTATGTACAAAGTTAGGTTAAAAAGTAGATAAAGTGAGAGTGAAAATAAACATGTCACATGCAAATGATCCCCGGTTGGACCGGGCGGGGGGTCACATCAGAGGAGACGGGTAACTGGTACTTATATACCCTACAATTATTTTCCCACTGTGAGGGACACCAGGATCAAAGCTCTAGGGGTATATAGACAGCAGCGCAGCATGTCCTGGAGCGGGATAGAAAGTTACAGGTCCTGGGTTGTGGCTGGGGAGGGGAAAGGAGGGAGGTGGAGCTGCATGTGAGAGCAGGAGGAGATATTGCTGCGCTTTTCCTAATAGGCCTGTCCTATTAGATGATGGGTGACTGATTGGCAGTGGTCTGACCAGGGACGGACTGGGAACTTAAAGTGCCCCTTGAAAAAAATACTAAAAGTGGCCCCATTTTGTAGTTGGGTCAAAATTGATGGAAGGCAGGGCCAGCAATACCATATTGTGGCACATTATACCGCCCCAGCAGAGCCAAATACCACAGTCCATCACATAATACTGCCAGCAGCACAAAATATATGACCAAAAACTTCCACTGGCCTACCCCCTGGGCATCGGCCCACTGGGAAATTTCCCTGTAAGGTCTATGGAAAATCTGCCCCTGGGTCTGACCGCTGGGGCTTTGGCCAATCACAAGAATGGTGACCCAGAGCTCCCCGATTAAATGGAGCAGTGGTCACTAGAGATGAGCGAGTAGTGAAATATTCGAAAGTTCGAAATTCGATTCGAATAGACCGCGAAATTCGACTATTCGACCGAATATCGAATCCCATTAAAGTCTATGGGAAAAAAATGCTCGCCACTTGGAAATCTCAATTCGACCACTTGGAGGTCACCAAGTCCACCCTGAAACCTCAGAAAAGGATGCCAACACTGCTGGAATGCAACTGGGACAGCAGGGGAAGCATGTCTGGGTGCATATAACGCGCCCAAGTCGCACTATTACGCCACTATCACAGCCTCTCAACAATACACTCCAAAGACAATCTAACCTCTCTGTAAAGTGAGACCATACAAGGAAACCTTCTTTCCTCTACATTGCCATGGACCCCAAGCCAAACTAGACAAAAAAGAAGATAAAATTCTGCACCCCTTAAAATCACGTTGCCTATGACAACCACAGATGGCATAGGCAAGGGGGAAAGCAAATAGACCCCACCCCTAATTGTCATTGTGTGTGTGTGTGTGAGATGTGGTCAGACATGTCTTCTTTTAAAATGTAAAAAACAACTCAACACATGCAGAAGCCTTAAAATGCCCAAATTGTTGGCGCTAGAGATGTCAGTGACCCGACCTGGCCCAGTGTCCATGTCTAGCAGGTAAAGCAGTGGGGATGTTGAGGGATGCGTAGGACCGCAAAAGGCAGAAGAGGCCGTGGCTGGCCAGAGGCTCATGGAAAATTTTGTGGAGGCCCAAGAGGTGAGACGTCTTATTAAAAAATTTATGTGGAGCCCAAGAGGTGAGATCTCTTAAAAATTATGTGGCGGCCCAAGAGGTGAGACCTCTTAAAAATTGTGTGGAGGCTAAAGAGGTGAGACCTCTTTAAAATTATGTGGAGGCCCAAAGAGGTGAGACCTCTTAAAAATTTATGTGGAGGCCCAAGAGGTGAGACCTTTTAAAAATTATTTGTGGAGGCCCAAGAGGTGAGACCTCTTTTAAAAATTATGTGGAGGCCCAAGAGGTGAGACTCTTAAAAATTTATGTGGAGCCCAAGAGGTGAGACCTCTTAAAAAATTATGTGGAGGCCCAAGAGGTGAGACCTCTTAAAAATTATGTGGAGGCCCAAGAGGTGAGACCTCTTAAAAATTATTATGTGGAGGCCCAAGAGGTGAGACCTCTTTTAAAAATTGTTGTGGAGGCCCAAGAGGTGAGACCTGTTAAAAATTTTGTGGAGGCCCAAGAGGTTGAGACCTTTGATAAAATTTTGTGGAGGCCCAAGAGGGTGAGACCTGTTAAAAATTTTGTGGAGGCCCAAGAGGTGAGACCTTGATAAAATTTGTGGAGGCCCAAGAGGTGAGACCTGTTTTTTGTGGAAAAATTTTGTGGAGGCCCAAGAGGTGAGACCTTGATAAAATTTTGTGGAGGCCCAAGAGG
>ONZH01002323.1:0-27103 GCA_900303285.1 Rhinella marina
GAGTCCACAGCGACCTTTTCTCCAAGTCTGGAATGGCTGTAAATGCTGAATGTCTGCACAAAGGTCATCCTCTCTGAAAAGCGGAGCAGAGCCAGTGGCATAAATTTACTTGGCTAGCAGAAGGAGTCGAGAAACAAGAGGCAGGTTCAGGGTAGGTGAGGGCATAGAGACAGTTCCCTGGGTCATGCCTACTAAGTGTGGTATCAGAAGAACCCACCAATTCCTGTCTGTGTATATCTGTTGTATGTTGAGGTGATGTTGAAGAGTGATTCAACCATTCTAGTACAGCTGGATTGTTGGTGAAAATATAACCGTTGGATGACGGTGACAGCTCTAGCCTGTTGCTGCAGCTGCTGCTACCCCCACCCCTTTTTCTGTTGCTACTTGCAACGGCTACACTAACATTTTTGCCACTTTGTTTCTTTGGAGGGCCCAGGAAACTGTTGGCCACAGTGGCGTACCTAAGATGTTTGGCACCCGATGCAGGTCTTTTTTCTGACACCCCTCTTTCAATGCTTTAAAAAAGTGTGCCCCCTTACCGTAGTATTGCCCTCATTGTACAACCTTCACAGTATTTATGTCCAGATGTGTGCCCTCTAATAATATCCATGTTGTTCCCCCTCATGGTAGTTATGCCCACATTGTGCCCCCCACTGTGCCCCTCACAGTATTTATGCCCTCATTTTACAGCCTTCACAGTGGTTATGTCCACATTGTGCCACACTTAAAGTACTTATCCCTTCCCTGTGCCCTCTTGACAGTAAGCTATGCCCTCTGTTCCCCTTACATAGTATTAATGCCCTATGTGCCCTCTTCACAGTAGTAATGGCCATTGTGCCCGCTCCATAGTAGTAATGCCAAATTCATGCCCCAAAACAGTTAAGCCCCTTCACAGTAGTAATGTGCTTATTCAAAGGAGTAAGACCCATTGTGCCCCTTTCCAGTAGTAAAGCCCTCTGTGCCCCTTCACAGTAGTAATGCCCTCTGTACCTCCTTCATAGTAATAATTCCCTGTGTGCCCCATCTGTGTTAATAAAACAATAACTACTCAACATGTCCCCTTCCTGATGCTCATATCCAGCGCAACCATTCATGCAAACACAGATCGCTCTGCAGCACTGTGTGAGAAGAGCCCAGGCAGGTTCCTGTGCTGCAGGCTAAAGCTTGCAGCTTCACCATTCAGTGCATGAGAGAGCGATTGTGGGACCTGAACAGTCAGTAAGTGACAGGACTGCAGCTCCCCAGCAATCTGTATTGATGAAAGCACCCATTGCTTCTGGCACCCCCCTGACAGTGTGCACCAGGGGTGGACTCCTCCCTTCTTTGGACTCCATTGGTTGGTCATAGAGTACAGTAACTATATCAGTAATGTAACAGATTAACTATGAATATCAAAGCAGTTGAACACGGCAATATATTAGACTTTAAATACTGAGACACAGTAATTCTATGTAAATTAACAAATCAAGGGGGATTGTGGCAGCAGTTCAAGAAGATGCACACAGCAATTTCACACAACTTGCACTGTCCCTGCAGTCTCTCTATGCTTTCCCTACAGTGTCTAAAAACTCTTCTTAAGATCTCACAGCAGTGTCCATGTGCTCTACCTCTCCAATATTCTACATAATATATGTCATTCAAAAGAGCGTTTCTTCAGGGAGGAACAAAAATACCAAACTTCAAAAAACCTAAATTTAGCCAACTAAGAGAGGCCATAGGCCTAACTAACTCAAAAACCTCAAAAATAAAAATACAGCCACAATATGGGATATTTTTAAAAGCATCCTAATATTTAATTGTGAGAGGTACATACCTTATGGGAATAAAAGGTTAAGGAACAAGAAAAAACCAATGTGGATAAATAGAATAGTAAAGAAAGCAATAAATGACAAACAGAAAGCATTTAAATCACTAAAACAGCAAGGGGAGCGAGGAAGCATTGGAAAACTATAAGGAAAAAAATAGAATATGTAAAAGACAAATAAAAACAGCAAAACTAGAGACCGAGAGATTAATCGCCAAAGAAAGTAAAACTAACCCTAAAATGTTCTTTAATTATATAAATGGTAAAAAGTATAAACCTGAAGGTGTCGGCCCCTTACATAGTAATGAGGGGGGAGTTGACGAGAGCGATGAGGAGAAAGCAAAGCTACTAAATATCTTTTTCTCCACTGTATTCACTGAGGAAAATAAATGTCAGATGGAATGCAGAATATAAAAGTAAATTCCCCATTAAAAGTGCCCTGTCTGACCCATGAAGAAGTAGAGCTGCGTCTTAAAAAGATTAAAATAGACAAATCGCCAGGACCGGATGGCATACACCCCGTATCCTAAGAGAATTAAGTAATGTCATCGCCAGACCCTTATTTCTGATATTTAAGGACTCTATACTGACAGGGAGTGTTCCACAGGATTGGCGCATAGCAAATGTGGTGCCAATATTCAAAAAGGGTCCAAAAACAGAGCCTGGGAACTATAGGCCGGTAAGTTTAACATCTGTCGTGGGTAATGTTTGAGGGTTTTCTAAGAGATGCTATCTTGGAGTACCTCAATGAAAATAAGCAAATTACTCCATATCCGCATGGCTTCATGAGGGATCGGTCATGTCAAACCAATTTAATCAGTTTCTATGAGGAGGTAAGTTCTAGACTGGACCGCAGCGAATCAATGGATGTCGTATATCTGGACTTCTCCAAAGCATTTGACACTGTACCACATAAAAGGTTAGTATATAAAATGAGAATGCTTGGCCTGGGAGAAAATGTCTGTATGTGGGTAAGTAACTGGCTCAGTGATAGAAAACAGAGGGTGGTTATTAATGGTACATACTCAGGTTGGGTCACTGTAACTAGTGGGGTACCACAGGGGTCAGTATTGGGCCCTATTCTCTTCAATATATTTATTAATGATCTTGTAGAAGGCTTGCACAGTAAAATATCAATTTTTGCAGATGACCTAAACTGTGTAAAGTAATTAACACAGAAGAGGACAGTACACTGCTACAGATGGATCTGGATAGACTGGAGGCTTGGGCAGAGAAGTGGCAGATGAGGTTTAACACTGACAAATGTAAAGTTATGCATATGGGAAGAAATAATGCAAGTCACCAGTACATACTAAATGGTAAAATATTGGGTAACTCTGACATGGAAAAGGACCTAGGAATTTTAGTGAACAGAAAACTAAGCTGCAGAAACCAGTGTCAGACAGCTGCTGCCAAGGCCAATAAGATAATGGGTTGCATCAAAAGAGGCATAGATGCCCGTGATGAGAACATAGTCCTGCCACTTTACAAATCACTAGTCAGACCACACATGGAGGACTGTGTACAGTTCTGGGCTCCTGTGAACAAGGCAGACATAGCAGAGCTGGAGAGGGTTCAGAGGAGGGCAACTAAAGTAATAACTGGAATGGGTGGACTACAGTACCCAGAAAGATTATCAAAATTAGGTTTATTCACTTTAGAAAAAAGACGACTGAGGGGAGATCTAATAACTATGTATAAATATATCAGAGGTCAGAGATCTCTCCCATCATCTATTTATCCCGAGGACTGTGACTGTGACGAGGGGACATCCTCTGCGTCTGGAGGAAAGAAGGTTTGTACACAAACATAGAAGAGGATTCTTTACGGTAAGAGCAGTGAGACTATGGAACTCTCTACCTGAGGAGGTGCTGATGGTAAGTTCACTAAAAGAGTTCAAGAGGGGCCTGGATGTATTTCTGGAAGGTAATAATATTACAGGTTATAGTTACTAGAGAGGGGTCGTTGATCCAGGGAGTTATTCTGATTGCCTGAATTTTTTCCCTAAAGTGGGGAAAATTGGCTTCTACCTCACAGGGTTTTTTTTGCCTTCCTCTGGATCAACTTATAGGAAAACAGGCTGAACTGGATGGACAGATGTCTTTTTTCGGCCTTATAAACTATGTTACTATGTAATATTCTTTCTGTAACAGTGTCGCTAATGCATAAGCTCTAGTCACATCCTTCCCTAAGCTCAGCTCACAGTGAAATGGTGGAGAACATTTGAGATGAGGCTTTTGCCTGGGGCTGATAGGGGATGAATGCTGAAATGGCTGTACGGCATTATGAGTCATATCACGTTTCTGGGCTTCTTACTTTCATTTTATAACACGTGCATCAGCCATTTTAGAAAAAAAATTGGTTACAATGAAGCGTGAGGAAATCCTTATACGTAGCAAATCGAATTTTTACTAAAGTTCGAATCGATTTCCACTTTGGATGCTATCATTTACCAAGCAGATTAGTAATTATATTATTAAATGGATCATTATACATGCATCAATGGCAAGTAATTATAGGACTTTCTCAAAAAATAAAGTACTTTATGGAGTGGTAGGAGCGCTTTGTATTGTTTCTATGACTGTTTTTATAATGCAGTGTAAGGGCTCATTCGCACAAACTTATTTTTTCCCCATGTCTAATACCTAGCCATCAGCCCAGCTAAAGACAGGTTCTCATCGGTAACCGTACATGGCAGGCCTCTGGCAAATTGCTGGGATTTAATGAGGTGAGAAAGGATGCTTAATCTTTGCTTGATATGAGTTAGATGTTGCGTCATCATTGGCCATGTCATGGATTAACCTGTCAAGATTGGAGTTATCTATGATCCTGTCAGCGAGAGCAGGAAAGCAGCTGTATAATATAGTGGGCAATGGTGTAATATGGACATACTATTGTAGCATAGTAACATAGTAACAGTCTGTTTCAATAATCCAGGAGCACTACTCATAAATGGTTTTCTTTTTTAAGTTCATCAATTTGCATAATACATTTTATGAACCTTTTAATATTCATTTATCTCAATAGCAACAAATGTAAAACCAGCAGAAACATCTATGATAATATAAAGTAGGGCTGCAGCAAACAATTATTTTAGTAATCAAGTAATCTATCGATTAATCCAACGATTAATTGAGTACTCTAATAAGAAATAACTAATTAATAGAACC
This sequence comes from Rhinella marina, assembly GCA_900303285.1. Taxonomy (NCBI): domain Eukaryota; kingdom Metazoa; phylum Chordata; class Amphibia; order Anura; family Bufonidae; genus Rhinella; species Rhinella marina. Next base: position 4,975 of record ONZH01002323.1, read on the forward strand.
TTTACCTCTATAAAAAGTCATCAGACCCCCCCGTGCCATCAATCCTACGTATATGCCATCAGTTAACCCCCATGCCATCATTCCTATATGCCAGCAGTTACCCCCAGTGCCTCCAGCCTGCCCCCCATTGCCATCAGGTGCCTCCCGGTGCCAACAGCTTGCCCCAGGTGCTGCCCAGTGCCTTTAGGTGCCCCCCAGTTCCACCAGCTTGCCCCCAGGTGACCCCCCCCCCAGTGCCACGAGCTTGTCCACCAGTGCCTTTAGGTGACTCCATTTTGCCCCCTGGTGCCAAAAGCTTGCCCGCCATTGCCATCAGGTGCCTCCCCAGTGCCAAAAGCTTGCCCCTAATGCAATTGGGTGCCCCCTAGTGCCACCAGCTTGCACCCCAGTGCTTCAAGGTGCCCCCAGTTTACATTAGGTACCACCAGCTTGCCCCCAGATGCCCCCAGTGCCTTCAGGTGCCCCCCCTTGCCATCAATTCTCTCCACACCGTCCCCTTATCAGTTCTCTCCACGCGCACCCGCCACCCCCCATCAGTTTTCCACCGCAGCAGTTAAGATGTAATACTTACATGTCCTGTAGAAGCACCTCCGTACAAGCCACGGCTCTTCCAAGGTCCCGCACTGCACTGTGTTTCTGATGTACACACTGCGTCATGATGCAGTGTGATGTCGGGTCAAAGTGCAGCACGGGACCCTGGAAGAGCCGTGGCTTGTACAGAGGCGCTTCTACAGGACATGTAAGTATTACATCTTAACTGCTGCCTTGTATATACAAAGCAGACAGCACTCCAATTGTTTAGTTATGAAGGTGAGTTTTTATTTTTATTTTCAGCCGTGCATTTATGCACAAGACATGGCAACGTTTCGGGCCTATATTGCCCTTCCTCAGGCTGTTGTGCATATGAAATAATAACAGAAAAGTAAAGATTAGAACAAAAGGTGAAAAACAATATTTTACAAAGACAAAAACATGTACTGCAACATTGCAGTATACGCTGCTTAACATTATTTCAGTTGGCCGTTTGGCTAAATATAATCATATAAGTACATAAGTAGCATCAGTTATCGAGCTACCAAATAGTTGTTTTCAAATCCCATATGGCGATGGGGGATATTTGAAAATCATGATGGAAAAATTAAACATAGGAGGCTGGTGTTGGTGATTGGAGATGCACCGTGGCCAGCATAGAGTCCCAGTTTAAATGAGAGGCTGAAAATCCACATTTCTACAATAAGGCATAAAATATCAACGTGAGAACAAAAAATCCACATATGGTTTGGTCTATGGGTCCACACATGGGAATACACATGATATCAGGTAGCATATATCATACTGGTTCATAGGGTGGCAAGATACCATTGCATTAATGTCAGGTAAAAGAAGAGGACAGGGTGTGAGAGTCAAGGAGATGGGAATTCGCAAATACTTAGCTTACCCAATTAGTGTGTGGAAGCAGCGTGGAGATCGGCTGTGGTGTCAGGGGGCTACTGTTGGAGTATAAATAGGCCGCTACAACTCACGTGCCGCACGCCGGAAATGTAGCCGCGCGCCGGAAATATCGGGAGAAGGCGGGGCGGGCTGTGTAGGCTGGGTACCGAGGGTGCCGTCTGAGTCAGTCCTGTGGCCGGAAATAACGCGAGACTACGTGTCGGCTAGTGCTATGAACCTCGGCAGCAATGGCGCATGCGCACTAGGGAGGGATCCCGCGGGCGCCATGTTAACTATGGGCAGTTAGCCCAAGACCTATTACAGTAGTATCCATGGCAAGAATGGTGCCTAGAATCAGTTTCATGGTATGATGTAATCTGAATAGATGCTGAAAGGGGGGGGATATCTATATATACAGAGGAATGGTAAGGGATATTGACAATTTGTGTAAAGAAGAATGTAAAACAAGGGTAATTAACCCTTGCCTGGTTGGGGATGGCAATGGTCAGTGGTTGGTATCACTTAGTTGTCTGGACGTGTTGAACCTTAGTTATAGGGTGCATAGTAACAAACCATGACGATGTACAGCATAGGAACCATAGTGTACTGAACAAACCCAATATTGTGGACCAATTGCGAGACTCAATCTCTATAATATGGAGAAGGCCCACGACAGGCTCTGAGCCGACAGAGACCCTGTAAACAAAGGAGTAGGACAAGTTAGTGACTTATGAAAAGGCGTCTGAATATATAACACAATTAATGCATGTATCATTCCAAACAATAATCCTTATTAAGACCTGCCGGTTGTAAGGTATTAAGACGCTTAATCCACGCCATCTCTCTTTCTCTAAGTAATTGTTCACGATCGCCGCCTTTTCTGAGTGGTGGGACCCAGTCAATCACTTGAAATCTTAGCTGGCTGATGGCGTGTCTGTATGCGGAAAAGTGTTCAACCAGGGAAGCATCAGTTTTTTTTTGTTCTTATGTTTGATTTATGTTGGCATATTCTATCTTTGATCCGTTGGGTTGTTTCACCCACGTATCCTAATCCGCACGGACATTTGATCAGATAGATCACAAAATTGGATAAGCACGAGTAGTGGCCGTTGATGTGGAAGGTTTTACCGGTAGTGGGGTGGGTAAAGGTAGGGCCCTTTGTGATATTTCCACATTGGGCATATGTAAGGCATGGATATGTGCCTTTATTTGCGGAGCCCATAATGGTGGTTTGTGTTGTAGTCCGTTTGCGGGACCCTATGTCTGAAGTCACGAGTGTCCCTCAGGTTTTTTGCCCTTTTGTATGACATCAGTGGCGTATGGGGGAAGATGTTAGGAAAGTTTTCCTTTAAGGTATGCCAGTGCTTGTAAATAATATTGCGGATATTCTTACTTTGGTGTGAGTAAGTGGTAACACATCATGGGATACGGTTATTTTGTTTAATACGCTCAGCCTTTTTAGGGGTCAATAGGTTCTCCCTGGGCAGTTGTTGTACTTTAGAGACATGTTTGGAAAGAATCCTCTGAGGGAATCCTCGTTCAATGAATTTTTCAGACATCTCGCCTAGTCTGGTGTGTACAATATCGGTATCTGAGACGATGCGTTTCACTCTCATCAGTTGAGAGAGAGGTAAGGAAGGGCAATATAGGCCCGAAACGTTGCCATGTCTTGTGCATAAATGCACGGCTGAAAATAAAAATAAAAACTCACCTTCATAACTAAACAATTGGAGTGCTGTCTGCTTTGTATATACAAGTAAAGTGTGATCCTGAGGTGAAGCAGGCACTATCTACAGACGCGCACCCAGATAGTGCCTTAATTTGGATGAGTGCTGTAACCCCCTTGTTGCTGAAAGTATCTTAACTGCTGCCGTGGTCACGTGACACAAACGAATCCTCGATGCAGAAAATTTGCATTGAGGATTTTTTTTCTTTTGATTTCATAAATTAGATTGATGAATCGTTTTAGCCGTAATATAAAGGTATAATGAGCAGAATTCAATCTGGGTATTTGCTTTACACATTTATGTCTCTGTCTTCTATATGTAGTTTTTAATGTGTGTCAGAAAATCCATAGAGTGGCCAAGAGCAAATGTTTTGTTCTTAAATTGATCAACTGGAATGAAGTCTCATCTCTTTTAAATAATGAGAAATGGAGTCAATGGTGTAAGTGGCATCTAATGAAGGAATAATCACAGTCAGGAGAAACCTAAGCAGATGATCAGAAGAGGTCTACATTCTCAGAACCAGCAATGAAGACACAGATATCGGAGAGCCCAGTGAGGATATCGTGAACTTGTATTATGGTGATGGTCAGCAGTGAATCACAGAGCAGATAGTGTGGGCCTTGTAAAAATATAATATATAAAATATAGGAAATATAGAAATGTCTGTGAATCTGATAATCTGTGTAAATATAACTTTACAGATCATGAAATTATAATGCTGTTTGTCTGGTCAAGTCTGTCTCAGTAAATTCTATCATTTACTGCTAAAAAGTATCAGGCTGACACCACTAAAAAGTAACAATATAAAGTAGTCATAGAGGGTTAATTCTTTTAAAGTCATTCACCCTGTTGGTGGAATATGTAAGAAATAAGATTTTAATATTAAAATTTATAATCCATTGTATGAAATACTCCATATTATATCCAGTATATGCAAATTATAGTTGGAGAATCATATGGTTGTATGTCTGGATGGAATGTATCTCATCAGGATGCAAAATGCTCATTGTTTACACTGATTCTCACATGAAAAGGTCTCAGAGTATCCCAGGAATCTCTTACAGATGTTAAATAGGAGTGTGAACAATAGGTCTCTACCCTGCAAATACAATCTGTAAGTGAAGAGCCATCCTAGGAGGCCAGAAAATGCTAAACTGGTTGATGAGGAAGAGGCGCCATTATTCCTTCATTGTATATTATAATGAGGGAAGCCAGATCTGATGATGAAAGGTTTTATTGATTATAAAGGTGGGATTGGTCATCTCCTGGGGGGGAGGGAGAAAAGCTGTAGCCTCCAAATGGGTATAAAAGACCATTCATGGCTCAGAAAGCTAGGATTCATCAAGGAAATTTACTTGGATCATTGACTGGAGGTCAAGTCCTGAGTGTGTGGAGGGTCCATGTCTGGTAACTGACATTGAACTAACTGTAAGTGGAAGGAATTATCAGATATTGCAATCTGTGCTTTGTATAGGTACTATGGGGGTCATTTATGATTAGGTATATACACCAAAAAGTGGGTATCTGTTGCAGATTTGATCGGAAAGGGGATTTGTGGTCAAATCTGCAACTTCTTCCCTTTGTACACCAGTTCTAAAAAAGTGGGCGTAGGGAGGTTAGGAAAAAGGGTGTTTGAGTTAACATTTTCTTTGCCAAGTGTTGGCATAGAAAATGATCTATACCTATACCAGCAAGGGAGCTGGGAACCGTAGATTTAAGGCTGTTAGGTGCATCAAGCACAAGTGAAGGGATATTAAGATTGGCATCTAAAGCGCTGGTTGTAATTTGCCCTATATGTGTCATATCTGTATGTAATGTCTCTTGCATGTACCTTCATGTAGTTCTCCAGAAAACTCCCGTCATAACTGGAAACTGATTTTTCCACCTTTTATAATACATACATAAAAAGCAGGAAGTTAAAAAAAAAAATGCAAAAACAGAAAATAGCCCAGTACTTAAGGGGTTAATGCATTTAACGTCGTATTAGCAGCTAATATTTATAACTTTGACACATTTCTTTTATAAATACATTTAATTAGAAGCTACTGACAGATATTTTATTTGTACTTTTTATGTGTATTTAGAAAATATAAGAACTTCTTTATCTAATTAAAAATTTCCTTTTCCAGGTGAAGACTGAATGAGAAGCTTTCATAGACGCCTAATTTTATTTCTTTTTTATGAAGTAGAAGACCACAGATTACCAGTAATAGAGCTTGACATAGACTGCCTGAGATGTCTGCAAGTTCAGAATATGGGAAAGATTTTGAAAATAAATCAAATCTTTTTATTCACAAGGAAATTCTAAATGATACAGGAGAGAAGCCATACTCCTGTTCAGAATGTGGGAAGTGGTTTAGTCGTAAAAATAATCTTGAGACACATAAAAGAATTCACACAGGAGAGAAGCCATATTTATGTACAGAATGTGGGAAGTGGTTTATTCGTAAAGAACATCTTGAGAAACATCTGAGAACTCATACAGGAGAGAAGCCATATTCATGTACAGAATGTGAGAAAAAATTTACTTTGAAAGCACATCTTGTTAGACATCTCTGGATTCACACAGGGGAGAAGCCATTTCCGTGTCCTGAATGTGAGAAAAGTTTTGGTCATAAATGCAGTCTTCAGATACATCAGAAAATTCACACAGGAGAGAAGCTAGTTTCATGTCCTGAATGTGGGAAATGTTTTAGTCATAAAAACAGTCTTGAGGTTCATCAGAGAATTCACACAGGAGAAAAGCCACATTTATGTATTGAATGTGGCAAAGGTTTTAAAGATAAATCAAGTCTTGTGAAACATCAGAGATTTCACACAGGAGCAAAGCCATATTCTTGTCCTGATTGTGAGAAGAGTTTTAGTTGTAAATCGAGTCTTGTGAAACATCAGAGAATTCACACAGGAGAGAAGCCATTTTCATGTATGGAATGTGGAAGATGTTTTACTGAAAATTCACATCTAGTGAAACATCTGAGAGTTCACACAGGAGAGAAGCCATTCTCATGTACGGAATGTGGGAAATGTTTTACTGAAAATTCACATCTGGTCAAACATCTGCGAGTTCACACAGGAGAGAAGCCATTTTTATGTAACGAATGTGGGAAATGTTTTACTGAAAAATCTAATCTGGTGAAACATCTGAGACTTCACACAGCGGATAAGCCAAATGCATGTACACAATATAGGAAACGCTTTAGCCATAAATCAAGTCTTTTGAAACATTAGAGAATTCACGAGGGAGAAGATGTATCTGTATAAAGTCTAGAGAAAAACTACCAGATATCAGGACTTACGGCACATCAGAGGGCTCAGTGAGGTGGCAGGTGGGGAGCTCCACTGCAGGACCTGGTGCCTCAGGACGATTTCTGATATAGAACGTAATGTAAAGGTGTTTTCTAGGATTAATAAAATGGCTACTTTACATTCACTGTCTTTAGGTTGAGTAAAATATTTTAATTCTGTCACATTTACTGTAATAAAGTAAAACTACAATGCCAGACATAATGTACAGTATGGACAGGTGTGGTGCTGTCTAAAAAAAAAATTGGCCACAATTTTCCGATGTTTCCATCTGTTCGTTGTACATGGTCGTAATTATAGAAAAAGCAGATTATACGTATAAATTACAAGTTTTATGTAATCTTTTCCCACAAAACCATATATCAATCTGCTCATCTCCTCCTGCTATATAAAGTGCTTCCTGTAGATTGCATTACATTTTGTGGTGACATGTTCTCTATAAATATCTGGTTATAATTCAGAAAACTATTAGAGCTACATCCTAATGTAACTGGGTTTGAACTAAATGGGCTGCACCCCAAAATCCTACTATATGAGATTAATATAGGAAGATTTCTCTATAGCTCCTTGAATTGCTTTCCTATAAGTTGTTTTCTCTGTAGTTTCTTTCTTTGCTTTGTTCTATTCTGTTTGTAGTCATTCAGTGGTCAGACTTTATTCTTTATACAAGAGAAATCGTCTAATGCAAATATATTTATTTGGAAATCCCTCCCTGTATTCACCTTCATCTTTCATTAAAAAAAAAATTGGATTGGATAAAAAATGTTTGATTTTAATAAGATTTTAAAAAATATAATGGATATTACACTAGAGAGATGGAACTTGGTAAATAATATTTTTTTTTTGGTGGGGGGGGGTAGATAAATGGAAAGGGAATGTAATGTGGAGGATGCGAAGCCAAACTGCCTGGAAGTATTTATATTTTCCATAACCATACACTAGAGAGCACGGGTTAATGCTCAGTTTTTTAGAGATTACAATACTGCACGAGGGTTATCTCAGCATGAGCCTCTGTCAATTGAAAGGCTACAGAATAATTTCATGAAAAACAGACTTTTCATATCGAACAGACAATAATATTACTATTGCTACAGGGTCATCTATGAGTCCAGGTTAGGCAGCCAAAGGACCAAACGTCAGAGTCAATGTATATTGTCTGGAGACTGTCTCCATGCTTAAGATATTGTGCACTGGTCAATGCAGTAATATAAGGGAAACCCGTGCACCCCATTGCACATGTCGCCACTCCTCAGTAAGAAGGATAGTCTAGGGCACATATTAATTTCCCACTCAACCATATTAAGGGGACCACGGATCACAGATGTCTTTATAACATACAATATTTCAGTCAGTGCACACCTTATAAATAAAATTCTCCTGAGCGTCCTAATAAAATACAGTACAGACCAAAAGTTTGGACACACCTTCTCATTCAAAGAGTTTTCTGTATGTTCATGACTGAAAATTGTAGATTCACACTGAAGGCATCAAAACTATGAATTAACACATGTGGAATAATATACTTAACAAAAAAGTGTGAAACAACTGAAAATATGTCTTATATTCTAGGTTCTTCAAAGTAGCCACCTTTTGCTTTGATTACTGCTTTGCACACTCTTGGCATTCTTTTGATGAGCTTCAAGAGGTAGTCATCTGAAATGGTATTCCAACAGTCTTGAAGGAGTTCCCAGAGATGCTTAGCACTTGTTGGCCCTTTTGCCTTCACTCTGCGGTCCAGCTAACCCCAAACCATCTCGATTGGGTTCAGGCACCCCATCTCTCTCCTTCTTGGTCAAATAGCCCTTACACAGCCTGGAGGTGTGTTTGGGGTCATTGTCCTGTTTATAAATAAATGGTGGTCCAACTAAACGCAAACCGGATGGAATAGCATGCCGCTGCAAGATGCTGTGGTAGCCATGCTGGTTCAGTATGCCTTCAATTTTGAATAAATCCCCAACAGTGTCACCAGCAAAGCACCCCACACCATCACACCTCCTCCTCCATGCTTCACGGTGGGAACTAGGCATGTAGAGTCCATCTGTTCACCTTTTCTGCATCGCACAAAGACACGGTGGTTGGAACCAAAGATCTCAGATTTGGACTCATCAGACCAAACCACAGATTTCCACTGGTCTAATGTCCATTCCTTGTGTTCTTTAGCCCAAACAAGTCTCTTCTGCTTGTTGCCTGTCCTTAGCAGTGGTTTCCTAGCAGCTATTTTACCATGAAGGCCTGCTGCACACAGTCTCCTCTTAACAGTTGTTGTAGAGATGTGTCTGCTGCTAGAACTCTGTGTGGCATTGACCTGGTCTCTAATCTGAGCTGCTGTTAACCTGCGATTTCTGAGGCTGGAGACTTGGATGAACTTATCCTCTGCAGCAGAGGTGACTCTTGGTCTTCCTTTCCTGGGGCGGTCCTCATGTCAGCCAGTTTCTTTGTAGCGCTTGATGGTTTTTGTGACTGCACTTGGGGACACTTTCAAAGTTTTCCCAATTTTTCGGACTGATTGACCTTCATTTCTTAAAGTAATGGTGGCCACTAGTTTTTCTTTACTTAGCTGCTTTTTTTCTTGCCATAATACAAATTCTAATAGTCTATTCAGTAGGACTATCAGCTGTGTATCCACCTGACTTCTGCCCAACACAACTCATGGTCCCAACCCATTAATAAGGCAAGAAATCCTACTTATTAAACCTGACAGGGCACACATGTGACGTGAAAACCATTTCAGGTGACTACCTCTTGAAGCTCATCAAGAGAATGCAAATCAAAGCAAAAGGTGGCCACTTTGAATAACCTAGAATATAAGACATATTTTCAGTTGTTTCACACTTTTTTTTGTTAAGTATATAATTCCACATGTGTTAATTCATAGTTTTGATGCCTTCAGTGTGAATCTACAATTTTCATAGTCATGAAAATACAGAAAACTCTTTGAATGAGAAGGTGTGTCCAAACTTTTGGTCTGTACTGTAGGTACAAATATGTGGCAGATACCAGATTAACAAGATCCAGTGCTCGGATGGATTATACATCACATTACCAAAAATACAAACTAGTGACTACTATTACTTCAAAACATAAATAAGTTCAAGAGCCCAGATATAGGCATAGCCTTGTTGATTGGCTATGTCAAATTGGTTCTATTTAAAAGAGATTAACAAAAAGTTATGAGTAATTTAATATATCAGTTTGGTTAATTGTAAAGCACATTTTCACTCCTCCAAGAGCAGAAAGACCATAATCCCTAACAAGAACTGGTTTGCAGAGGCCCTTCAGTCATCAGCTCTCATCTTAACCCTTTCACCCCCGGAGGTTTTTTCAGTTATGCATTTTCGTTTTGCGCTCCCTGCCTTCAAACAGCCACAACTGTTTTATTTTTCTGTTCACATAGCTGTATGAGGGCTTGTTTTTTGCGGGGCAAATTGTACTTTCCAACACCACCATTTAATATTGCATATGGTGTAGTGGGAAGCAGGAAAAAAATTCCAAATCGGGTGAAATTGCAAAAAAAACGCTATTCCGCTACAGTTCTATGGGTTTCTTATTTACAGCGTTCAATGTTCATTAAAACTGACCAGTTACTTTCATTCTACTGTTCAGTACAAATCCGGCGATACCTAATATGTATAATTTTCCTGCGTTTAGATGGTGATAAAATAATTATAAAGTTTGACCTTTTTTTTTTTTTCCTTGTCATATCTTGACCCCTATAACTTTTTGGTATTTATGTGTATGGAGCTGTATGGGGGCTCATTTTTTGTGGGGCGATCTGTTTTTATTGATACCATTCTGGGGTGTGTATGACTTTTTGATCACTTTTTATTTAATTTTTTTTAGAACAAAAAGCGACAAAAAATGGCGAATTGCCATTTGGACGCTTTTTTCCGCCACACAATTCGCTGTATTGGAATTTTTTTTATATATTTTAAAAGTACGGGCGTTTTCGGTCACGGTGATACCCATGATGTCTATATTTATTGTTATTTAGGTATTTATTTTTTCATTATACGGAAAGGGGGGTGATTTGAACTTTTATATATTTTTTATTTTTTATATATTTTTTAACATTTTTTTTTTTAATTTTTTTGTGATTTATTTTAAAGCTCAAATATGAGCTGATATATATATATTATTTTATTTTTATTTATTTTTTTCTTTATGAGCAATCAGGGATGTTCTAGATGGAGTTAAATCCCAAAATTGCTAATTTCTTATCCTGGCCTGCCATCTAGTGGCCAGAATAAGAATTGCAGTTTGAAAACTGTAATCCTCACCAGCGAGGATTACAGTTTTCATACGGTGCACAGACACCCCGATTGGCCACTCGGGGCATCTGTACACCACCCGGAAGCCTACGCTTCCGGGTTCAGACGCATCCTGATGCCGTGATCACGAAACAGCAAAGACTTGCCGGCCATGACGCCCGCCGCACCCGCGAGCGGGCGTCATGTCCCTGCACTGCACCAGAAAGGGTTAAATTCCACATTTAATCCATGCAAATTTCTTGTGTTCCATTTGTATATCCATTGAAGATCTCTTCCTTTTGAGGAGAGCCCCTTGTCTTCTCCCCTTTTAAGTAGAGAGATATGGTCAATAATCCTAAATCTCAGATTTTCTCATTATGTCCAGATTCTGTAAAGTGCTTTTGAACTTGCAGGTCCTTTTCTGTCTAATGGTGTATCTGTGTAACTTCAAGAGCATTTTTAAATCAACTGTAGACTCTCCAACATACCTCATATTACATTCAACAAAAGGAGAGACGAGTAAACCAGTCGAGATTCGTTTTTCATAACTTTTTAAAATGTTTGGATAAGACCCAAATCAATTGGGGCCGAACTGAAGTTGCTCCAATTGCCCTGAAAGTTTGTATATAGCCCCCTAGGACTCATCATTGTTAGGAAAACTTGCTATTTCTTTTTTTTTTTTTTTTTGTATGAATTTTTTCCCTTCTCCAAACTCGCTTTAAAGGGATTGTCATCACAATTTTAGTGACAGAGCTTTTCACATCATCACATCAAGGAAAGTATAAGTAGTGGCTCACCAAACAGCTATTTGTTGGATTCAATGTGCTTCTAATCACTTGCTATACCCTTAGCAGAAATACGTAAATAAATAAATAGATAAAGTTAGTAATGAGCACTTTAATGAAAGTGCTCATCACTAACTTCTTCTACATCATCACATCAGTTACCTCGATTTGGATAAAACTACTTGTCTAAATGCCATATGTCTTATCATTTTAGCAAAAAGGAGAATGACGTCAGCCCTGAAAGGAGTGAATAATTAGTAGTAGGGCGGTGCTGGGCTCCAAGAGAATGGGTGCGGCTGGGCTCCAACGGCTGGAGAGACAGCCCCTAGGGCTCCTTATAGAGGTAATTTGCATGTGAATAAAAGCTATTTATTTATTGTTTTGCTAAAATGAGACGACATATGGCATTTAGACAGGTATAGTTTTAACCAAATTGAATTGACTGATGTGTTGATGTAAAAACCTCTGTCACTATAATCGTGATGACAGAATCCTTTTAAAAACAGACTGTGCCAGCATATGTCTTCTGCTATGTCATATTCCAAAACTTTCAAAATAAAAAAATAAAATAAAATAGTGGGGAAACGTGGTTGGCAAGTGGCATCAGTGACATGATGTAGGCCATAGCAGCAGATGTACAGAATGTGACGGTAGGCATACAGACAGCAACAGTGGCAAGATGGTGCCTTTTTATTTTGCACACTCAGAAAACGGGTTAGATAGTTTGAAAGTTTAGAATATTTTTCGTGGGACAACCCCTTTAACTCGATCATACTAATTATATTACTGTTTCCACCCCTACAGATATCTCGACAGACTTCAAAGTGGAGGCAGCCTTACGGCATTTTGATACCAGGCTCCATGCTGCCTTCGGCTTATTTGCGGCCTACAGCTGGAGCTCCGAGTTTTAAAACCTTTAAACCCTTACTGACATACTGTGAAGTAGACAGGGGTGTCTCTTTAGGCCAGAGCCTCCAAAAATTGTGTATAGTGGCCAACTACTACGAATGCTACCGCTGGCAGCTGCGCCTACATGTCCTTTGTCACTGCTACTGGCCTGTGCCACCTTCTTTTTTCTCGAGGTCTGGCTGGAAGTGGAACCCTTCTGCTTTCTAGTGCCAGACATTTTCACTTGACTGTGGCAGGCAATCAGGTCTTTGTCTCTCTCCCTGCCTGATTAATATTACTAGCCCTGCACTAGCCCTGATATCTGTAATGATGCCCAGAACAACAATAGAACACAGTTCTCTCTTTCACAAGCTCCTGCTCGTCTCAGCAGGCGCAGCACAAGTGATGTAACTGGTTTACTCAGCCTATGGACCAATCAAAGCAAGCCTTTCCCCCTAGGTCAGGTGACCGGGTTCTTCCCGTGATTTTTGCCACTCTAACCCATCCACTGCGAACATTTCTACACAAATAACGAACATACAGTAAAAGTACGCTACTTAACTGAATTCGTACGCATTAGCTTACAAATTATCAGATGGTACAAAGATTTAAGAACATTAAAGATTCGTACGAAGCAAATCTGAAAAGATCCAGATTCGCTTTGGAGTAGGAAATAACGGATATATGAAGTGGCAAATAGATTCGCTCATTTCTATTGTTAACCCTTCAAGTGTTCCACAAGAATTAAAGAAAAATGTAAACGAAGTTTCAGAATTTCACTTTTTTGGCAGAATTTTAATTTTTACCAATTTTTTCCATTAACAAAGCAAGGGTTAACTGCCAAAAAAAATGTTTATTACCCTGTTTCTGTAGTTTACAGAAACACCCCATTTGTCATTGCAAACTGCTGTACAGGCACACAAGAAAGGAACGCCATATATATATTTTTTTTAATTGGGAACATTTTAAGTTGTCATGTCACATTTGAAGATCCCATGATGCACTCCAAAATAGTGACCCCATTTTGGTAAATACAACCCTCAAGGTATTCAAAACTGATATTACAATTGTTGTTAACTTTTTAGGTGTTCCACAAGAATTAAAGGAAATTTTAGAATTTCACTTTTTTGGCAGATTTTTCATTTTAATCATTTTTTTCCGGTAACAAAGCAAGGGTTAATAGCCAAACAAAACTCTGATTTAGTAATTTACAGAAACACCCCACATGTGGTGGTAAACTGCTGTACGGGCACACGGCAGAGTGCAAAAGGATAGGAACACTATATGGTTTTTGGAGGGCAGATTTCACTGGGAAAATTTTAAGCTGTCATGTCACATTTGAAGACCCCCTGATGCACCACTAGAGTAGAAACTACAGAAAATTACCCCATTTTGGAAACTACAGAATAAGGTGGCAGTTTTGTTGGTACTATTTTAGGGTACATATGATTTTTGATTGCTCTATATTACACATTTTGCTATGTGCTATTTTTATAGAGCAGGTCATTACAGATGCGATAATACCTAATATGTATACTTTTTTAAAATTTATTTAAGTTTTACACAATAATATTTTTGAAACAAAAAAATTCATAGGGGTTCATTTTTCGCAGGATAAGATGACTGATTGGTACTCTTTTTGGGTGCATATGACCTTTTGATCACTTGGTATTACACTTTTTGTGATATAAGGTGACAAAAAATGACACCGTTTTTATTTTATTTATTTTTTTACTGTATTCAACTGAGGTCATGTGAGATTTCTTCTAACGGACGTGGTGATACCTAACATGTATACTTTTTTATTTATTTAAGTTTTATACAATATCATTTTTTAAACAAAAAAAAAATCATGTTTTAGTGTCTCCATAGTCTGAGAGCCATAGTTTTTTTTTATTTTTAGGGTGTTGCACTTAAGTGATGTAAGGTGACAAAAAAATGGGTTTTTTAGCGCAGTTTTTATTTTATTTTTTTACAGTGTTCACCTGAGGGGTTAGGTCATGTTATATTTTTATAGAGCCGGTCTTTACGGACGCGGTGATACCAAATATGTCTGTTTTTCTCTTTTTGTTTCAATTTTTTTTATAATTTTAGATGTTTTATTTTGGGAAAGGGGCGTTTTGTTTTTTATGTGAAACTTAATTTTTTTTATTATGGAAAACACTTTTTTTTAAAAACTTTTTTATTTTTGTCCCACTCTGGGACTTCAAGTTCTGGGGGTCTGATCCCCTCTTAAGTGTATTACAATACATTGTGTATTGTAATGTATTGGCTGTCAGCTTTGATGCTGACAGCCTTCCTGTGAGACCCAGCCTCAGGGGTTGGATCTCACAGGCTTCCATAAAAGGCAGTCCCGATGCCTATGGAAGGCATCAGGGCTGCCTTTTGTGACATTGGGTCCCCATCACTGCAGAGCGGGGACCCAATGAGGAAGCGGAGGGCACTTGTACTCTCCGCAAACCCTGTGCATGCTGCGGTCAACTTTGACCATGGCATACAAGGGGTTAATATGCCGGCATCAGTGTTTTCACCGATGCCAGCGTATGCAGCGGGTCTCTGGCTGATTGTCACCTCTGGACCCCTGATGCTGATCGGGCGGGCGCAGCTCCTGCACCCCCCAATCAGCCCGCCGTACGGCGCGGGTCCTTAAGGGGTTAAAGAATGATGAAATAAACTTTGTCTGGATTCTTATTTTACATTTTACATTTTAGGCTCTGTTATGTTTTTTTCCTTCTATACGTGTTGATGAATGTCTATCTGAATAAATACATATACATTTGTCTGAACTTTCATAAGTTCATCAATTGTTATGAAGCATCAAACGTTTTAGAGACTTAAGGCTGATGAAAAATGGACTCAATGGTGTAAGAGTCATCTAATGTAGGAATAATTGCAGTCAGGAGAAATCCAAGCAGATGACCAGAAGAGATCTATATTCTCAGAAGTGGTGATGAAGACACAGATATCTGAGAGCCCAGTTAGGACAGCCTGAACTTTTATCATGGTGATGGTCACAGGTGAATTATAGAAAAGATAATGTGGTCATTGCACAGATTGTGTCATATATTAAAAATCTGATATGATTTCAGATTTCTAAATTGAACACTTGAGCAAACAGGAAATATAGACATGTCTGTGAATGTGATAATGAATGCAAATTTTAGGTCACAAATCTTGACATTATGTTGATGGTTGTCTAGTCGTATAATTTGAAGTGAAACATTGTAAAAAACTTTAAAAAAATTAAATTTAGTCAAAGAGGTTTATTCCTGTGTCATTCACCCTCTAGAAAAATGGCATAATGTGGCCAAGGTTCCAGTCCCCGGGGAATTATTGGTGTGTATATAACAGTTTTAGAGGGTTTTTTAATTACTCAAAACTTTAATAGGATTTGGGGTCCATATGCCAGTATTTTCACTGTCTACAGTATGCGAATTCACAACACACCACAGCTTATCTTAGCCTTGAAAGCACATGGTGACTGATTGTGTCTTAGATAAATGTAAGGCGCTATAGAGGTCAGGTTTAACTTATATTTGTTAAAATATTAAGTATTGACTTTATAGGGAGCTCAAGGAGAAGAATTTTAAAATTTGCAGATGATACTGTTCTCTATAAAATAGCAAATTCTACTATCATATGTCATATAGAAAATACATTACAAGATTGCCACCAAAATTGACTTGGATATGTTGGTGTACAGTAAATTTATCATTAGTGATCAATTTCAGAAGGCAACTGACAGGACTGCTAACACTGTAGTGTACACATGTTGTTCATGTACTACCTATATGCCAGTTAATATTAATAGATAATTCAAGGAGACCACAGTCGCCTTATAAAACGCACCAGCCCATAAGACGCACCTAAGTTTTAGAGGATGACAGTAGGGAAAAAATATTTTTCATTAGACCTCAGTTCAGATCACCAATTACACCCCCAATGTTAATCAGACCTCAGCTGACAGGCCCAGTGTTAATAAGACCCCAATCATACCTCTGCTCATACCCCAATGTAAATTACCCTCAATCTAACCTCACATAAGAGGCCCATGCCTCTTATCAGTCCCAATATGCCTCTTATTAGCCCCCATGCTTCTCATAGCCCCCATTGCCTCATATTAGCCCCCAGCCTCTTGCATGAAGCCCCCATGTCACAGAGCACATAAAAAAAAACCCACTCAACTGCTCTGGATGCCGCCGCTGCTCACCTGCATCGCTCCTGCTCTTCCTGTCACTGACTATGCTGTGTTCTAATGTGCATATCGTGAGGATACAGAGCGCCCTCACTCTGTGCATAGCCACAGCACAGCCAACAGCCAAGGACCAGGAAGCGGTCAGTACAGAGCTTTCACCACTTCCTGGTCCCCCTGTATTAAAGAGTGCTTACAATCTGGGCTATCAGAAGGCATGAAAAAGATCTGTCGACTTAAAATGTTTGCCATCTATAATCTGATTTGTCTCTTAAAACATGAGAAACCAATAGAAATGTATTAAATGTGAGATTAGAGAGTGCAGAAGTTTCAATTATCAATAGTGTTGGCAGTTTATGAACTACCAGCACCTCTCTATTAGACAGAGAGCAAGGATTGTCATTAGAGATGAGCGAGCACTAAAATGCTCGGGTGCTCGTTATTCGAGTCGAACTTTTCCCGATGCTCGGGTGCTCGTTTCGAGTAACGAACCCCATTGAAGTCAATGGGAGACTCGAGCATTTTTTGCAGGGGACCAAGGCTCTGCCTAGGGAAGGCTGGGTGAAAACCTGGAAACCTCATAAAATGATGGAAACACCACGGAAGTGGACAGGAAACAGCAGGGGCAGCATGCATGGATGCCTCTGAGGCTGCTTAATCCCACCATTACCCCAAATTCTCAGGCAACAGCCTGGTGGTTACCCTCATGGCAATTGTGCTCACCCAGACCAAGAAAGGCGAGGCAAATACCCATCACATGTTAGGGAAGCACCCAACTAGGTGCAACGAAGGTCCATCACCGCCTGCAGGTGACACCACTGCTCATGCTGGCACTGCAGCTGAAATCAAGTTTAGTATCTGTTCTTATCAGTTGCTGTGGCTGCTGGTGGTATAGTGGTGAGCATAGCTACTTCCCAAACAGTTGATCTGGGTTTGATTCCTGTCTATCGCAGGAGGCAATTAAAAATCAGTACCCGGGTAAATTGTTTGGAGAGAGGGCCTGTAGGTGGGGGGGAAGGAAGTTTCGCTGGAAGAGCCAGAGGTGTGCCCCCTGGGCTAGCGTGTGTGCTGGTGACAACAGCTGGAATGGATTTTGGAAAACTGTTGCTTTAACCCGTATGGTATCGATTCTTCTCAGTTTAATACCGTATACGTTCCCTATCTTGGGACCTTAAATTTAATGGATTTTTCGACTACGGAAAAAGAGCTTGCTCTGGCCAGGGGAGTGTCTTCCCCACTGCAGCTAAGGGGACGTGTCCATGCTCTGCCTATCACAGGTCAGGAGGCAAATAAAAGAAGAACCAAAAAAAAATCTGTACAATTTCTAAGACGTCCCCTATCTGGGTAAATAGTTTGGAGAGAGGGCCTGTAGGTGGGGGGAAGGAGGTTTCGCTGGAAGAGCCAGAGGAGTGCCCCCTGGGCTAGCGTGTGTGGTGGTGACAACAGCCAGAATGGATTTAGAAAAACTGTTGCATCAACCGGTATGGTATTGATTCTTCTCAGTTTAATACCGTATACGTCCCCTATCTTGGGACCTTATATTTAATGGATTTTTCGATCACGGAAAAAGAGCTTGCTCTGGCCAGGGGAGTGTCTTTCCCACTGCAGCTAAGGGGACGTGTCCATGCTCTGTCTATCACAGGTCAGGAGGCAATTAAAAGAAGAAACAAAAAAAACATCAGTACAATATCTAATACCTCCCCTATCCGGGTAAATTGTTTGGAGAGAGGGCCTGTAGGTGGGGGGCAGACTGGGGGGAAGGAGGTTTCGCTGGAAGAGCCAGAGGAGTGCCCCCTGGGCTAGCGTGTGTGGTGGTGACAACAGCCGGATGTCGTTAGAATGACGACGCAGGACCCCAACTTAAAAATTTAGCATCAACCGGTACAATTGTCAATTATGAGCTAGATCAAGTGTGGCATGACTTTTAAATGGATATTGCATGTGGTCACGTACTCCCTGGAACCCCATAGTCACCCCTTCTCTGATGTGCTAGCCCAGAACATTCTCTGCCCCAATTCGCAAGACCTTTTGCTGTTTCCGTGTGCTGACAGTGGGGATTTACCAGTGTTGTCTGAGGAGGTGGTGGACAATGGCGAGACACAGGTGTCGGGGGGTGAGGCAGTTGTATGGGAAGCAAGTTACAGTGGGGACTCTTTGGGGGGACTTTCTCATGATGGGACAGATTCAACTTGGGTGGATCAGGCACAGGAACAGATGAATTTTTTGGGGGGTTTATTTAACTCTTATTTATCACAAATAACCACAGAGATATTTATTTGTTATCTTCTCAGCGCAGTCTGGCGTTGGGGTTCGTCACTTTGATGGCGAGCTGTGCCGCTCTCTCCACAATGGTCTGTAGGTTCTTAGATGGAGACGTTGTCGGCGATTTCAGTACAGAAGGACTTGTTGCTCATCCACAGAACCTTGACCTCCTTGACATTGTGGACAAGGAATTTGCGGGTGGACCAGGAATTTGCGGAACCCTGTGGGCAGCATGTGTTTGGTCTTCCACTTGCTACCGTATCCAATGTTGGGCAATATAGATACGCAGGTAATATTATTTTTCACACCTATCACAAAAATAATAATTTACGCAGTTTGCGCAAATAAAACTGGAAACTGGAATTGGAGAGAGGGCCTGTAGGTGGACCTCCGGAAAAATTGTTTGGAGAGAGGGCCTGTAGGTGGACCTCCGGAAAAATTGTTTGGAGAGAGGGCCTGTAGGTGGAACTCCGGAAAAATTGTTTGGAGAGAGGGCCTGTAGGTGGACCTCTGGAAAAATTGTTTGGAGAGAGGGCCTGTAGGTGGACCTCTGGAAAAATTGTTTGGAGAGAGGGCCTGTAGGTGGACCTCTGGAAAAATTGTTTGGAGAGAGGGCCTGTAGGTGGACCTCCGGAAAAATTGTTTGGAGAGAGAGGGCCTATAGGTGAACCTCTGAAAAATTGTTTGAATAGAGGGCCCTCCTGAAAAATTGTGGTAAAAGAGTGCCAGTTGGACCTCTAAAAAATGGCGTTTTTTGGGTCAGCGTTAGGCAAAGACGATATGGAGTAGGAGGAGGAGTAGAGAAGAGGAATCAGATACATAAGTTATTTAAATCTTTAGCTGCTTTCCCCCGGAGGAGATTTGAATTCCGTGGAAATCCAGGCCTTGTTCATTTTAATAAGCGTCAGCCTGTCAGCGCTGTCAGTTGACAGGCGTGTACGCTTATCGGTGATGACGCCACCAGCTGCACTGAATACCCGCTCTGACAGCACGCTAGCGGCAGGGCAGGCCAGCACCTCCAAGGCGTACTGCGCCAGTTCAGGCCACGTGTCCAGCTTTGAAACCCAGTAGTTGTATGGAGCAGAGTGATCGCTACGGACGTTGGTATGGTCAGCTAGGTACTCCCTCACCATCTTTCTGTACAGCTCCCCCCTACTCTGCCTAGACTGGGGACAGGTGACAGTGTCTTGCTGGGGTGACATAAAACTGGCAAAGGCCTTGGAGAGCGTTCCCCTGCCAGTGCTGGACAAGCTGCCTGCTCGCCTCCTCTCCCCCGCTACTTGGCCCACAGAACCATGCCCTCTGCCGCTAGCGGCGTCAGATGGGAAGAATTGTTTCAGCTTGTGCACCAGGGCCTGTTGATACCTATTCACTCTCATACTCCTTTCATCTGCAGGGATGAGAGTGGAAAGGTTCTGCTTGTACCGTGGGTCCAGGAGAGTGAACACCCAGTAATCGGTGTTGGAAAAAATTCTTCTAACGCGAGGGTCACGGGATAGGCAGCCTAACATGAAGTATGCCATGTGCGCCAGAGTCCCAACACGCAAGAATTCCCTATCCTCACTGGCCTGACTCTCCATTTCCTCCTCCTCCAAGTCCTCCTCTTCAGCCCATACACGCTCAAGAGTTAAGGACTGAGCACTGGTACCCTCTACTGTCTCGCCGACATTCTCCTCCTCTTCCTCCTCATCCTCATCCCCCTCCTCCGATACGCGTTGAGAAACAGACCGGAGGGTGCTCTGGCTATCAAGCGACGTATCTTCCTCCACCGTCTCTTGTGACAAGCGCAAAGCATCCGACTTGATGCTGAGCAGTGATTTTTTTTCAACAGGCAAAGCAGCGGGATGGTGAGGCTGCTAATGGCGGCATCGCCGCTGACCATCTGTGTTGACTCCTCAAAGTTGCTCAACACCTGGCAGATATCAGACATCCACGTCCACTCCTCATTGTAGACTTGAGGAATCTGAGAGACCTGACTACCAGTTCTGGTGGAAGATGACATCTGGCAGTCTACAATCGCTCTACGCTGCTGGTAAACTCGGGATAACATATTTAATGTGGAATTCCATCTCGTGGGCACGTCGCACAACAGTCGGTGAGCGGGCAGTTGTAGGCGGCGCTGCGCTGCCCTGAGAGTGGCAGCATCTGTGGTCGACTTGCGGAAATGCGCACAGATGCGGCGCACCTTGGTGAGCAAATCAGACAGATTGGGGTATGTCTTGAGGAACCGCTGAACTATTAGATTGAACACGTGGGCCAGGCATGGCACATGTGTCAGTCGGCCGAGTTGCAGAGCCGCCACCAGGTTACGCCCGTTGTCACACACAACCATGCCTGGCTTGAGGTTCAGCGGTGCCAGCCACACATCGGTCTGCGCCGTGATGCCCTGTAACAGCTCTTGGGCGGTGTGCCTTTTGTCACCTAAGCTCAGCAGTTTGAGCACCGCCTGCTGGCGCTTACCCACGGCACTGCTGCTGTGCCTAGAGCTACCGACTGAAGGCACCGTGCCAACGGATTGTAATTCGGTGGAGGAGCAGGAGGAGGGGTCGGAGGAGGAGGCATAGTAAGTCTGAGAGACCGTGACCGAGGTAAGCCCCGCAATCCTCGGTGTGGGCAGTACATGAGAGGCCCCAGGGTCATTCTCGGTCCCAGCCTCCACCAAGTTAACCCAATGTGCCGTCAGTGAGATATAGTGTCCCTGCCCGGCAGCACTTGTCCACGTTTCCGTGGTTAGGTGGACCTTCTCAGAAACAGCGTTGGTCAGGGCACGGATGATGTTCTGTGACACGTGCTGGTGTAGGGCTGGGACGGCACATCGGGAAAAATAGTGGCGGCTGGGGACCGAATACCGAAGGGCAGCCACCGCCATGAGATTTCGAAAGGCCTCGGTCTCTACCAGCCTATAGGGCAGCATCTCCAGGCTAAGCAATTTGGAGATGTGGACGTTGAGGGCTTGGGCATGTGGGTGGTGGAACTGTATTTCCTCTTGAGCTCCAGCGTCTGCTGTAAAGACAGCTGAACGCTGCGCTGGGACACGTTGGTGGACACTGTGGAGGATCGTGGAGGCGAAGGTGTGGTTTTCCGGCGGGAGGCGCTCGTGCCGGGGTCCTGGGCAGGGGGTTGACTAGCAGAGGCAGCGAGTGACGCAGGGGGTTGACTAGCAGAGGCAGCGAGTGACACAGGGGAAGGAGCAGTGGTGTGACCCGCAGGAGGTGGTGAACGGCCTTGGTTCCATTGAGTGGGGTGTTTAGCACTCATATGCCTGCGCATGCTGGTGGTGGTTAGGCTAGTAGT
>ONZH01002324.1:0-19230 GCA_900303285.1 Rhinella marina
AGGGCAGGCAAGCACCTCCAAGGCGTACAGGGACAGTTCCAGCCACGTGTCCAACTTGGAGACCCAGTAAGTGTAGGACGCCGAGGGATTCGGGGAGGACAGGGTTACGGTCTGCCAGGTACTCCCGCAACATCCGCCGATACTTGTCCACTCCTGCTGATAGCGGGCCCCGCAGTGATGGAAGTTGCACGAGGGGGTGCCATGAACGTGTCCCACACCTTGGAGAGTGTTCCCCTGGTGGCTGTGGGCTGATCGATGTTGAGGGACTCTGGGAGACCCTCTCCTCTCTGCGCCAGCGATGGTGGGTGGGAAAATCTCCATCATGTTCTGGCACGAGTTCCCTCTGGTATTCCAGCAATCGATTCGTCCTCTCCTCTACCGGAATAAAAGAGGAGACGTTATCTTTATACCGGGGGTCCAGGATTGCGAAGACCCAGTACAGTTTGTTCTCCACTATCCGGACAACACGTGTGTCCCGGGAAAAGCAGCCCGCATGAATCAGCCATGTGTGCCAGACTCTGAATAGGCATGACGTCACTGCCCCCACCAGAAGGATCACTTGCCATTTCCTCCTCTTCCTCTTCCGCCTCCTCTCCGCCCCATCCGCGCTGAACCAATGGGACGCGCACAGCCTGACTGCTACCCTCGCCGCCAGCATCCTCCTCCTCTTCCACAGCCACCTCCACGTCGTCCTCCTCCTCCTCATCCTCCTCCTCCTGCAACTGCCACCGTGAAGCAGACAAAAGTGTGGTCTGACTGTGTAGCTCCGTTGCGTCTCCTCCTACCCCCGTCTCCTCTGCGTGCAATGCGTTCTCCCTTATTGCGATGAGGATTCTTTAAGGACGCATAGGAGCGGGATGGTTACGCTCACTATAGCGTCCTCGCTGCTGACCTTCTTGGTGGACTCCTCAAAGATACGCAGTACATCGCATACGTCTGCCATCCATGGCCACTCGTGGTTGGCAAACTGAGGGAGCTGAGTTGGAGGCACGCGTGGATTATTAATCTGGTACTCCATCAATGCTCTCTGCTGCTCACACACCCTGGCCAACATGGAATAGGTGGAATTCCAGCGAGTCGGCAGGTCGCACAACAGCCGATGTTCAGGCAAATGGAGGCGTTGCTGGAGTTTTTTTTAAGCTAGCAGCAGCTACAGTTGACTTCCGAAAGTGTGCGCACAAGCGCCGCACTTTCACCAGTAGCTCTGCCAGGTTGGGGTAAGTCTTTAGAAATTTTTGGACTACCAGATTAAAAACGTGGGCCAGGCATGGTACGTGATTGAGTTCGGCAAGCTCCAGAGCCGCCACCAGGTTACGGCCGTTATCGCACACGACCATGCCTGGTCCTAGCTGCAGCGGCGACAGCCACATCTCCGTCTGCTGCAGTATGGCGTCCCTCACCTCTGGGGCGCTGTGCTTCCTGTCGCCCAAGCTGATGAGCTTAAGCACCGCCTGCTGACGTCTCCCCGCGCCAGTGCTGCAACGCTTCCAGCTAGCGGCTGAGGGCGATGTTAAGGCACAGGAGGAGGAGGAGGAGGAGGAGGAGGGGGGTTTATCAGAACCCATGCTGGCAATCTTGGGCGGGGGTGGTAGGTAGGCCGTCTCTGTTTGCGACCCCGTCCCCGCCTCCACTACATTCACCCAGTGTGCCGTCAAAGAAATGTATCGTCCCTGGCCGCAAGCGCTTGTCCATGAGTCGGTGGTCAAGTGGACCTTTGCGCTGACTGCGTACCTCAGGGCCCGCCTGATGTTACGCGACACGTGCTGGTGCAGGGCGGGGACGGCACTCCGGGAAAAGTAGTGGCGGCTGGGGACGGAATAGCGAGGTGCGGCAGCCGCCATCAGGTCGCGGAAGGCCTGCGTCTCCACAAGCCTAAACGGCAACATCTCCAGGGCCAGCAGTTTGGAGATGTGGCAGTTTAAGGCTTGGGCTTGGGGGTGACTCGAGGCGTACTTCCGCCTGCGGTCGAACGCCTGCGAGATGGACAGTTGTTGGACGAGGAGTGTGAAGGTGCAGGCGAAGAGGCGGGGGAAGGGGCGGGGGAAGGGGAGGCTGAAGGAGAAGGCCCCAAAGTAGCAGAGGCAGAGCAGAGGCAGATGTGGAGGTGTCCTGGCTGGAGGTCTGGACCGCAGTGGCAGCACACAACAAAGGGGAAGAGGCAGTGGCAGCAAGACCGGGCGCAGTTTGTATTGCGTTTGCTCTCTCCCACTCAGCCCAGTGCTTGAATTCCAAGTGACGCCGCATGCCTGAGGTGGTCAGATTGCTCTTCTCAGAGCCCCTACTCAGTTTTGAGTGGCAGAGTGTGCAAACCGCGCTCAGTTTGTCATCCGCACAAACATTAAAATATCTCCACACCACAGAAGTACGAGGCCTCGATGGGGGAGCTTCGCGCGACTGGCCGCTGCCGGGAACAGCTTCAGCCCTGCTGGCTGTGGCCTCACTTCTCTGTCTGAACTGTCCCTCCTGGCCCCCTGTGGCCATCCCTCTGCCTGTGGACATGCCTCTGCCTGTGGACATGCCTCTGCCTGTGGACATGCCTGCCTGGCCCTGCTGTGGACATCCTCTGCCTGTGGACATCCCTCTGCCTGTGGACATCCCTCTGCCTGTGGACATCCCTCTGCCTCTTGCTGCCTTTTTCGGTGCTGCGCAGACCACCACCTCTCCACTGCTTTCCTCGCTGGACATCACCCCTGGCCAAGTGGGGTCGGTCATTTCGTCATCCACCAGCTCCTCTTCCACTTCCTCACTCTGCTCCTCCTCCTGCCCACTGGACATTCCAACAGCCTCCCTTGATGGCAACTGCGTCTCATCATCATCATCGCTCATGATAACAGATGCTGGCTCAGGGTCCACATCAGCAGGAGATGGCGAAAACTCCAGTGTTTGGGCATCACTACAAACAAATTCCTCTGCTAGCTCCTGGGATTCTTCCGGCACATCTGAAAAAGGACCCGAAAAGAGCTCCTGGGAGGGGTCAATGGTGGGATGACTCTGTTGGCCAGGTGTGGAGGAAGGAGGGTCAGAGTGAGACTGTGTGGATGACTGGCTGGTGGACAACTGTGTGGAAGCGCTATCGGCTATCCATTGCACCACCTGTTCAACCTGCTCAGGCCTCAACAGCGGTGTAACCCGCCCCCTGCTTAACTGTCCCATAAAGGCAGGGATTCTGGATGAGCGGGATCCTGGCTGATCCTCACCAGCACACATTGTATCCCCACTGGCTTCAACAAGGCCCCCAACAGCATTTCCGCGCCCCCGTCCTCGTCCACGTCCACGTCCTATTCCGCTAGCCCCCCTCCGCATTTTATTTTTTTTTGGTTACAATATTTTGCCTTCACAGCCGTGAAATTAGTTTGCAAGAGAACGCACAGTACAGTTGCCAGTTAAGGCCTATATATTGTATTTTTCAAGGTACACAGCAGTGTACTAAGTGATCAGACGGTGGTGTATGAACAACCAGTTATGAGAAATTACTTTGCAAGAGAACGCACAGTACAGTTGCCAGTTATAAGGCCTATATATTGTATTTTTCAAGGTACACAGCCGTGTATTAAGTGATCAGACGGTGTGTATGAACACCAGTTATGAGAAATTACTTTGCAAGAGAACGCACAGTACAGTTGCCAGTTATAAGGCCTATATATTGTATTTTTCAAGGTACACAGGCCTTTTATTAAGTGATCAGACGGTGTGTATGAACACCAGTTATGAGAAATTACTTTGCAAGAGAACGCACAGTACAGTTGCCAGTTATAAGGCCTATATATTGTATTTTTCAAGGTACACAGGCCTTTATTAAGTGATCAGACGGTGTGTATGAACACCAGTTATGAGAAATTACTTTGCAAGAGAACGCACAGTACAGTTGCCAGTTATAAGGCCTATATATTGTATTTTTCAAGGTACACAGGCCTTTTATTAAGTGATCAGACGGTGTGTATGAACACCAGTTATGAGAAATTACTTTGCAAGAGAACGCACAGTACAGTTGCCAGTTATAAGGCCTATATATTGTATTTTTCAAGGTACACAGGCCTTTTATTAAGTGATCAGACGGTGTGTATGAACACCAGTTATGAGAAATTACTTTGCAAGAGAACGCACAGTACAGTTGCCAGTTATAAGGCCTATATATTGTATTTTTCAAGGTACACAGCCGTGTATTAAGTGATCAGACGGTGTGTATGAACACCAGTTATGAGAAATTACTTTGCAAGAGAACGCACAGTACAGTTGCCAGTTAAGGCCTATATATTGTATTTTTCAAGGTACACAGCAGTGTATAAGTGATCAGACGGTGTGTATGAACACCAGTTATGAGAAATTACTTTGCAAGAGAACGCACAGTACAGTTGCCAGTTATAAGGCCTATATATTGTATTTTTCAAGGTACACAGCAGTGTATTAAGTGATCAGACGGTGTGTATGAACACCAGTTATGAGAAATTACTTTGCAAGAGAACGCACAGTACAGTTGCCAGTTATAAGGCCTATATATTGTATTTTTCAAGGTACACAGCCGTGTATTAAGTGATCAGACGGTGTGTATGAACACCAGTTATGAGAAATTACTTTGCAAGAGAACGCACAGTACAGTTGCCAGTTAAGGCCTATATATTGTATTTTTCAAGGTACACAGCAGTGTATTAAGTGATCAGACGGTGTGTATGAACACCAGTTATGAGAAATTACTTTGCAAGAGAACGCACAGTACAGTTGCCAGTTATAAGGCCTATATATTGTATTTTTCAAGGTACACAGCCGTGTATTAAGTGATCAGACGGTGTGTATGAACACCAGTTATGAGAAATTACTTTGCAAGAGAACGCACAGTACAGTTGCCAGTTATAAGGCCTATATATTGTATTTTTCAAGGTACACAGCCGTGTATTAAGTGATCAGACGGTGTGTATGAACACCAGTTATGAGAAATTACTTTGCAAGAGAACGCACAGTACAGTTGCCAGTTAAGGCCTATATATTGTATTTTTCAAGGTACACAGCAGTGTATTAAGTGATCAGACGGTGTGTATGAACACCAGTTATGAGAAATTACTTTGCAAGAGAACGCACAGTACAGTTGCCAGTTAAGGCCTATATATTGTATTTTTCAAGTACACAGCAGTGTATTAAGTGATCAGACGGTGTGTATGAACACCAGTTATGAGAAATTACTTTGCAAGAGAACGCACAGTACAGTTGCCAGTTAAGGCCTATATATTGTATTTTTCAAGGTACACAGCAGTGTATTAAGTGATCAGACGGTGGTGTATGAACACCAGTTATGAGAAATTACTTTGCAAGAGAACGCACAGTACAGTTGCCAGTTATAAGGCCTATATATTGTATTTTTCAAGGTACACAGCCGTGTATTAAGTGATCAGACGGTGTGTATGAACACCAGTTATGAGAAATTACTTTGCAAGAGAACGCACAGTACAGTTGCCAGTTAAGGCCTATATATTGTATTTTTCAAGGTACACAGCAGTGTATTAAGTGATCAGACGGTGTGTATGAACACCAGTTATGAGAAATTACTTTGCAAGAGAACGCACAGTACAGTTGCCAGTTATAAGGCCTATATATTGTATTTTTCAAGGTACACAGCAGTAGTGCCAAATATAGTTTGGTATGTAGCAGAGCACCTAATACACCACTAATGCCTCTCTCTGTCCCTACTCCAGCAGCTATCCCTGAATACAGCAGCCGTTCTCTGTAAAGTCTATATTGTAGTAAGCTATCACTGAAGTCCACTGTAGTAGCCCTGATAAGGGCTTTTAATCACGCTCCTGCCTGTCCAACAGCTAAAATCTGTCTCTCCCTTCTCCAGCCTCTGTCCCTGACTAAGTTCACGCAGCATATGCGTACGAGCAGGAAGAGCTGAGTTTTTAATATTCGAGGTCACATGGTTTTTCCAGCCAATGCATGTAGACGCTGTTTTCGCGCTGCCAGCGTGCTCAGCGTGCTCAGCGTGCCTGTCATACCCCCCCTGCATGGTGATTGGTGGAAAAAGAGCGCCAGGGAAGGTGGGAGGGGAAACGAATTCTAAGTGCGCCATCGCCGTTATACTCGAACAAAATCGAGTACGCCGAATATCGTAGTATTCGATCGAATACCAGCTCGATCGAACACTACTCGCTCATCTCTATTAGTTTTACTCTCTTTCGCAATTAATCTCTCGGTCTCAAGTTTGTCTGCTTTTATTTGTCTTTTACCTTATAGTTTTACAATGCTTCCTTGCTACCCTCCTTTTTTAGTGATTTAAATACTTTCTTTTTGTCATTTATTGCTTTCTTTACAGTTCTATTTATCCACGACAGTTTTTGCTTGTGCAGTGTTCCACTTATAGTGTAATAGTGGGAAGTTCAAAATCTGTATAAACATCATGTCATTGCTATGTTGTATATGCCTTTAATGCTGCAGGAACCTAAACAGGCTTGTAGTTGCTATTCATATTTCACACCAATAGGGGTGGCGAGTACACAGTCTATATATAGAACAGGCTCAGAGTCAGTCAGAGAGTGAGGAAGATAGGAGAGGAGAGGAGAAAGGAGCATGTAGCTGCTTACAGGTGCCCTGTGGGCACGACTGCAAAAGTAACTGAAAGAGAACTAAAGCCTGGGTGACTGGACAAGTCTTAGTTGTGAGTGCAACTTGTAAATAAAGAGCACTTTCTTGAGGTTGATTTATCTATCTCAAGGCAATTCATTCAGTAAAAGTTTTATTGTTCTACAAGCATTGACTCCTCATCTTTTCCACCATTTTCCTCTACAGAAAATAGTGCTGGCGTCACGAGATTCACAAGGCCTCTGTGGCCTGGTAGTTGCAATTTTGGCATCACAAACCGGATCAATTCCTCTGTGCCTTTGAGAAAAAATTGCTTTATTAGAGACTTTGAATGTGCTTTAACTCATTGTTGGCAGTGAAGAAATACATATGTTTATATTAAAAAAAAAAAAGAAGAAAGAAAAAACAAGGCAGCACACTCATTAAAAAAATGTAAAAACCGCGATTTATTCACCCATGCAGGAAGCGCGACTTTTCGGCTCTGTACTAGAGACTTTCTCAAGCTTGAGAAAGGCTCTAGTACAGAGCCAAAATGTTGTGCTTCCTGCATTGGTGAATAAATCACGTTTTTTACTTTTTTAATAAGTGTGCTGCCTGGCTTTTTCTTTTTTATATTGTGGTCTTTGTCAGATCTATGGGCTTGCACCTCTGTTCATTACCCTGTGCTGCCATCTCTTTTTCTTATTATTATGTTTATATTTAGAGATGAGCGAATCTATTCGCCGCTTCGTATATATTTGTTACGAATCTTCGTTATTTCCTACGCCGAAGCGAATCCGGATCTTTTCAGATTCGCTTCGTACGAATCTTAAATGTTCTTAAATCTTTGTAGGCTAATGCTACGTATGCATCTGATAATTTGTCCGCTAATGCGTACGAATTCAGTTAAGTAGTGTACTTTTTCCGTATGTTCGTTATTTGTGCGGGAATGTTCACAGTGGATGGGTTAGAACGGCAAAAAGCCCGGGAAGAACCCAGTCACCTGACCTGGGGGGGGGAAGGGCTTGCTCTGATTGGCCTATAGGCTGAGTAAACAAGTTACATCACTTGTCCTGCACCTGCTGAGATGAGCAGGAGCTTGTGAAAGAAAGAGAACTGTGTTCTGTTGTTCTTCTAGGCACCATTACAGATATCATGGCTAGTGCATGGCTAGTAGTATTAATTAGGCAGGGAGGAGACAGGGAGAGAGACAAAGACCTGATTGACTTCCACAGTCAAGTGAAAATGCCTGGCACTGGAAAGCAGAAGGGTTCCGCTTCCAGCCAGACCTCGAGCACCAATCTCAATCACAGCAGGATGACGTGCCTTCTTCTGCTGACACTGTACCATGTAACCAGGGGTCAGACTCAGAGCGTTCTCCTTCTCTTCAGCTCGGTCACACTCGTCAGCTGTCCATCATTGAGTGCGTGGCCAGGAAGCAAGTTTACGCAACAAGCAATCCCACAGTGCGCAAACTTAATTCCCACCTGGCCAAGTTGCTGGCTGTGCAGTCTCTGCCGTACAATTTAGTGGATTCTACTGCTTTAGGGAGCTGATGCCGTGCACTCAGCTGTGCTACCAGATCTCTAGATGCCATTACTTTTCTAATAAAGCCATCCCCACCCTTTACTCACATGTGGCGGACAACATAGGAGGCTCCCTGCAGCTGTCCCCACGGTCCACACCTGGAGCAGTGCGTATGGCCAGGGGCAATACATATCCTTTACGGCCCACTGGCTAAATGTTTTTAGCGGCAGAGAGGCAGCACCCCAACAACAGGGCCAGTTGCTTTTGGCACCTCCACGCAGTTTCCAGCCAGGATTGCAGACCACACACTTATCCACTCCTTAGATAGTCCGCCTGCAGCAGCATCAGGGCAGAGAGTCGACCCCTCTCCTTCCTATCACATGTGCCAGGCTAAGCGCTGCCATGCTGTGTTAGACTTGATCTGCCTTGGCAGTGTGCTGAAGCCCTTTGAAGAGGCATAATGGTCAGCAGGGACAGCTGCGGCCTGAATGACATTGTGTCGATAATATTTGTCCTTGAAAAGACACTGTCCCTCATGCAGCAGGGGGCGATGGTGGAAGGTAACCTTGCACATCTCTCTGCGCACCCTGCTGTCACTGTTGGGGAGCCCCAACGACAAAGTTCCATGGAAGTGCAGGATGAGGAGCTTCAGCTAGAGGGGGGGGGGAGGAGTTTGATGATGCCCAGGAGGAGGAGACACTGTTGGAGGAGCAGGAGGATGACGATGACACCTTCATGGA
Source organism: Rhinella marina (assembly GCA_900303285.1). Lineage (NCBI taxonomy): Eukaryota > Metazoa > Chordata > Amphibia > Anura > Bufonidae > Rhinella > Rhinella marina. The sequence continues at coordinate 8,814 of ONZH01002324.1, forward strand.
CAATCAATCGTCTCAGAGAGAGGCTGAGACTCAAAGAACTGGCTCCTTGGGCACACTGGCCAGGATGACGAGCTGTATGCTCACATGCTTACGCACTGACAGGTGTATCATAAATATTAAGCACACTGATGAATACTGGCTTGCGATGCTTTTGGACCCGCGGTATCACTCCAAAATGAGGGATTGTTTTCCTCCCCAGGAAAGGGAGGAGAAATTAGCTTACTACTGAGAGAAGCTATGTACTAACCTGGCCACAGCTTTCCGCAAGCCCCAATCTCCGAAAGGGAGGCCCGGCAGAGTCACCCACCTCCTGCCACAACCAGCAGCAGCCAGTTAAGCCTCATGACCATGATGGAGCATTTTTTTTACAGCCTCCCAACAAGCGCAGCCAAGTGAGCAGGCCCAGTACACCAGTCACAACTACCAGGTTCAGGCTTACCTGCAGTCTGGATCACAAAGCATGTTCTCGGACCCCCTGGACTTCTGGGCGGCCAGAATTCAACATGGTCTGAACATGCCTGTTATGCCTTCTCAGCAATATATCTGATTAGTTATCCAACAGCTCCACCTGTTGACATATTCTTGTATCGCATCCTCATTTATTCTGCCTCATGTGTTTTCCTTATCATAGCACAGTCGGTGAGTTACTATAATTCTCTGTATTGTCACTAATAGCTTTCTAGTGCTTATGTCTTCAGAACATCTCTTCTGTCTTGCAGCTGTCCCTTACATTCACTATGCTATATAATCCATGTATCTACATAATGTGATGTACTGAGACATGCTGTATACTTTATACTGAATACTGTTATTTTCTTATAGTTTTACACTGATCCTATTAATTAAGGTTGAAAAGGACCCCCCTGCATCCAGCTCAATGAACTGATAGTAAAGAGTTTAGCTGTCTGACAACCAGTTCACACAGACGGATTGACGGTTTCAGAACAATGCCCACTATGCACTTGGGCTTATTTCCTGCCCAGCCTCAAGTGTCATGTCCGAGAGGGGGTTTTAGCACTGCTTGGGGGGTGGTGACACCCAAACTGACCAAACTGTCTTCTGGCAGTGTCCAAAAAAACACCTTCATAAAAAATGAATCAAGCCTGAATTAGCTCCGATTTTCACACTCCTCTTGCTGAGGCAGATGATTAGATCAGGCCTGGCAAGCTGAAATTATCCTAGTGTCTAGCGACTGTTGCTGTCTGCCGGCCCATGAAGTTGCATGCCAACCATCTTGTGTAGAGATGAGCGAACGTGCTCGAAACGAGCACTGTACCGCTCGGCTCCCCTGGGCGCAGGCAGCCGCCTCCGTCCTCCTGAGGAGGACAGAAGCAGCTGCCTGCGCCCATGCGAGCGCAGGGGAGCCAAGCGGTACAGTGCTCGTTTCAAGCACGTTCGCTCATCTCTAATCTTGTGTCATGACGGGATGAGCAAACCCGAACGTCCCAAACAAAAAAAACTGAATTACTTACGGTAATTTCCTTTTCATGAATCCTCCACGACGGCATTACCATGAGAGAGAGAGGACCCGCCTCCAACCAGGTAGGGACTGGAAGAATAAATTTGACCCTCCTTCAGCCATCCTCAGTGTCTTTCTGGACCAACAGCCTAGAAAGTCTTTTCCAACATTCAAACACAGACATACTGTACAACTATATACATAACTACATTTTTATTTATTTTTTAAAGGGAGGGAATATCCCATGCTGTCGTGGAGGATTCATGAAAAGGAAATTACCGTAAGCAATTCAGTTTTTCCCTTTCATCCTCCACGACGGCATTACCACGAGACATACCAGAGAGATATTAGGGTGGGACAATAGCTTGTAGCACCTTCCTACCAAATGCTACGTCCTGACTAGAGATAGTGTCAACTCTGTAATGTCTAATAAATGTATGGGGGTTAGACCATGTCATGTGGCAGCCCTGCAAGGAGGAGACTGGTGTAACACTTGATAGGCATCAGAAATGGCTGCTTTAACCCATCTAGCTAAAGAACCTTTAGATACTTTAGTACCTTTATTGTTACCAGCATACTAGACAAACAAAAAAAAAAAATCAGATTTTCTGAATGATTTTGTAGCCTCAATATAAAAGAGAACGGCTCTCCTAACATCGAGACTGTGGAATCTAACTTCTTTTTCTTTTTTTTTCAGGTTTTCATAGAAGAAAGGTAAGATAATATCTTTCTGTCTATGAAAGGAAGAGGCCACCCTAGGTAAAAAAGAAGTATGTAGTCTAAACACTATTCTATCTGGAAAAGTACGAAAAAAACGGTTCCTTAATTTTAAGCGCTTGTATTTCGCTAACCCTTCTTGCCGAAGTTATTGCAACAAGAAAAGCAGTCTTATGGGATAAGGAACACAGGGAAGAATCCTCTAAGGGCTCAAAAGGAGCCCCAGTTAAACTTGACAAAACGACATTAAGGTCCCAAGGGGAAACTAGAGATCTGAGAGTAGGTTTTAACCTATCTGCTCCCTTCAGGAACCTAATAACCCATGGGTGATCAGCAATTTTTGTATCAAATATGGCACTTAAAGCGGAAATGTGGACACGCAATGTGTTTGGACGTAACCCCTTCTCAAACCCGGTTTGAAGGAATTTTAGCACCAATTGGACGGAAAAACTATCAGTAGGGTTATTAGACTCCTTGTCCCAGACACAAAACCTCTTCCAGATTTTAGAATAGATTTTAGAGGTAACAGGTTTTCTACTAGCTGACATGGTATCAATAACTGCATGAGAAAGGCCGTTGGAAATCAGTGTTAGCCTTTCAGATTCCATGCAGTTAAATGTAATTTCTCCACCTGGGGATGGACTATCGAGCCCTGTGACAGAAGGTCTGGACACCAAGGAAGGACCTGCGGACTCTGGATCGAGAGAAGTTTTAATAGAGGAAACCATGCTGTTCTAGGCCATAGTGGAGCAATTAAGATTACATGGGCTTTGTCTTGCCTGATCCTGGTAGTAGAGGGAATGCATAACCCAGAGTAAAGTCACATTTTTGGGCTGAGGCATCTATACCCGCGTTTCCATCTCTTGGGTTTAGAGAAAAGAACTTTTGACATTTCTTGTTTCTGTTTGAAGCAAACAAGTCCACATGAAGATCTCCCCATTTGTGTACTAACTGAAGAAAAATCTCCTTTTTTAAGCTCCATTCCCCCGCATTCAGTTGGAAACAACTTAAATAGTCTGCTTCCAAATTTAATTTTCCTTTTAAATGTACCGCCGAAAGGGATCTAACATTTTGTTCTGCCCAGGAAAGAATTTTGTCTGACACCCGATTTAATGTCTTGCCCCTTGGCGATTTAGATGGGCAACCACCATCATGTTGTCTGACCTTACTTGAAGGTCTTTCTTTAGCCCCTTCAAGACACAGCCAGTTTTCACCTTAAAGGCGTAAACCCCTAATTTCACCCAGGCAGCCCGCCTGACTAGGGCATCTGAGCGATCCAGCGCAGTGCAAGGGTTTTTTGTTTACATTATACACACTGCCGGGCGGAGGCAGTGTGTTCGGTGACGTCACCGGCTGTAATGGGCCGGCTTTAGCGCCACCATAGCCGTTTTACTGGCTAGGGCCACGCTAAAGCCCACCCATCAGCGCCGGTGACCTCACCAGGCTGACATGAGATGCTCCGATGCCCTAGTCAGGCGGGCTGCGTGGGTGAAATTAGGGGTATGTCCAGGTTCAGCTGTGAACCCGAACAACCCCTTTAAGGTCCGAGCTAAATTTTTCAAATCTGACATGTTTCACTTATGTCACTTGTGTTATGTAACCATATGGTAATAACTCTGGAACGCTTTTAGTTATCTAAGCGATTCTGAGATTGTTTTCTCGTGACATATTGTACTTTGTTAGTGGTAAATTTGAGTCAATATGTTTCACCTTTATTTATAAAAAAAAAATCCACAATTTACAGAAAATTTGGAAAAATTCATAATTTTTTAAATTTGAATGTCTCTGCTTTTAAAGCAGATTGTGATACCTCATAAAATAGTTCTTACTGTACATTTCCCAGATGTCTACTTCATGTTGGCATCATTTTGTAAACATCATTTTATTTTTCAGGAAGTTAGAAGGCTTAGAATTTTAGAAGCAATTCTTAAAATTTTTAAGAAAATTTCCAAAACCCACTTTTCAAGGACCAGCTCAGTTATCAAGTCACTGTGTCGCTTACATAATAGAAACCACCCATAAATGACTCAATTTTAGAAACTACACCCATCAAGTTAATCAAAACTGATTTTACAAACTTTGCTAACCCTTTAGGTGTTCCACAAGAATGAAAGAAAAATGGAGGTGAAATTTCAAAAATGCACTTTTTTTTTTACAGATTTTCCATTTTAATCGATTGTCCCTGTAACACAGCAAGGGTTAACAGCCAAAGGAAACTCAATATTTATTACCCTGATTCTGCAGTTTACAGAAACACCCCACATGTGGTGGTAAACTGCTGTACGGAAACATAGAAGGGCGCAGAGGGAAAAGAACGCCATATTGTTTTTGGAGGGCAGATGTCGCTGGGATAATTTTAAGTTGCCATGTCACATTTGAAGACCCCCTGATGCACCCCTAGAGTAGAAACTCCCAAAAAGTGACCCCATTTTGTAAACTACAAGATGAAGGGACAGTTTTATTGGTACTATTTTGTGGTACATACGATTTTTGATTGCTCATTATTACGCTTTTTGTGAGGCAAGGTAACAAAAAAATGGCTGTTGTGGCACAGTTTTTATTTTTTGTTTTTACAGAGTTCTCCTGACAGGATAGATCATGTGTTGCTGTTATAGAGCAGGTTGATACAGACGCGACAATACCAAATATGTGCATTTTTTTTGTTGTTTCAGTTCTACATAATAAAGCATTTTTTAAAACAAAATTTATGTTTTTGTGTCTTAATTTTCTGAAAGCTACATTTCTTTTATTTTTCCGCCGGTCGTCTTGTGTAGGGGCTCATTTTTTGCGGAAAGAGTTGACGTTTTATAGGTAGCATTTTTGGGTACATGATTTTTTTGATCACTCAATATTACACTTTATGTGGCAAAGTGACAAAGTGGCAAAAAAAATAGTCGGGGGTTAGATCATGTGATATTTTTATAGAGCAGGTTTTTAACGGACACGGCGATACCCAATATGGCTACCTTTTTTTTAATGTATTTTAGTTTTACACAATAAAAGCTCCATACATCCAAAAGCTATATTTTTTTTATTTTTTGGGCGATTATCTTATGTATGGGCTCATTTTTTGCAGGAAGAGATGACGGTTTGATTTGTACTATTTTGGGTTACATATGTCTTTTTGATCGCTTGTTATAACAGTTTTTGTGATGAAAGGTGGCAAAAAAATGGAATTTTTTGCAGTTTTTATTTTTATTTTTTTATGGCGTTCACCTCATTATGGACGTGGAGATACCGAATATGTCTACTTTTTTTTACATTTATTTCAGTTTCACACAATAAAAGCATTTTTGAAGAAAAAGAAATCATGTTTTAGTGTCTCCATTTTTTGACAGCCATATTTTTTTAATCTTTTGGGGGATTGTCTTAGGTAGGGTCTCATTTCTTGCGGGGAGAGATGACGGTTTGATTGGTACTATTTTGGGGTACATATGTTGTTTTGATCGCTTGGAATTACACTTTTTGTGATGTATGGTGAAAAAATTTTTTTTTTTTACGGCGTTCACCTGAGGCGGTAGATTATGTGATGTTTTTATAAAGCACTTCGTTACAGACGCGACAATACCTAATGTGTGTTTTTTATTTATTTATTTTTTTAAACATTATGGTGAGGGGGCGTTTTTTTTAACTAGAAACTGTTTTTTTTATTATTAAAAAAGCACTTTTTTTTTTACTTTATACATTTGTCCCACTGTGGGACTTCACGTTTTCAGGGTTTGATCCCTGTTTCAATTCAGTACAATACTTTCTGTATTGTACTGAATTGAACTGTCAGCGTCTTACACAGTAAGACTTTGACAGGTTGCCCAGGAGACCCAGCCTGCAGGCTGGATCCCCTAGGCTTCTGTACATGGCAGGCTCCGATGCCTGTGTAAGGCATTAGAGCTGCCATGGCAACCATCGCCCCCCTGCCAGTGCAGCACCTCCCTCTGCAGACCGCACACTTGCCGTGGTCAGTGCTGACTGCCGTGTGTGAAGGGTTAATTCGCCGGCATCATGGCACACAGCGATGCTGGCAGATGCAGCAAGGGCCTGGCTATCGGCAACAGCCAGGCCCGTGCTGCTGCACCCGCCCAATCCCATCACATACATGCAAGAGAGGATGCGGCAAGAAGCCACATTCCCTCATGTACATGTACAGTACGTGATAATGCGTCAAGGGGTTAGCAAGTTTGGTTCGAGATCAGAAATTGCTTCCCAAACTGCCTGTAATTCTCTTAAATTGGAGGACTTTAGTGTCTGTTCTACTGACCACTCTCCCTGGGAATAGAGATAAGAGCAATGCGCTCCCCATCCCCAAGAGCTTGCATCTGTTGCTTTACCGAGAGAGGAAGCTATCCTGTTCTCCAAGCAAGCAAGATCCCTGTTCCAACTCTCCAGAATCCAGCCCTGGAGGACACGAGTATGGAAATATGCCCACCTTACGGCTGGAATGCAGGCCATAAGGGACCCCAGGAGTTTCATTGCCTCCCGAATAGAACAATTCTGAAGGTCCAGAAACTTTGAAATTTTTTCCCGAATCATGAACACCTTCTGGGGTGGCAAGAAGGTTTTTGGTTTTAATGACTTCTCCCAATTTCTAACCCATCCGAGTTGATAAAGGGTCTGACAAGTTCTGAATAGGTTGTCCTCTAGATTTTCTATTGAATTTCCCACTATTAGAAGGTCGTCCAAATACGGAATAATTATTATGTTCGACCTCCTCAGATGGGCAACAACCTCCACCATTACTTTCGTAAAAATGCTTGGGGCGGATGTTATCCCAAATGGTAAAACTCGGAATTGGAAGTGATTGAGAACCCCTTTGATATAAACCGCAAGTGGTAGAAACTTCTGATCTCTTTGGCAAACAGGAATATGAAAATATGCTTTAGATCCAAAGAAGCCAAGAAGTCCCCTTTTTTTAGGAGATTTATGGTAGACTTTAACGTCTCCATTTTGAATTTCTCGTACAGGATGTACTTGTTTAGCTATTTTAGGTTTATGATTAAACTGAACTTTCCACTGTTTTTTTTTTTTTTTTTTTTTAACCAAGAAGACCATTGAATAATAACCTAATTTTTCCTGATCTGGAGGGACCGGGACAATGGCTCGGAAATTCCTTCTTCCAATTTTTGTTGGAGAAGAGGGGATTTCTGAATTGGCATAATTCTGAAATGTCTTACAGGAGGAGGAAGATGGAAGTTGATATTGAAACCTTCCTTTATGATATTTAGAACCCACTGATTTGTAGTGATTTTTTCCCATTCTTCTAGGAAGAATGATTATCTTCCTCCTACCTGCATTATGGCCTCATTGTTTAGGTGTTTCAGGGTTTTTGGAAGCGAATAGGAAGCCTCTTCCTTTACCGCTCCTTTGATTTCCCTTTTTCAGATCTTTTGGCCTGGAAAAATACACCTTTTCTAGATTTCCAAAATGGATATTTTCTTTCACCTAACACTTTGAGAAAACATTTTTTTAGAATCTGAAGCCTTCTGTAGGATTTTTTCTAAATCCTACCCAAATAAGTTACCATGGAAAGGAAGACTGCAGAGTTTCATCTTGGAATAGACATCCCCAGTCCAAGATTTTAACCATAGAGCTCTCCTAGCAGCAATAGAGAGACCGGTGGTTTTAGCTTCCATTCTAACTGACTCTGCTGTAGCATCAGACGGAAAATCCACTGCTTTAATCAACATGGGAAAAGAGTCTTTAATAGAATCATAAGGGGTCTTGTCCTTGAGAAGGGATTCTAATTGTTTTTGCCATATTTTTAAAGAATGGGCTACTGACGTGGCTGCTAAGTTAGGCTTAAATAGGGCAGAAGCTGCATTCCAGGATTTTTTTCAAGCAGGTGTCTACTTTCTTATCCATAGGATCTTTTAGTGATCCTGTGTCTTCAAACAGAAGGGAATTTGCACTTTTAACAAGTTTCGCTAAAGAAACGTCAACTTTAGGCGGATTAACAAAGGGTTCTAAATCCTCCTCGTTAAAGGGAAGTTGACGTTTCATTGTTCTGGGAATAAACTTCCGATCAGGAATTTTCCATTCCCGTTTGCTCAGTGAGTGCATATTTTTATGTACAGGAAAAACACATCTTTTACACTGTTCTAGACTACTGTACATCTCATCCTGAACCGTTCTCTGGATTTTCTCATCAGTTAAGTTCATGGTGGCCATAACAGCCTTTATTACTGACTTTCGATATCGGAATCTGTATCGGAATCAGAGGAAGACACATCAGATCTAATATTTTTAGTTTTTCTATGTCCAGATCCAGAGGAGCTAGGGCCGGCAGAGAAGAATTCTGCAAAAGCGGATTGCATCTCCTGTTTAATTACATCCTTTAGTTCATCTCTAATGGATGGTACGAGATCTCTTGCGATATTTCCTGGACATTTTTTACACAGTTTTTTAGTACAAAGGGAAAGAACAGAGGAAAAAAAAAAAAAAAATCGGTAAATTGCTATACAGGGTAAACATTAACTGACCCCTTCAGTGAAAGCCACTTACTGCAACCTGGCCCAAAGGAACCTCCATTGTAGCACTTCTTTGCTCACTCATGTTTGAGCAATTTTACAACTAAATAGAACCACTTGGATATGTGCCTACTTTCAGACCTCAGATCAGAGGGCGAATTCCGCCTTGATCCCGCACCAATCCATCCCCAAACGATATGCGTTCCACCGTGGAATGCATAGGCCGCTTGCGGGCCTAACTTCCGGTTCCGGCCGACGTGCGCTCCATCGCATATTTGCTGCCGGAGCCAAACATATCGTAATACGCTGGGCCGGAGGGAGTCAGTGAGTGTCCTGGGCCCCCCCCATGGACACTCCTAGGATGGCGCGCATCGGAGGAGGAGGGAGCCGAAGAGTAACAGCAGCAGATCCACCGTATTCATACCTAGGACGCCAGGTACCTACCTAGGGTTAGGCAGTCCCAGCTCCCCTTGTGGTTCACAGGCAGCTTTGGTAAAAAATAAATAGATAAACCGCCCCTGACTGCCCCCAGTTGCTAGACCCATGGCATTGCCATGAGAGAAAAAGAAAAGACCTGTCTATCACCTGGAAGGGACAGGAAGACACTGAGGATGGCTGAAGGAAGGTCAAATGTATTCTTCCTGTCCCTACCTGGTTGGAGGCAGGTCCTCTCTCTCTCTCATGGTAATGCCATCGAGGATGAAAGGGAATAAAACCCAAAAGGTTATTAAAATTCAAACACTGTTGTCTACCTCCGCCTCCCATTTCAACATTAGCACTTAGCAGGCTAGCAGCCATTGCGGTTTCTTTGTTGCATTTACTATTCACAAGTTTGTTTTGGGGCCTTTCCTCAAAAAAATAAAATATGTTATTAAAATTCAAATACTGTTGTCTACCTTCGCCCCCCGTTTCAACATTAGCGGCCATTGTTATACTCCACTGCAGTTTCTTTGTTGTATTTAATATTCACAAACTTGTTTTGGATCCTTTCCACCAAAAAAATTTAAAAAAATTAAAAATGTTATTAAAAAATAGGATTCTAACATTGTTGTCTATCTCCGCCTCCCATTTCAACATTAGCACACAGTACAACACAAGTTTGCCGTGCTGCGGCCGGATCCACGGCCCACCCCCATTACAGTGAATGGGGCCAGAGAGTAGTTCTGGCAGCATGGGTCCGGCGGCCTGTTCACCCGCTGGAACAGCCTGCCGGAATCCCCTGCCGCAAATGTGAAAGTACCCTATATAATAAGTGGTCTTCCCATGGGCCTGGGGAAAACTCCCTGATTGTTAGAGCAACAAAAGATAAAACATAAATTTAGCTTATATTTTGAAGACAGAAGGTCCACCCATTACACTTTTTATTTTACCTAGCATCTAGCTCTGAAAGTTGGGGTGGTGGTGTTGCAGGGGCAGGTGGGCTCCTCTCGCAGTTGTGGTGGAGGAGGGTGAGAGGGGCTCCTCTGTGGTGCAGCAGCTGTCAAAAATCATTAAATAGTCTAAATTTGCTTAAAGGAATTTATCTTTCCTTGAGTCCAAAGGCAGCACAACACAAAGGGTTAATGTCTTGCTCCTCCCGTTTAGGATAGAAGATAATCATTAGTAAACCAGACTAATTAACCCCTCTATAAAGGCGTGCACACCCACTAGGTAGATGTGTTTTATTTCTTCTTTCAGGGAGGGATACTTGTGCTGACTTTGGACTCAAGGAAAGATAAATTTCGGTAAGCAAATTTAGACTTTCCTTATCGTCCTTCAGGCAGCACAACACAAAGGGATT